>LR812532.1:62522504-62750004 GCA_903798195.1 Danio kyathit | reverse complement strand
CTAAGGGGGTCTGTTTTAATACGACTTGCATATTCAATGCGGCCCAAGGCGTGTTTGTATAGATATGAGAATTTGGAGACAATCTGCCGAGACCTCCACTGGAGCCTGTGAAGGTATACATAAAACATGAAAGGGAAATAGTACATTATTATCAGAGTACATTACCATATCAACATTAATACTTAGTTGTATGGATGAGCTTGTGGATTTTATTGCACTCAGACAAGTTTGTGCAATGTTTCATCTTTAATTCCCAATTAAAAATGCTAAATAACCATTTTTATTTACAAATTGCATATATTCATATTCTAATGTGTCATTGAATTTGATTATGCATGTATGATATACTCTTTAAATTGTAAATTAAATTCTATTCAAGTTTGTAAAACATTAGGCAATTTACATGGTATTTTACACACTAAGCAGAACGAGTAGGCATAGTCAGTGTGCGAATTACACATTGACGATCGAGGGGTCAACTTTTTTCGTTAGTAGTTTGGTAATACATGCTTCAGTGAATCAAATTTATATATGAATATATTTAAATTACATCTAATTTATTAATAAAACTTATAAGTTTTCAGTGTTTTGAAGGATATTTAGTGACTATTTTAGAGGTTACTGTAGGTTAAACTATACAAATTATGTGTCTAAGTTTTTCTTTTAGGCTACATGCAGATATAAACACCTATTTTACAAGAAACGTGTTCTGTGAATACTTAAGATGTCTACTGGTGCTCTAGAACTGCCAACTTCAGACTGTTGAATGATATTTCTCCTAGTATTGATTGGTACATTATGCATGCACAATGGTATAACCGTTATAGGGGGGATCAAATGTTTATCTATATTATACATTTTTAAATCTTAATATTGAAGATATAGATCAGAAAAAGCTATTTCTTACTATTAAAAGGCTGACTCTCCATACAACAGGGGTGCCCAAACTCGGTCCTGGAGGGCCGGTGTCCTGCACATTTTAGCTCCAACTTGCTTCTACGCACCTGCACCGATGTTTCAGAAAGCCTATAAGAGCTTGATTAGCTAGTTCAGGAGTGTCTGATTGGTGTTGGAACTAAACTGTGCAGGACACCGGCCCTCCAGGACCGAGTTTGGGCACCCACTGTCATACATCTTGTTTTCATGTCCTTCAGGGTGGATCAAGTGTTAATTGGGGAGGTCAATTTCCACCAAACCCCCTTGTAATTCGCACGCATGATTTTATATATATATATATAAAGGGACTAAAGCCGCGGTCACACTGGACTTTTCCTTCCATAGACTTCCATTCATACGCACGCGAATGCGTCAGACCGGAAACGCAGGGTCATGCGTCGAGTTTCGCACGTTGCTGCAGTGCAAAGTTCAAGCTTGGTGAACTCTGACCTGCGAAATCGCATCACTTGACTGCGTGAGCCCAATCCAGGATCAAAACATGACCTCTCTGAACAGAAATTTAAAACATGGAGCAATCGCTTGCTTTTTAAAATGTCTAATCATCTTAAGACAGAATTTCGCAAGCTCAAACTCTAGTGTGACTGCGGCTTTAGCCGAAAAGAAAATGAATGAATGAATGAATATATATATATATATATATATATATATATATATATATATATATATATATATATATATATATATATATATATATATATATATTATTAGTTAAAGAATTCCTGTTAAAATACATGCTACAGACCCTCAATCAATACCCTCTGTGTGTGTGATTCGACTCAGAACTGAGATGACCTGTGTGAAAATGCGCTTCACTGTGTACATGCACTGCGCATGCGCAGCAGGCGCTCTCCACTGGATTTGGTTAAAGTTTTGGCGCTAACAATATGGCGTGTTTTTGCACCTGTGAAGCGGAAACACGCGGACGCGGGAGAACCGGCGGAGCACGGTAAGATGGCGGTCTTTATTTTTTGAACGCGATGGTTGTTAGATATACAAGACAGATATTTGTTTCAGTGGGTTTGCTTCAGTGATTATAATAATGGAATGTCTGTATGGGGTCTCAAATGGTTCATTTGAATGTGTGTTCAGTTGAGAGTGTGGGTATTTGACTGTTGTTTTTGTATTTGATTGGCTTGATGGTGTGATGTGTTGTTGTTTGATTAAGTTACAATCCACATGACAATAGGCTAGTTTTTGTATTTACTAAACAGACATGGCTATAGAAATGCCTTGATTAACTGGTTCAGGTGTGTTTAATTTGGGTAGGAGCTAAAATATGCAGGATTGAACACTACACTATTGAGGTAAAGTTGGTTTTATATTCACACATTCAGTCTTTCTCATTAATAATATAATCTCAGAAAAGTATTAATTGGAAATTCTAAATAGTAAAATCATATTAGCAGCCAACAACCATTAAAGTACAGCATTGTTCACAGTCAATTAAATAGTGCTAATGTTGTTTTGAAGTCATACTTGCATGTGATTTCAGTCCGAATATTCAAAGTACCATGGTAAACAATGTATGGAGCTGTCACTGAACGAATGTGCGAATATAAAACCAACTTTACCTCAATCACTACACTGGCCTACAGCAGCACAAAATGTTCAGCATTTTGCTTTAGATAACATTTATGTGCTTTTATATTGTAGGCTATGTAGTCTGACACTGTTTTTCAGTTGTTGTATTCTGGGCAATGAAATGTGAGTTTGAGTGTAAAGCTTATTTTATATTAGTAGATACTCCTAGATGGATATGTGTATGAAGTTTTGGTGTAGTTTAAAATGTTTTATAAATGTTACACATATGGTAACAATTAGGATTGAGGTAAAGTTTGTTTTATATTTGCCCGTTTGGTTATTTTAACGGTTCCTAGAGTGTTTACCACGCTAATTTGAATATTGTGGCATGTAAGTTTGACTTCAAAACAGCATTAGCACTGTTTAATTGACTGTGAACAATGCTGTACTTTGATAGTCTTTGGCTGCTAATATGATTTCACTATGAATTTGCAAATTATAAAATTCTGAAATTATATTATTAAGGAGAAAGCCTGAATGTGCGAATATAAAACCAACTTTACCTCAATACATTTAGGAGTATGCACCTTTCATATAAATGATTGTTGTTTCAACCTATATTTGGGTAAGATATAGACAACCTCTGGTTACATAAAATATATTTTAGCCCAGTGGTTGGGTTGGACCTTATTTCACCTTAATCTCAATATTTTTACTTTTTTTATTTTAATGAATCATAATTAATCTATATATAGCTGATTGTGTTTTATACTGGTTTAGACCTGTCATAAGCTACATTTCCATCTACCTATTTTTATGCACATTTTGGATGTGCGCATAAAAAAATCGTTTGATTGAAACGCCAAGATAAATTTAGAAAATGTGCATAAGAAATATAAATGCATAACTGAGTCGGATAAAAATTTTATTCGATACGAAAAGATGCGCATAAACTACAATGGAAACACTTACTGAACAAATTCCAGAATGCACATTATAAAAAAGTCATGTGAGTTTGTTATAAGAGAGCATGTGATGATAAAAATGTGTGTGAATGGATGAACCAGCAGGCTGAGCACACTGTAAAACATCTGAAATGTTGATTTGGTCATTCTGAAACGCCTTAACCATTTCAGTATTAGTGTTGTTATATTACCTCCAGAACTGTCAAGAGTGTCTGTGCTCTGTGTCTCACGCCTTCAAACGCCACCACGCATTCATTGCGTGTCGGCATTGTCTTCTGATGCGCAAGTCATTTATTAAATAAGGAAAAGATTCATGCAGCTTAAATTTTGTTTTTACTGTTAATATTTGGTGCGGGTTAAACAAGGAGTGATGATTTTGGTCTTTGACTCATTGGATGGAAACGCTGCTTTATTTGCACGTCTTTTATGTGATATTCCAACGCAATCTCACAGCAATTCGTAACTTTTTGATTTAGTGGCTAAATCGTATGAATTCGTACAATCCAATTTGTACAATTTAGGACGATTTGCTCATCACCCAATGACGGTTGGGTTTAGGGGCGGGGTTGGGTGTGAAGAATCTAACTAAGGATCTGAGAATCCTTGTTGCTTATGTGTGTGTTGTTTTAAGAAAGCAACCATTCATTTGTGTTGTGTTTTATTTCTAATTGTTTTTATTAATTTATTCTTCCTTTAATTATTTTATTTAATCATATGATCATTAGTCATTTATATAATTATCATTATATCATTTTATTGATCAGTAGTTCATGATTTGATTATTATTTGTCCATTTATTATGTTTTATTATTACTATTTTAATATATTTATTGCTTTATTATTATTTCCATTTTTCCATATTGTTATAATCTTATGACTGTGGATTCAAGCAAAACTTGTTTTCATGAGTACGAGATGAGAGAATGTCTCCATTTCAAGGTCTGTATTGTCTCTGGATAATGTTGTGAAGCAGTGATTTTCCATTGCTGTTGCTTGTGGTATAATAACACTTCTTGGATTTATCCTGGTCAGACGAAGTCTGAGCATTGAATCATACGCAACTAAGATTATTCAATAAACTCTGCTCTTTCTTTATCATCATTACTTCGTCTCCTGCTTCTGCTCCTCTCTGGTTTTCTCAGTCAACTCCTATATTGATAGGAGACTGTTAATTCAGTTGAATACTGGTGAGCAGGTTTAGGTATTGGAAACTTACCTAAGTTGCTGACTTGCTGACTTGTTGTCCATATACCTGGAGAAACAGACATTTTCTGACAAGATCTGGCGTCCGGGGCTGGATCGTATTTATCTGGCGTGGAGATGGTGGTCTAACAGGTGGTCTCTTTTTAAAATCGTACACTTTAGTACGACTCCACTTGTACGAATTAGCTACTAAACTGACAAAACGTAAAATACTTGCGTTTCCACGTGAGATCAGGCTGGATATTCCAGTTTTGCGCATAAAGTTAATTCACATTTTTGGATGGAAACATAGCTATAGATGAAGAAATATGAGACAAAACCACCAATAGGTGGAAGTCATTCATTCAAATAAAACAAAGCATAAGATTGTCTATATGGTAGTTTCTGACATTGAATAAAATATGTAGGTATATATGTTATAATTATTACTTTGCATTGTGTTTGCCATGTTTTTTGAGTTCGGATGTACTTTTTTGTCGAATTATATTCAGTTCAATCTTTATTTCTATAGCACGTTTACAATGTAGATTTTGTCAGCAGCTTAACACAGAAGTTCTAGTAGATTGAAACTGTGTCAGTCCAATTTTCAGAGTTGAAGTTCAGTTCAGTGTGGTTTATATATTGTAGTTCTACTTGCTTCTCAATACGCAAATGATAGTTTTCTCGTGTTCTCCAGCCCATGACACAGAAACCGATCGTAAGGTTATGCATCTTGAAGGACATTTCGCTTCTGTAATTGCATCGCAAGGCACGAGTATGAATGACAGCAGTCAATGAGAGATGCGTTTAAATGGTGAAACCTGTAAATCATTGTTGTGTGTATATAGACCACATCTTGTACAATTTTGATGATTGACATCATGGTAACCATAGAAACAATCCTGCGTCTCGCACATGTGCTATCTGCTGTTTATTTTTGACCAAAGTAATAAAACGTAGATCCTTTTGGCTTTAACTAAACCACCACTGACTGGGGTTGTGTGTGGAAGGCTGCTTGGCAGATTTATTTTTGTAGTGTTGCCAAATAATTAAGTGTCTATAGGCTTTAGAGATCCAGTTTATGGAGTTAAAGTAGGTAGGTGGTGTTGTTTTTGGTATGAAGGTTTTAGATTAAAGGGGTAGTTCACACAAAAATTTAAGTTTACTCCCCCTTAAGTGATTCCAAACCTTTGAGTTTCTCTTTTGAACACAAAATAAGTTACTTTAAAGTGTTATAAACCTGTAAACCAGTCACAAAAATAACTATTAAAGTTAGGGCTGAGCGATATGGCAAAAAAATAAAAAATCTAGATTTTTTCATAAAGTTTGACTGATTCACGATTTCGATTTTTTTTTAAATTTATTTATTTTTTTATTTTACTGTGTAACTATAGTCAACTTAAAACATTACAACAACATGACTGAAGTAACAATCTCTTGATAAGTAACTTGAATAACCATCTGGTTAAGGAACATGTGTTTTTAATGGCCATACATACATAAATTGGTCAACAAGGTGTAGCCTATTACATTCCTATAGACAAATTCCTGCTTGACGTTTTAGAAAATATTTGTGCGTAGCTACACCATCCAGTATATATTAAAGATCACCGTGAACAACAAAAAACCCCACAGAAACCTGTTACATATCTATCTATATTCAAATGTCTATCTTATATTTAACTGAATCCTATAACAGCCTATAGCTGAAATGTTGGAAATTGCTTAATTTATTTTTATAAAACATTTGTCAAAACGTATTGATATTTTTTTCTGGAGTAAAAACAATACCGACATTTAAGAATCCATATTTATTTTATTCATTCATTTGACTTGTTTATTGGTGCATATATGGGTTATGATTTAATTCATAGCTACAGTACCTTGGACAGCTACTGTGCCACTCCGTAAAGCTTTCAAGCAAAAATCCAAATTAAAGAAAGATTTGACTTTCTGCGGTGACAGCCGACATTCACAACACGCCGTAACCGTCCTTCAGGTGGTGTGCGGGTATAAAAACCAGACGTCTGGAATTTGAATTAGGTGCAATTATTTTCTCGTTGTTCAAAGAGTCTGCAAGTTTGTGTTCCATGGATATATGTTGACTGACTGCGCGGGCACCTCGCGACAATGGGCTAGCGCGCTTGCGCTGAGCCAGCTGTGATAGCTCATCAACAGAGCCGCGACGTCAACACACAGTATTTGTCAGCACAATTCAGAACGGTTTGGCACGATAGTGGAAAAGCTGCTTTAATAATTTTATTTAAAAAATCGCGATACCTCGATATTATAGAAAATCAAATGGTCTTAAAATGTAAATTCGAATTAATCGAAAAAAATCGGCCAGCCCTAATTAAAGTCGAGGGGTACAGATTTCCAACGTTTCTGAATAAATATATATGTAAGTGTTTTTGTGTTCAACACAAGAACGAAACTCAAACAGGTTTATGACAAGTGAAGGGAGTGTAAATGATGACTGAATTATTACTTTTAGGTGAACTAGGATGATCTGGCAACCTTTAGTCAAGACATGTCTTCCTTATAATTTCATATTACATATTTAAATGCTAATTACTGTATATTGAATTGAATTTAATGAATGGGATAGCCCCTTGAGATGAACCATCTCATTTTCGAGGGGGTCCCTAAGAAGTAAATCAAACAGAGTACAACACATCATAACGAACATACAGCTAAACAAAACAAACAAGCAGCACACTTCACCTGAAACACTTCTAAACAGTCTAAAGCAGGGGTGCCCAAACTTTGTCCTATTCACCTTATTCTGGAGCAGCAATTTGAATCTATTTGGCTTGAGACTTCCGCTCTTTCACTTTCATTCATTTTTAGATGTTAAAAACAGCTCGTTTTGCTGCTTGATGTTGCAAACTAGGGTTGGGCAATGTTGACCAATTTGGCATCATATAATGTCTAATGTGAAACATCACGATGGACGATGGCATCGTCTTCATAGGCGGAGGTGAATGAATTATTTATGAATAATTAATTAATTCATACCAAATTAATTATTTGTAGCCTACCGTTTCAACAACCTGGCCCGCATGGCCTTGTTTTACCCATAACCAAATCATAAATAAATAAAGATAAGTTACACACAAATTACCACCTGTCAATCACTTTTTCCGCGGGACTCTGGCATGAGTAGGCAGAGTGATCTGTGTCAGTCATTTGTTTGGTGCGGTGGATGGCGGAGGGGTGTCGCGGACGAAAGTGAAGAGAGTTAAGGAGTCACAGAACAAAGTGAAAATGAACAGTGGACAGGGGAGGAGGGTGGTTGATGAGGGAGATCGGTAAAATGAGGATCCGGATCCGGCGTGTTCCGGCACAAATTAAGCCCTGGATAGAGACAAGATTAATTAAATATCACGTTTAACAACTATAGTGAGACACGATCCAGTGATACGTCCTTGATAAACTGTCCGACGTACACTGTTCTCTGGAGCATGGCAGTGTGTGTGTCTGTGGCTGTGTGTGTGTGGGTGTGGTCACGTGATGTGCGTTTTCAGTGGACGGAGGGCTGTTCAGAAATGCTAGGTGAAACGCCAGTGTGGACGTGGGTGATTTTCGTTCTAAAATGCCCTTTTAAACTAAGCTGTATTAGTGTAAACGGCCCCTAAGTGTGTATTTTTCACGAGCGGGTTTGCGACAGGGGCGGGGTGGAGTATCGGCGATGCCGACTCAGCGTCGTGATGTCTATCGGCCATCGATGACGGACGATGCCATCGTCTATCGGCCCAACCCTATCGCAAACTGATATTTTTTATTGTTATATTCTGCTTTGTCTGTATAATCATGCAAACACTTGTTTGTAGAGCGAGTAGTTTGACAGTTTTCTGCAGTTTATTGTTACTAGTCATTTCTCGCATACGCAGCTGAATCGGAAGTTCTAAAAAAATCGCAAAAATGAGCGCACTTCCACATTGAAGAAAAAGGTCAATAAGGGGCCAAAAACCCAACTTGATTGAGGATTGTGGGTCGAAGTTACTATTCCAAATCGTATTACGCTAGATTTGCCATGGGTAACTTCCTAATTTAGTTCCTAATATTTAAAAATAACTAGAAAATTCTGCTTTAAAACATTAATTAAAGATGCAGTATCATTTTTTATGTTTTATAATGAACTTACCATAGTAAAAACATAAGTAATCCCATTTATAACACAATGGAGTTCAATGCTGAATACAATAGTCAAGCTGCTCCTGCCTTTGCCTTGATTTGCTCGCCAATGTGTTGTGTATTGTCCTTTGCATTTATTTAATATTAGCATAATCTGGCAACACTTAGTTAAGCCCTATCTGTCTTATAATTTCATGCACTGCACATAAAAATCTCTGATACATATTTAAATGCTAATTTCTGTAAATGCGGTTGCCACTACCTGCATTTTTCAGCCATTAATCTGGTTGTTGAATATGATTGTCACTCCTGTTAATTATCTTTATTATTATCTGTGTTTGCACAGAGCAGGGTTAAGAACTAAAAACTGAAATGAAAACAACATTTAGCTGTAGTGGTGCTGTGTGTCTATTAATATGCAAATTATGACAATTCGAAATCTACAACAGTTGTCATGTTTGTTATATAATTCTAGCATGATCTGACAACATTTTGTCAAGACATGTTTTCCTTATAATTTTATGCACATATGAAACGCTGATACATAATTAAATGCCAATTTCTGTATATGCGGTTGCCACTACCTGCATTTTCATCCAATAATTTGGTTGTTGAATATGATTGTCGCTCCTGTAAATCTCTGAACTGTGTTTGCACAGAGCAGGAACTAAAAACTGAAATGACGACAACATTTAGCTGTGGTGGTGCTGTGCGTCTATTAATATGCAAATGATGACAACTAGAAATCTACAACAGTCCTGATGTTTGTTATATAAATCTAGCATGATCTGGCAACACTTAGTTAAGCCATATCTGTCTTATAATTTCATGCACTGCACATAAAAATGTCCGATACATATTTAAATGCTAATTTCTGTAAATGCGGTTGCCACTACCTGCATTTCTCAGCCATTAAATTGGTTGTTGAATATGATTGTCACTCCTGTAAATCTCTAAACTGTGTTTGCACAGAGCAAGAACTAAAAACTGAAATGACGACAACATTTAGCTGTAGTGGTGCTGTGTGTCTATTAACATGCAAATGATGACAAGTAGAAATCATCAATAGACACGACACAACATTTATTTAAAATGAACATGATCTGGCAACCCTTAGTCAAGCCATGTTTCTTATAATTTCATGGGGTGCACGAACAAAACTCAGGTAGGTGTTTAAATGCCAATTTCTGTATATGCAGTTGCCACTACCTGCATTTTCAGCCATTAATCTGGTTGTTGAATACGATTGTCACTCCTGTAAATCTCTGAACTGTGTTTGCACTGAGCAGGATTAACAAATAATCACTGAAATGACAACAAAATTTAGCTGTTGTGGTGCTGTGTGTCTATTAATATGCAAATGATGACAATTAGAAATCTACAATAGTCATGACGCATGCATTTATTTCTAGAATGATCTGGCAACCCTTAGTTAAGCCATGTTTACCTTATAATGTCATGCACAACACATAATAATCTGATACATATTTAAATGCTATTTTCTGTAAATGCGGTTGCCACTATCTGCATTTTTCAGCCATTAAGTTAGTTGTTAATTATGATCGTCACTCCTGTTAATTATTAAACTGTGTTTGCACAGAGCAGGGTTAAGAACTAAACTGAAATGGCAACAACATTTAGCTGCTGTGGTATCTGTCTGTTAATTATGCAAATGATGACAATTAGAAATCTGCTACAGTTGTCATGTTTGTTATATAATTCTAGCATGATCTGGCAACACTTAGTCAAGAGACGTCTTCCTTCTAATTTCATGCACTGCACTAAATCTAAAATTTCTAAAATTTAAAATCTAATTTCTGTAAATGCAGAATTACCTGAGTTAATCTGGTTGTTGAATATGACACTGTATGCAGAGCAGGGTTAGGAACTAAAAACTAAAGTGAAACAACATTTATTTGCAGTGCGGTGTGTCTATTAATGCAAATTATGACAATTAGAAATCTACAATAGTCATGACGCATCATTTATTTATTTCTAGCATGATCTGGCAACACTAATTCAGACATGTTCCTGGTTTGTTGGATATGAAATGTCTTAGTAAAGACATGTTGCTTATAATTTCATGCAGAAGTAAATTAAAATCTAATTTCTGTAAATGCAGCTGACACTACCTGAGTTAATCTGGTTTGTTGAATATAAAACCGTACAGAGCAGGGTTATGATCTAAAAACATTAAATGACAGCAACGTTTATCTGCAGTGCTGTGTGTCTATAACCTCCTAGGGCCCGAGTGTCCACATACGTGCACAGCACATTTTTAGCTCTTAAGTGGCTCCTTAAAATACTTTGAATGTTTTATATTTTGTTACAGACATACAGCGTCATCCTGCAACTGTTTTGCAGCATATGAAATGTCCCAAACCCTATTTTTAACTGTCCAAAATGGGATTTTTTAAAAAAATTTTACTCTCTGATAGTCAAAGCAAGTAAAAAAAAAATTCTATGTTATATATGCATTAAAAACATTCAGGAAAAAAGGAGGATCGGCGATATATTAGACATAATATGTTGCATAATAATATCGTCATTGTATTTATTTTTTGTAAAATCTTTATGTACATGTGTGAGCATGGGGCACGAGTTAACACGAGTCCAAAGGCACAGGTACACATGAGTCTACAACTATGAAAAAACATGGTTTGACCAGCTGATGAAGCATCGTTTTGTCATACAGAGCTATTCTATCAGCGGGAGAGTTTGTAGAAACATGTTAACGCGAGCACATGTAAACATGTTAACATGAGTCGAAGGGAACAGGTTAACACGAATTCACAACCACAGCAGACCATATTTTGACTGATAAAGTTATTAAAACAGACCATTTCATGTGTAGTTCTGAGTAGCTCAGTTAGATAGGTTGATTAAAATGTGTGCTGAACCTTTTAACTACACGAGTTCGAATCCCGTTGATGACATGTAAATTATAATAATTGTTTAGATTAATTTTGGTTATATACTGTTCTGCTACACAGATATTAAAATCAATAATGTTTACAGTGACACTGACAACAAGTAATAAGAATCTTTATTTGGTATGGGCATGCTTTGTTGCTGTGAAAAAGTGACGAATCTGCAAACGTGGATAGCTAACATCTGGAAAGGGACACCAGTTAACACGGTCACCAGTTAAAACGTAACACCGGCTCAGCATCGTGATGTCTATTGGCGATGGACGATGGCATCGTCTATTGGCCCAACCCTAGTTCCACACAATTCATTCATGTTGTCCCAACACAAATTGCTTACGTCAACTTAACGCTTTTAATAAATTTATGTGGATTAAACATAAAAAAATTCTTTAAGAAATCTCAAGAATTGTGTTGTTTCAGCTCATTTTAAATAAGAAGTTTGAACGAGCAAAAAAATAATAATATTTTGTGCATGCAAATGATGACTGTTGTGACATTTGCTGTATAATTCTAGCATGATCTGGCAACACTTAATCCAGACATGTTGCTTATAATTTCACTGCACAAAAAACTATTTAAAGTCTAATTTCTGAAATATTAATAATGTCAATATTAACTGAGTTTGTCTGTAAAACAAGCTAAATAATCTGCCAATGGGGTAAATAAATAATCTTATGTCAAAACAAAAACTAGATTATTTTGCTTACCTCACTGGCAGGTTATTTGGCTTGTTTTAAGAAAAAACTTAATTTTGGCAGATTATTTCTTAAACCAAGACAGTATTTTTTGCTTGTCTAGAAAATGCTTTCTTGAATTTAAGAATTTTTATATATTTGGACTAGAAACTAGACAAAAACTCTAAGAGAAGCATTTTCTGCAGTGCACTACCTGAATTAATCAGATTGTTGAATATAAAACTGTACAGAACAGGGTTAAGAACTAAAACAGTGCTGTGTGTCTATTAATATGCAAATGATGACAATTAGAAATCTACAGTAGTCGTGACCTCATCATGCAGTATTAATGAAAACTACACACTGCGGAATAGAAAAACACCGGCAATGAACGTCTGTGTTTGAGCGCTGAAACTCATAAATCAGATGCTGAAATTAAACGCCATTTGATAATGACAATTAGAAATCAACAACAGTCAACAATTTATTTAATTCTAGCATGATCTGGCAGCTCTTAATCAGAATATGTTGCTTATTTTAATACAATACAATAGTCATGACATTTGTTATTTAATTTTAACATGATCTGGCAACACTTTAAAGACATGCCTTATAATTTTATGCAAAACTGTAAATGCAGCTGACACTACCTGAGTTAATCTGCTTTGTTGAATATAAAACCATACAGAGCAGGGTTAGGAACTAAAAAATTAAATGACGACAACATTTATCTGCAGTGCTGTGTTTATTAATATGCAAATGATGACGATTAGAAATTGGCAACAGTTGTGATGTTTCTAGAATTCTAGCATGATCTGGCAACACTTAGTAAAGACATGTTCTTTAGAATTTCATGCAAAACCAAATTAAAATCTAATTTCTGTAAAACAAAAAAGTGTGGTGTTTTCAGAAATGTCAATATGAAGTGGGTTTTTCCCCAAAACATGCAAAATAGAAATATAGAAATCTACAACAGTCGTGGCTTTTGTTATTTTATTCTAGCATGATCTGGCAACATTTAATCAAGACATGTTCCTTAGCACTGAAACTCATAAACTCAGATGCTGAAATTAAATGGTAATTGATAATGACAATTAGAAATCCACAACAGTCACTCGTGGCCTATTCACATGAAAGTTTATTTAATTCTAGCATGATCTGGCAACTCTTAATCAGGATATGTTGCTTATAATTTCATGCAAAAGTAAATAGATATTAAATTTCTGCAAATGCAGTTGACTCTACTTTAGTTAAATCAGTTTGTTGAAAATGAAACCGTACAGACCATGGTTAAGACTAAAAACTGAAATGACGACAACATTTATCTGCAGTGCTGTGTGTTTATTAATATGCAAATGATGACAATTAGAAATATACTATGGTCATGACATTTGTTATTTAATTTTAGCATGATCTGGCAACACTTAATCAGGACATGTTGCTTATAAATTCATGCAAAACTAAATTAAAATGTAATATCTGTGAATGCAGTTGTCACTACCTGAATTAATCTGGTTTGTTGGATATAAAACTGTACTGAGCAGGGTTAAGAGCTAAAAATTGAAATGACGACAACTTTTATCTGCAGTGCTGTGTTTATTAATATGCGAATAATGACAATTAGAAAACAAATGTCATGACTACTGTAGTTACTTAATTTTAACATGATCTGGCAACACTTTAAAGACATGCCTTATAATTTTATGCAAAACTGTAAATGCAGCTGACACTACCTGAGTTAATCTGCTTTGTTGAATATAAAACCATACAGAGCAGTGTTAGGAACTAAAAAATTAAATGACGACAACATTTATCTGCAGTGCTAATGTATGCGTTTATTAATATGCAAATAATGACAATTAGAAAACTACAGTAGTCATGACATTTGTTACTTAATTTTAACATGATATAGCAACTCTTAATCAGGATATGTTGCTTATAATTTCATGCAAAAGTAAATAGATATTAAATTTCTGCAAATGCAGTTGACTCTACCTGAGTTAACTCTGTTTGTTGAATACAAAACCGTACAGACCATGGTTAAGAGCTAAAAACTGAAATGACGACAAAGTTTATCTGTGATGCTATGCGTTTATTAATATGCAAATGATGACAATTAGAAATCGTCAATAGTCATAATACAACATTTATTTAATTCTAGCATGATCTGGCAACCTTTAGTCAAAACATGTTGCTTATAATTTCACGCAAAGCTAAATTAAAATCTAATTTCTGTAAATGCAGTCGTCACTACCTGAATTAATCTGGTTGTTGAATATGAAACTGAACAGATTAGGGTTACGAACTAAACGTTTAAATGACGCCAAAGTCTATCCGCAGTGCTATGTGTCTATTAATATGCAAATGATGACAATTAGAAATCTACAGTAGTCGTGACCTCATCATGCAGCATTAATGAAAACTACACGCCGCGGAATAGAAAAACGTCTGTGTTTGAGCGCTGAAACTCATAAATCAGACGCTGAAATTAAACGGCACTTGATAATGACGAATGGCTCCGCTCTAGCCTTCTCACCGAGGATGGACTGATGTGTAGCCGCTTATTCCCAGAGCATTATGGGATGGCATCAGTCTTTCAGTCACAGTGGGAGATTCAGAGCTCCAGGAAAAAGCTCGGACGACACAGTCTGCTGATAGCCAGGCTGGTTATACCTCACTAAGGAGCTCTGTACGTCTTGAAGAAAGCATAAAATGAGAATAAATGGTAGGTGTCAATCCCGGAGGGGAGGGCCGGTCATCTGGAGAAGGAAAGATGTACAAGCACATAAGGACGGGTAATTCCATCTCTCCACCATGGAGAGGAGACAAAATGACTTCTGCAACATCTGTGGCCTGTAGACAGACATGAGCAGCTCTGCTTGTTGTTGTTTCTGGTTTAGGAACTCTGCAGAGCCATTTAAAGCTTGGCAGTTCAGATTTTTCACTGTGTGATGCTATCAATGGCCATACAGTAAGACGAGGAAAAAAATCTGATATTTTTTTGTAATGTTTATGGTACATTTTTGCAGCATTTCTTTGAATTTTTTGCTTTGAAAATATGCACAAAGTTATATACACATGTTTTTTCAGTGTGTAATGCTATCAGTGCACAGAAGACAGTCCCTCTAGGATTGCAAAAGAAAAAAAAAATCAAATTTTTGCCTCTAAAATGATGCGAAAATAGTAGGGGTGTCAAAGTTAATTGTTTATTCTTCGTAATGAAGATGCGGACATTTTGGTATCCGTTTAGTAATAGATCATAACCGGTTATTATGTACTGACGTCATTTATCTCATATGCGCTATATTGCAGTAGCTTTAATTAGCGCGACTAATTAAAACACTCCAACTACTTAACACAGAAACTGCACAATTCACTGTATGTGTGTTTGCTGGACAGTCTTTCACTGACACTGAAGTTACTCTCTCTCGACCTTTGACCAGCTGGCATCAGGTAACTTTCTCTCTCTCTCTCCCTATATATATATATATATATATATATATATATATATATATATATATATATATATATATATATATATATATATATATATATATATATATATATATATATATATATATATATATATATATATATATATATATATATATATATATATATATATATATATATATATATATATATATATATACTGTACACACACACATACAGTTGAAGTCAGAATTATTAGCCCACCTGAATTATTAGCCCGCCTATTTTTTTTCCCCATAATTTCTGTTTAACAGAGAGCAGATTTTTTCAACACATTTCTAATAATAATAGTTTTAATAACTCATCTCTAATAACTGATTTATTTTATCTTTGTCATGATGACAGTAAATAATATTAGACTAGATATTCTTCAAGACACTTCTATACAGCTTAAAGTGACATTTAAAGGCTTAACTAGGTTAATTAGGTTAACTAGGCAGGTTAGGGTAATTAGGCAAGTTATTGTATAACGATGGTTTGTTCTGTAGACTATCAGAAAAAAAATTAGCTTAAAGGGGCTAATAATATTGACCTCAAAATGGTGTTTAAAAAATTAAAAACTGCTTTTATTCTAGCAGAAATAAAACAAACAAGACTTTCTCCAGAAGAAAAAATATTATCAGACATACTGTGAAAATTTACTTGCTCTGTTAAACATCACTTGGGAAATATTTAAAAAAAAAAATTCAAAGGGGGCTAGTAATTCTGACTTCAACTGTGTGTGTGTGTATATGCGTGTGTGTGTATATGTGTGTGTATATATATGTATATGTGTATATATGTGTGTGTGTGTATATGTATATATGTGTGTGTGTGTGTGTATATATATGTGTGTGTGTGTGTGTGTATATGTTTATGTGTCTATATATATATGTGTCTGTATATATGTATATGTGTATATATAAGTATGTGTGTGTGTATATATATGTGTGTGTGTGTATATATATATGTATGTATGTATGTATGTATGTATGCATGTATATGTGTGTGTGTATATATGAAGTTGAAACTTGAAATAAAGCATTACATATATGTATTAGAATGCTTTGCATCACAATGAGTTGAATGCTCTTGGTGCTTTAGTGTCAATTTAAACTTGTTTATAGATTTTTATGTATAATTTTTAAAATAAATGAAATAAATGCAAAGTTGCAAACATAAAATTACGTTCACTGCAGGTAAAATATAAAAATTTGATGCAACGACAACAAAAAAGGATAAATAATATGTAATCCACAAGTAACTGTAGTCTGATTATGAGCATATTTGCCTTTTAATTAAATACATTTGTACAAATTTCAAATGAATTCAATATATCTCTATATTATATACTATATTTTATTTATAAAAAGCATTAAAAATATGTATCAAAAAGCCTTGCATCACAGTGAACTGAATGCTCTTGATTTTTATGGTGTTTTAGTGTCAATTTTTGAGCTTGCTTTTATTGATTTATATTTTGCTTGTCCCACTGGGGAAAGAAATGACAGCATGTAGCTGAATTATTTGTGCACAGCTGGAGCGCTGTATTGACCAATCGGTGTTTAGTTTTTATAACACACAGCGTAGAGCAGAATACTGAATCCACATAAAGATAAAACCATCACAGTTCAGTACCTTTGAGAGGTTAAGCCTTAACGTGAACATTGAAAAACAGATTTAATAAATCTACAGTGCTCAATATATGTGTTCACCAATGTGCTCACAAATCTCCCATTTAAATTAATATTTGTAATAGGAAAAGTTACAATATTTGTGCATATACACTCACCGGCCACTTTGTTAGGTACACCTTACTAGTACCGGGTTGGACTCCCTTTTGCATTCAGATCTGCCTTAATCCTTGGTGGCAGAGATTCAACAGGGTACTGGAAATATTCCTCAGAGATTTTGCTCCATATTGACATGATAGCATCACGCAGTTACTGCAGATTTGTCGGCTGCACATCCATGATGCCAATCTCCCATTCCACCACATCCCAAAGGTGCTCTATTGGATTGAGCTCTGGTGACTGTGGAGGCCATTTGAGTACATTGAATTAATTGTTACGTTCAAGAAACCAGTCTGAGATGATTGGTGCTTTTTGACGTTATCCTGCTGGAAGTAGCCATCAGAAGATGGAGACACTGTGGTTGTGCCCAGAAGATGGGTACACCTAGAGAATAATCAGTATTGAAGCCAAATCTGGAGCCAATATAATAAAATAACTAATGATAACGGTCCAGAATTAGTACACCCAAAAGTATATGTTAGAGGAAAATAGATAAAATATTTTTAAAAGAGAAAAATGCAAGAGAAACAAACAAAAAAAAAAGTATAAAATTGTTGAAATTTTGTAGTTTGTCATTTGCTTTTCCCAATATTTTGCATGAATTTAAATGTATTACCTTTTAATAAATCTGTTTTGTTCAAATGCAACAAAATACAAACACCTATAGTCACTCAGAAATTGATAATTAATTTCCTTTTCCAAATATTCATTTTCAAAACATTTCTGTTGAGCACTCTATATAGGAAATAAACTGGATGTAATTTCATTGATTTGAGGGCATTCGTCTTGATTAAAATGGTTTAATTTAATGACAAGTGCCTGCTGAACAGATCCTCACTGTGGCAGAGCAGAAAAATCATTGGTGTTTTATCCCGTCTGGTGAGTTTGCGGTGAGGACAGAGTATAATCAATCAATGAAAGACAAGAGGAACGGAAATACCGGCTGCAAGGTTGTTAAGACAAAACACTGTGACATTGTGAGCGACTGCACTGTCTCTCCTATGCATGATTTGGAAAGGGTTTAAGTTGTGCTCAACTGCAATTTATATAACTACAATAAAACGCTTTGTCCATTGCAAAGATTAAAGTTTGAGCGCATTTGCCAGTCTCTGCACACACTTCAACTTTTAAAAGTTGTGCTTCCCAAGCCGTAAAATTAGAAGAAATAAAACTCGGGAGCTGGCTATGTATTAGCAACAAGGTCATCTCGCATTTTCTGTCCTAGTGCGAAAGCTAATGTGTTGCACATCAGACGCAAGTTTGACAAATTTTTGCTAATGAGGCTTTTGTCTTTTTCAGCGGTTCAGTCGAAAAGAGGCCTTTACGAATACAAATTTGATCCAACTCCAGTGTGGATGCTCACATCCTCACCGGCCACTTTATTAGGTACACCGTGATATACCATAATATATACCTGGTTGGACCCCCTTTTGCCTTCAGAACTGCCTTAATCCTACGTGATTCAACAAGGTACTGGAAATATTGCTCAGAGATTTTGCTCCATATTGTGTTGTGTGTTCAGAGATGCTCTTCTGCTCTTCTGGCCATTCTCCTCTGACCTCTGGCATCAACAAGGCATTTGTGCCCACAGAACTGCCGCTCACTGGATATTTCCTCTTTGTCGGACCATTCTCTGTAAACCCTAGAGATATTTGTGCGTGAAAATCCCAGTAGATCAGCAGTTTCTGAAATACTCAGATCAGCCCGTCTGGCACCAACAACCATGCCACGTTCAAAGTCACTTAAATCCCCTTTCTTCCCCATTCTGATGCTTGCTTTGAAATGCAGCAGATCGTCTTGACCATGCCTGCGTCCGAAACCGCATACTTCCATACTGTATAGTATGCTAAAATCAGTATGTGAGCTGAGTAGTGTCCAAATTCATAGAATTCCAAAATCAGTATGCGAGAAGTACCCAGATGACCTACTACTTCCGGCGAGATTTTGAAGTGTGCATCCCATGCACGCTGCATTATCCCATGATGCCCCGTGAAAAAATTCATGAATGGGAGTGAAGCGACACAACTGATTTGGGTAGGTCACGTGATCATGTTAGAATGGCGGATGTAGTACATCAGAATTCCATTCATACTGCTCACATTCATACTGTATAATATGTACGTTTCTAACAACAGAGTAGTACAATTAAATTCAAATGCAGTACCAACTGAGTAGTACTGTAGGCGGTTTCGAACGCAGACCATGTCCTCATGCCTAAATGAATTGACTTGCTGCCATGTGATTACAAGTTTGAGCAGTTGGACAGGGGTACCTAATAAAGTGGCCGGTGAGTGCCGACTTTACATCTTTCACACCCATAACCTAGCTGTTTCTTCATGAATGCAAAAAATGTAAATTCAAATAAAATCAGTAATTTTTGCTCTGTTGTGAGCAACTCTTATCCTTTTGATTAGCATTATTTCTTTTGGGTTGTGCAGTTTAATTTACAGAATTTGACATCAACAACATGAAAGCATGGATCCATCCTGCCTTGTATCAGCGGTTCAGGCTGGTGGTGGTGGTGTAATGGTGTGGGGGAGATTTTTTTGGCACACTTTGGGTCCATTAGTACCAATTGAGCATGGTGTCAACGCCACAGCCTACCTGAGTATTGTTGCTGGCCATGTCCATCCCTTTATGAGCACAGTGTACCCATCTTCTGATGGCTACTTCCAGCAGGATAACGCACCATGTCATAAAGCACCAATCATCTCAGACTGGTTTCTTGAACATGACGATGAGTTCACTGTACTCAAATGGCCTCCACAGTCACCAGAGCTCAACCCAATAGAGCTCCTTTGGGATGTGGTGGGATGGGAGATTGGCATCATGGATGTGCAGCCGGCAAATCGCAGCAACTGCGTGATGCTATCATGTCAATATGGAGCAAAATCTCTGAGGAATATTTCCAGTAGCTTGTTAAATCTATGCCATGAAGGATTAAAGCAATTCGGAAGGCAAAAGGGGGTCCAACCTGTTACTAGTAAGGTGTACCTAACAAAGTGGCCGGTGAGTGTATAATTGTTTAAAAACATCGACAGAGACATTTTTTTTATATTTCTGCAATACTGTAAAATATAACACGCACTAAACACTTAGTAAGGGTTTCGCTTTTTTGGTGAGGTTGACATTTGCATGGACTTAAATTATACCCAGTGTTGATTTAAAGCAGTCATTCACAGCAATGCTTTGGGTGTTGTATGAATCACAAGTCTCGTTGATGAATGGAAAATGAAATGACTAATGACTGATTATTGAAGTGAACTGGGAGTTTCCTTGGAGACAGTAAGTCAAAGCTTTCAGATGTTCAGCATTTACAACGGCGCGTTAAGAATTGATCTGCATGGCTTGCAACCATATTCAACAAATCCTACATGAATAAACCATGCAATACTGCAGATGCTTGCAGGCCACGCGAGCGGCAGAGATCAACTGATATTAATTACAAAATATTGTAGACAAGAAAAATGAAACGTGTTTGGACAAATAGCAAAACAGTATAGATCATCAGTGGGAAGCTGTAAAAAATGGCCATTCACTGCTTTGGAATATATTTTGCTTTATTGCTACATAAATCCTAGAGCTGTGGCAAAAAATCGTTTGAGAAACTGATTCTGAGATTTTGTTTTTGATTCTGGCTGTTTAGAAAACTAGCCTAGAGCGACATCTGCTGTTAAAAACTAGCCTAGAGCGACATCTGCTGTTAAAAACTAGCCTAGAGTGGCATCTGCTGTTAAAAACTAGCCTAGAGTGACACCTGCTGTTAAAAACTATCCTAGAGTGGTGTCTGCTGTTAAAAACTAGCCTAGAGTGGTGTCTGCTGTTAAAAACTAGCCTAGAGTGGTGTCTGCTGTTAAAAAGTAGCCTAGAGTGGTGTCTGCTGTTAAAAAGTAGCCTAGAGTGGTGTCTGCTTTTAAAAACTATCCTAGAGTGACACCTGCTGTTAAAAACTATCCTAGAGTGACACCTGCTGTTAAAAACTATCCTAGAGTGACACCTGCTGTTAAAAACTAGCCTAGAGCGGCGTCTGCTGTTTAAAATGAACCTAGAGCGACATCTGCTGTTTAAAACTAACCTAGAGCGACATCTGCCGTTTAAAACTAGCCTTGAGCGGCGTCTGCTGTTTAAAACTAACCTAGAGCGACATCTGCTGTTATAAACTAGCCTAGAGCGGCGTCTGCTGTTGAAAACTAGCCTAGAGCGGCGTCTGCTGTTTAAAACTAGCCTAGGGCGGCGTCTGCTGTTTAAAACTAACCTAGAGCGACGTCTGCTGTTAAAAACTAGCCTAGAGCGGCGTCTGCTGTTTAAAACGAGCCTAGAGCGGCGTCTGCTGTTTAAAACTAGCCTAGAGCGACATCTGCTGTTAAAAACTAGCCTAGAGCGACATCTGCTGTTTAAAACTAGCCTAGAGCGCCATCTGCTGTTAAAAACTAGCCTAGAGCGGCGTCTGCTGTTTAAAACTAACCTAGAGCGGCGTCTGCTGTTAAAGTAGCTTAGAGCGGCGTCTGCTGTTTAAAACTAGCCTAGAGCGGCGTCTGCTGTTTAAAACTGGCCTAGAGCGACATCTGCTGTTTAAAACGAGCCTAGAGCGACATCTGCTGTTTAAAACTAGCCTAGAGCGGCGTCTGCTGTTTAAAACTAGCCTTGAGCGGCGTCTGCTGTTTAAAATTAACCTAGAGCGACATCTGCTGTTCAAAACTAGCCTTGAGCAACATCTGCTGTTTAAAACTAACCTAGAGCGACGTCTGCTGTTAAAAACTAGCCTAGAGCGGCGTCTGCTGTTTAAAACTAGCCTAGAGCGGCGTCTGCTGTTTAAAACTAGCCTAGAGCGGCGTCTGCTGTTTAAAACTAGCCTAGAGCGGCGTCTGCTGTTTAAAACTAACCTAGAGCAACATCTGCTGTTAAAAACTAGCCGAGCGGCGTCTGCTGTTTAAACCTAGCCCAGAGCGACATCTGCTGTTTAAAACTAGCCTAGAGTGGTGTCTGCTGTTAAAAACTAGCCTAGAGTGGTGTCTGCTGTTTAAAACTAACCTAAAACAACATCTGCTGTTTAAAACTAGCCTAGAGCGGCGTCTGCTGTTTAAAACTAACCTAAAACAACATCTGCTGTTTAAAACTAGCCTAGAGCGGCGTCTGCTGTTTAAAACTAGCCTTGAGCGGCCTCTGCTGTTTAAAACTTACCTAGTGCGGCGTCTGCTGTTTAAAACTAGCCTAGAGCGGCGTCTGCTGTTTAAAACTAGCCTAGAGCGGCGTCTGCTGTTTAAAACTGGCCTAGAGCGCCATCTGCTGTTTAAAACTAGCCTTGAGCGGCGTCTGCTGTTTAAAACTAACCTAGAGCGGCGTCTGCTGTTTAAAACTAGCCTAGAGCGGCCTCTGCTGTTTAAAACTAGCCTAGAGCGACATCTGCTGTTTAAAACTAGCCTAGAGCGGCGTCTGCTGTTTAAAACTAGCCTAGAGCGGCCTCTGCTGTTTAAAACTAACCTAGAGCGGCGTCTGCTGTTTAAAACTAGCCTAGAGCGGCGTCTGCTGTTTAAAACTAGCCTAGAGCGGCGTCTGCTGTTTAAAACTAGCCTAGAGCGGCGTCTGCTGTTTAAAACTGGCCTAGAGCGCCATCTGCTGTTTAAAACTAGCCTTGAGCGGCGTCTGCTGTTTAAAACTAACCTAGAGCGGCGTCTGCTGTTTAAAACTAGCCTAGAGCGGCGTCTGCTGTTTAAAACTAACCTAGAGCGACGTCTGCTGTTTAAAACTAGCCTTGAGCGGCGTCTGCTGTTTAAAACTAACCTAGAGCGGCGTCTGCTGTTTAAAACTAGCCTAGAGCGGCCTCTGCTGTTTAAAACTAGCCTTGAGCGGCCTCTGCTGTTTAAAACTAACCTAGAGCGGCGTCTGCTGTTTAAAACTAGCCTAGAGCGGCGTCTGCTGTTTAAAACTGGCCTAGAGCGACATCTGCTGTTTAAAACTAGCCTTGAGCGGCCTCTGCTGTTTAAAACTAACCTAGAGCGGCGTCTGCTGTTTAAAACTAGCCTAGAGCGGCGTCTGCTGTTTAAAACTGGCCTAGAGCGACATCTGCTGTTTAAAACTATAGCCTTGAGCAGCGTCTGCTGTTTAAAACTAGCCTAGAGCGCCATCTGCTGTTTAAAACTAGCCTAGAGCGACATCTGCTGTTTAAAACTAGCCTAGAGCGACATCTGCTGTTTAAAACTAGCCTAGAGCGACATCTGCTGTTTAAAACTAGCCTTGAGCGACATCTGCTGTTTAAAACTAGCCTAGAGCGCCATCTGCTGTTTAAAACTAGCCTAGAGCGCCATCTGCTGTTTAAAACTAGCCTAGAGCGCCATCTGCTGTTTAAAACTATCCTAGAGCGCCGTTTGCTGTTCAAAACTAGCCTAAAGTGTAGCCTAGAGCACCAAAACAATCTTAGAACAGATTCAAGTAAGAATAGCCATGCATTTTAAAAAACTCAGAATTGATGCACAATCAATTTCTCAAATAATTTTTTTCACAGCTCTAATAAATCCTCGTTAGTGCTTTACTAAAGTAACCCACCCTAGATCTGTAATCGGGCCATAAAAGTTAGCCCCTATAGCGCCCGAGCCCAACAGAATTCAGCCTGAGACCGACAAGTACATTTTGATTGACAGCTTTTTAAAGCCCGAACCTGTTTACAGCCCGACATTATTCAAATGTACACATGCACACAGCAATTTTGCCTTTTTTCCCCAAGAATGAGTCATTTATATGTTTTAACATAATTTATTTATAACAAACGTAGACTATAGTCCACTTGGAAGTCGGAACAAAGAAATAAAATAAGTCCTCTGTAACATCGTAACATCTCAGCACTTTAAATAGGCATAGGTACATACACTTAGGGTGCTTTCACACCTGTGAATCGATTCAGTTGTTCCGAAACAGAGATTCAAATTATTACATTGTTGCTCTTTGTTGTTGGTGTGGTTCGCTTTCACACGGCAAAGTTTCTAAACGGACCAAAAGAGCTAAAACAAGTCACGTGTGAGTAAACTCTCCTCACATTGGTCAGAGTTTCACGGTTTATTTTGCAGAGTCCCGCTCAGCTGTTGGGGGTGGTTTGGTGTTTGACAGGGTGCGCGCGACATGTCTGAAGAGCGAGGAGGGATGCGGTGGGGAGGGGTGATGAGAAGGGTGCGCGACATATTTTGAGGACCGGGAGGAAGACGCGCGATTTCCGGGAGATTATCACTCGTCTGCGGGCATCCGGGAGTCTCCCGCAAATGCACAGGGACTCCCGGATGCCCGCAGACGAGTGATAATCTCCCGGAAATCGCGCGTCTTCCTCCCTTCTGGGAGACTTCGGATGTCTGGAATGACTCATAATCTACTCATAATTCTCTCTTCATATAGCCGTATGCCTATTACATTTCCATAAAACACTGTGATATAGGCGGGCTCGGATCGTATCGCTTTCTCACTACAATCGATCCGCTCCAGGGTTCGTTTCAATCGAGCCGAGACCGCCTGAATGAGCGATTGCTTTGGCGCGATTCCGAGCGTGATTGCCCTGTTCACATATGCCAAACGAACCGCGCTAACTAGGCAAACGCGCCAGGTTCTGGAACAAAAGTCTAGCTGTGAAAGCACCCTTAGCCTTTAAATTAACCAAAACACCAATAAAAATAAGTCTTTCTTAAATTAAAATAAATGAAAATAAATTCTAAATTATGATGGGTATTTGGCGATAACGAAATTAAGAGAAAGGCTCTTCGGGATTTGTTTCGCCACTTCTCTTCAAAATCTGCCCTTAAGGCGACGGTGAAGCTGAATTGTAAAATAATAATGCCAACATTAGCCTATATACTCTGACTACATATGCATTTATGGTTTAATTAATATTTAGTTAGAATTTGAAATTTCTTTATTCACCAAGATTAGGCTTTGTGTTTTTGTGGAGGAACATTATTGATTCCCCTGTAAATAACTTTAGCGCAGTTCTGCGCTCACTGATGGTGCGTCCAGCAGCACTAAACACTCTTTCACTGCTGCTGGCCAGGATGCATACTGATCTGGCTAATTTTGCAAGTTTTGGGTAGGATTGTTTGTTCATCTTCCACCAGCCAAAAACATCCATTTAATTTCCATTACATTTAATTTCAATGTAGCAAGTGACTCTCATCATCTTCCCTCTCAACTTGCTGTACATTGCTGTTTAGCGCTCTACCGTAATATGCATTGTATGAGTGACTGCCGAAATACCTTGGCGGCTAGAATGACTGTTCTTTTTGGACTGGCGGCTGGCCTGACTGCAGTCAAAATTTGTTTTTTTTGACTTCTCCGTCATCGTTTGTTTCACCTTTGCAGGGATGTATTTTAATGTTGTAACAAATGATTTGATTACTTTCTCACGCTAATCGAAGTGTATCACATGACTGTTCATTTACCGCCCAAGCCCGGCCTGAATGATAGAAATTAAGCCCGAACCGGGCAAAGATCTTCAGCTCTAACCCTCCCCACCTAAAATAAAATAGTAGTATAGACATGCGGAAGGAAAATGTTTTAATAGGCCAAAAGAATGGACTTGGCCTTCCTCACCTCATGTAATGGTTCAACCGGCACAGTCAAAAGCTTGATAGTGGGTTAATGAAATCTCCAAATTTCCCCTTTGAGAAAAGAGTGTATTGATTGGAGGCTGCCGGAGCAATCCAATATCTCCATGGTGATCAGATTAATCATTTCGGCGTGCACTTTAAATATTGGGTGGATGTGGTTAAGAATATCATATCTGTGATGATACATAAAACAGCCGACTTTCTGTCACCTTACCCCGGTGTAAACAAGAACATAATGCTTCACTGTCACAACAAATGCAGGCGTGGTGAGAAATTAATATTATGAGGGTTTTGTCAACTTGCTGTGTGTATGAATGCAGGGTATTATTGCAGCTTCTTTTATGTCCTCCTCTATATCGATACACGTGTAATCAATAAAAGCACTTCGTCTTTAGCCACTCGGGTCGATGAGGGCTGCGAGTTGTGATTCTCATGCCAAAACCCAAGGAAATTCATAGCTTGAAGCGCAGTGTTGTGAGGAGAATCCTGAGGAGATCATCAAGGGCGTTTACTCATGCATGTGACTGATGGTTACGATTCAATTTAGATTTTGGAAATTGATTCAAATAGGCATGGGTGCTGGTGAAGGATTATGACGGTATATGAAAACCTCGGATACAAATATCACGGTTCCACTAGACCTGTTTATTTTTTGTTGAACAATATATTGCACCAAAATATATTGCGATAAATTTTGTCATTTAATGTCACTCATGATCAGTGATGGGAATAATGGCGCTATAAATAAACGAAGTTACTAACGGCACTTTCTTTTTTCAGTAACGAGTAGTCAATTGAATTACTCTTTCACTCATTACAAGGCCGTTATCGTTACTGACAATAAAATGCAGGGCTGGGGTGGGACACAGCCAACCAGTGATGATGATTGGTGTGTCTGTGAACGTGGTGTAACTGAGAACGTGCTGATTGGCTTAGAGTACATTTCCATCATTTGCCAATCAGAGGCAGTGTATGGCTGATGTTCACCCAAGTCAGTGGCACACTCCACAACGACCAGGAGTCAGAACGATGGCAAATTCAACAAGTTTAAAGGGCCATGATCCCCCTCGTTCGGTTCAAGTCCACCTCAGAATTTTTTCAAAAAATGCTCCATGATGGGCGTGGAGCTCTGAGAGCAGAGGGAGGAGTGGGCGTGGCCAGTGGAGCAGGGGAGAAAGAGGAGAGAAGACAACTGTTGTCAGTCAGCTCACAAAATGAGCGTTACCGAACGCTCTCCCGCAGACGGAGCATTGATAGGGAAGCTCTTCAGCCGCAGGACACGAGTGTTTAATGAGGTCGGATGAAGATGTGAAACCACTGCCGCAGCGCACACAGAAATGCATCATGTCTGCACTCTCTGCTCCTGACTCCTCCCCTTCTTTGGTTGCAAAGGCGGAGGGAAGTTGTAGTTCTGCAGGGTCTCGACTATGTGATGAGGAGGACATGGCCTGTTAAGGATTAAAGATAGAGTTGAAGTCAGAATTTATGTTTCTTTTTCCAATATTTCCCAAGTGATGTTTTGCAGAACAAGGAAATTTTCACAGTATGTCTGATAATATTTTTTCTTCTGGAGAAAGTCTTATTTGTTTTATTTTAGCTAGAATGAAAGCCATTTTTAATTTTTAAGAACCATTTTAAGGTCAATATTATTAGCCCCCTTAAGCAGTATTTTTTTCGATAGAACAAACCATTGTTATACAATGGGGATGGGACAAAATCATGATATTTACATCAAATAAGTTTGCTAAGTTATAAGTGGTTTAAGTTTATAGAAAATTAGAAAGCAATAAACTGCTATTTTCAGTGTTTTCTTAAAGACCCATGAAACCCCCCACGTGGTCCAAGTCTACCTCAGAAATGTTTCAAAAAATGCTCTGAGATGGGTGTGGAGCGCTGCAGGCAGAGGGAGGAGTGGCCGGCAGAGCAGGGGAAAAGGCGGGGAGCAAACAACTGTGGTCAGTTGGCTCACAAAATGAGGTGACCCATGATTTATAGTTAAAGTTAAAATGCAACGAAATAAACAGTAATTTAATATCCTGCTACATTTGTCTTTCATAAATTCATATACTGTACACAAACACAATTTATATCATTATAAAGATAATCATGTTTATATAAACACTATAAATGAGGAGGACTTCTCTCCTCCTCAATCCCCGGGTCTGAATGCAGACACAGTGGACAGCAGTACAGCAGGTCTCTTGCCCTATCTATTCCAACCATTAACCCTGCTGGTAATCTGGAGGATTTTAAACATGTGTGAACAGAGCAGCACAGATATAGGAGATGCATCTGAATGGTAACGAACTCCACTGATAAAAGACAAAGTCCGCCATTCTCCAATTCTCGTACAGCTGCAGTAGTATGGTGGCTATAAAAGACAAGTCAGTATAAATGTGAGCACCACCCCCATCACTTCCTCAAACGCCCAGGCAGAACCACACCTCGGTGACGCTAACACCACTCCCACACTGGAGGTCAGAACTCTCCTTCATCAGAAAAAAACCCTCTTTTATATAATTTCACCTCATTGTAATTAGTCCTCGCATCCAATGGTGATAAACTCATTTGTAGAAGGACGTAAACACAACGAGTATAGAAGTTTCTGTATTGTCACAAACTACTTAAAAACACAGAAGCTGCACAATTTCACTGCGTGTGTGTTTGCTGGACAGCCTTTCACTGACACTTACAGCAGAAGCCCCCATTTCACTGTGATTGAGAGAATGTAAGTAAACTCCGTTTCTCTCTCACTGTGGCCCATTTGACCTGCTGGCGTGACTTTTCCTCACCTCTCGGCTGTTACAGCGATACTTCTGGATACAGACACGAGCGTGTGAGTTTTCTCCACCGCGTCTATCATGGATCAGCTGTGATCGCCTCTGCGGTGTTGCCAGATGTAGCTGACTGATTCCAGCCCAAAAACTATCCAAAACTCGCCAAAATGCCTATCCAAAACCACCCAATCTGGCAACACTGCACTGCCGTTTATCAGTGTCACTAATCGGTGAACAGCACCTGTAAAGTAAAATATAAAAGTGTGTGTGAAAAGCATCATCAATGGACTGAGATATCGAATTGAACCGAATCGATGGCATGATAATCATAACCGAACCGTGAGACCAGTGTAGGTTCACACCTCTAGTGAGAAGTAACTAGTAACTAATTACTCTTTTTAAAGGATCGTGCCCAACACTGCTCTTTATATAATACCAGAATGACAATATAGTATCTTAATGCAAGCACACTCTTCCAAAGAACACATTATTTTATTCTTAAGAATATTTAATTTAATTATAGTCATTTTAACAATTTAATAATCAGTCAGGCAGCATGGTAGCGCAGTGGTTAGGACTGTGGCCTAACAACAAGAAGGTCGCTGGTTCAAGTCGTGGCTGGATCAGCTGGCATTTCTGTGTGGAGTTTGCATGTTCTCCCTGTGTGGGTGTGTGTTTCCTCCGGGTGCTTCGGTTTCTCCCTCAGTCCAAACACAAGCGCTGTAGGGGAACTGATGAAATAAATTGTCCGTAATGTATGTGTGTGGTGTTTCCCAGTGATGGGTTGCAGCTGGAAGGGCATCCGCTGCGTAAAACATGTGCTGGATAAGTTGGTGGTTCATTCCGCTGTGGCGACCTCTGATTAATAAAGAGACTAAGCCGAAAGGAAAATGAATGAATGAATGAGGCATTAAAATCAGAATGAGAATGAAAAATGTGCAAGCTAATGTCATAACTTAAACATAAAGTAAAGACTTAACTTTTCCATGGCAAGGTTGACATTTGCATGGAATTTCTCTTTTCCAAACCCACGGTAAACCTTGAAAACTGTTATCGTCTCATGTCTAGACTCTAATCAGTTGAAGGGTAATGGCGAAGCCTCGTCTGCCAGGCTTTTCTCCCTAACGTGGAATTAAGAAGGATAAAAATGAAGCGTGCAAGCTGTAACGTATGGACGTTGATCGCTCTTTTGTCCAGACACAAGCCCTCAGGACTTTAAGGCAAATGTGGGCTATAAATCTACAGGTTTCCAGAACTGACTAATGAAAACTAATGGACTGCTCGTGAATGGATTCATCTATCCTGCTTGTTTTCTCTGACCGGCTCTGTGTCACATGTAACTGCAGTGCATTGCTCTTCTTTTAGTGCTCTTTTTTTTTTTTGAGATGCAGGATTGCAACAGAAACCAAATGTTAAATTGTACTTTTGGAATGGGGTTAAACAATATATCATTGGACTATTGATATCACGGTGTGTGTATCTGCAATAGTCACAACGCAGGATTAGATTATTTATTAAAGATTACAAGATATTATTAAATATTGTTATTTTTGATTATTTATACAACGATGACCATGTGATTTAACATTTGATTGTTCAATTTCTGGCGACGCGGTGGCACAGTAGGTAGTAGGGTTGGGCGATGTTGACCAATTTAGCATCGTACGATGTCTAATGTGAAACATCGCGATGGACGATGGGATCGTCTTCATAGGCGGAGGTGAATAAATTATTTAAGAATAATTAATTAATCTATAACGAATTAATTATTTGTAGCCTACCGTTTTAACTACCTGGTCTTTGTATTACTCATAACCAAATCATAAATAAATAAAGATAAGTTACACACAAATTACCACCTGTCGATCACTTTTTCCGCGGGACTCTGGCATGAGTAGGCAGAGTGATCCGTGTCAGTCATTTGTTTGGTGCAGAGGATGGCTTAGGAGTGTCGCGGACGAAAGTGAAGAGGGTTGAGGAGTCGCAGAACAAAGTGAAAATGAACAGTGGACAGGGGAGGAGGGCGGTTGAGGAGGGCGATCGGTAAAATGAGGTGCCGGATCCGGCGTGTTCCGGCACAAATTAAGCCCTGGATAGAGACAAGATTAATTAAATATCACGTTTAACAACTATAGTGAGACACGATCCACTATCATCCTTGATAAACTGTCCGACGTACACTTTTCTCTTGAGCTCAGACGAGCGCATGACAGTGTGTGTGGCTGTGTGTGTGTGTGTGTGGTCACGTGATGTGCTTTTTCAGTGGACGGAGGGCTGTTCAGAAATACTAGATGAAACACCAGTGTGGACGTGGGTCATTTTCGTTTTAAAATGCCCTTTTAAAAGTAAGCTGTATTAGTGTAAACGGGGCCTGAGTGTGTATTTTTCACGAGCAGGTTTGCGACGAGGGCGGGGCGTTGGATCGTGATGCCGGCTCAGCATCATGATGTCTGTCGGCCATCGGCGCAACCCTAGTAGGTAGTGCTGTCGCAGCAAGAAGGTCACTGGTTCGAGCATTAGCTGGGTCAGTTGGCATTTCTGTGTGGAGTTTGCATGTTCTCCCCGTGTTGGCGTGGGTTTCCTCCGGGTGCTCCGGTTTCCCCCACAGTCCAAACACATGCAGTACAGGTGAATTGGGTAAGCTAAATTGTCCGTAGTGTATGAGTTTGAATGAGAGTGTATGGATGTTTCCCAGAGATGGGTTGCAGCTGGAAGGGCATCCACTGTGTAAAAACATGTGCTGGATAAGTTGGCGGTTCATTCCGCTGTGGCGACCCCTGGATTAATAATGAATGAATGTTCAATTTCTGCACATGAATACTTTTAGACCAGGGGTCGGGAACCTTTTCTCAGCAAAGAGCCATTTGGATTTATATATATATCTCAAAATGTTTTTTTTAAAAATGCATTTGCTACTGTATTACTATAAATTACAAAAAAATTATTATAGTATTACTACTAAATTATTATTTGTAATATTACTATAAATAATACAAGTTTAAGCAAAACCTTAATTTATGTCCATCAAAATTAAACAAATATGAAGCATCACATGTTAAGCAAGTCCATGAATGAAGAACAATTTATAGTACTTTTATTTTCACCATCACCACTCATGAATGTTTTTTGAATTTAAGTTACCATAGAAATGTAAGTTGTTTGCTTTTTATTGGTGTCGCAATTCAAGTTTATCCACAGTGCCACAAACCCACATTGGAGGAAATGAGTTCCTATCATTGTGCTGTATAAAATTACAATTTAAAAGGGGATTGCAATTGAATTTTCGATAGGAAACTGATTTTTAGTGATGGTTATAGTTTTTTAAACTGTAAAATAACATCGAAGTAGGCAGCTGGAGAGCCACATACTTTTGGTCAAAGAGCCACATTTGGCTCAAGAGCCATAGGTTCCCTACCACTGCTTTTAGACTCTCCAGAAAACCACAAAGCACTGCTTATTTATTTATTTTTGCTTGTAATTTATTACAAATTATGCAGATCCACAGCATAAAAAAGACTTGATCATCAGAGTTGATCTAAATCAGGGATGCCCAAACTTTTTCTCATGAAGGGCCACAAACCAGTTTTGATTGAGGGTGGTGGGCCGAAAGTAAATCTACCAAACTGTATATTAAAGTTGTCATGGGTAATTTTAAATAACTACAAATCATTGCAGTATTAAGCTGAAATGAAATTGTATAATCAACTTTAAAAAAAACAATCCCATTTATAACAGAATGGCGTTACTCTAGTCAAGTTGCACCTGTTTTTTTTTTTTTTTGCCTTAATTTGCTTGCCGATGTCTTCTGCATTGTTGTGTGACTATTTATAGTTCATTCATTCATTTTCTTGTCGGCTTTGTCCCTTGCGGGGTCGCCACAGTGGAATGAACCACCAACTTATTCAGCATGATTGTTTACGCAGCGGATGCCCTTCCAGCCATCTCTGGGAATTTCCACACACACACATTCACACTCATACACTACGGACAATTTTAGCTTACCCAATTCACCTGTACTGCATGTCTTTGGACTGTGGGGGAAACCGGAGCACCCGGAGGAAACCCACGCGAACGCAGGGAGAACATGCAAACTCCACACAGAAACGCCAACTGACCCAGCCCAGCCGAGGTTCGAACCTGCGACCCAGCGACGTTCTTGCTGTGAGGCAACAGCACTACTGCGCCTACAGCACCTACTGCGCCACTGCGTTGCCCTATTTATTAAAATAGTAAAAATAATATTAAAATGGTAAAATTATATTAATTTACAATATTTAATTTAAAGATGTATTTTCAGTTTGATGTATTTTTCAAGTTGTGCAAGCTGTTTTAAGTCAGTTTAACATAATATAAGTTCAATGGTCAAGGTTAATTTGATTCAACTTAATTTAAGGATTGTTTTTACAGTGTAGAAGTAGCAGTGCATTTTTCACAGCTCTGAATATTTTACAGTTTAGTTTTAATTAGCTGAGTATTTCTTCATGTTATTTTTAATAAAATTACAGCTTCTAAGTTATGTTTGTTAAAACCAAAAGTGTCTTGCAGTGCTGTTTCTGTAATGGAAAGCAAATGACATTGGTCTCCTCCCCTTTTTGCCTGATCCGAAAAATGGTCTGATCAGTCACTAAAAAACTATAATGTGATCCAAACCGTGAGGTTTTTATCTGTTACACCACTAATAAAAAAGTCATCATATTTATTTATAAAATGTTGTAAATCAGATGTGGTTTAGCCATGAAATAGCCAGAGAAGCTGATATGGCAATAAACCCTTAACTCCCTCTTTCTTTTGAGATTCAGACCACTTAAACAGACAACAGTGATTCTTTGAGCATATGCGGACACACGTGCACACAAACAAACACGCTTTGGTGGAATATATCCAAGAAATCACAGATTAATCCTGGAAACAGATATTTTGTGTGAAATTCCATTTCCTGCCTGTAAGGGAAATGTTTTGAGTGCATCGCGCCAATCAATTCTGAAGCCAGAAATTCAATGATCGCTGGTGATTACTGCTGTAAATTGCATTTCATCTTTGATTTGATACGGGCAGGATTAGTTGTGAATTATTAGTGTGTTGTCCGTGATATGAGCGGGCAGGGGCTCAAGAAGCAAACACACACACGCACACACACATTGGCACATTGGTATTGGTGGTCTTTGAGGACTCTCCATGGGCGTAATGGATTTTATACTGTAAAAACTAGGCCTGTCATGATCAGTATGTAGTGCAATACTCCAAGTACAAGTAAAATACAGTATAAAGACCTCAGTAATTTTTAAATATACAGTCAAGACCGAAATTATTCATAACCCCAGGCAAGCATTGTTTGGACCAGAAATGATACTGGCTTCTCCCAAAATATTGATAAGGTGACGTCATTGTGGGAAATAAATAAATTCAGCTTTTATTTACATTTGAACTAAAACTTAAAGTCAGTATTTGCCAGGTGTATTATTAATTTTGGGCTTGACTCTATATTTACAAATTCACAAATAACGTTAAAGCCATTTTACAGGGCTTCACCAGTATCACAGTTAATAATTGGACATTTACTTAATAGGACATTTAATCGGATATATAATAGGACATTTACCCTTATTAACATCAAATAACCTGATCTAAATAACATTAAGAATGGAAACCTTTAGTCTCTTGAAAGTGTTTATGGCTATTTGCATTATTATATAACATTTGCATTATATATAATCAAATTATTCTGGCATAAAATGATCTCAAAATGACAATAGTATCGCTTATCACAGCAATTTCTGTGACAACATATAGCACAACAAAATATCTTTATCTTAACAGGCCTTAAAAAACACTTATTATATGGCCCTACCCCTAAACACTAGCCTCCCAGTAAACATGGCACAATCTAAATGTTAAAGGACTTAAGCAAGTATGTTTTTAAAGCGTTTTGTATTACAAAGGCATACGACATGTCCTCATAAACCACCTTAATGTAAATTATAGCTCATACCAATGTCATTATAAACATATTTGTCCTTATAAACCACCGAAACCAGTACATGCATACACACACTTTGATATTGGTGGTTTATGAGGACTCTCCATAGCCATATGGACCAAACACCAAACTCTGTGGTTTGGTGTGCACCAAACCAGTGCACACAAACACACACATTGGTATTGGTGGTTTATGAGGACTTTCTATAGCAGGGATGTCCAAACTCGGTCCTGGAGGGCCGGTGTCCTACTGAGTTTAGCTCCAACTTGCTATAACACACCTGCTAGGAAGTTTCTAGTATATCTAGTAAGAGCTTGATTAGCTGGTTCAGGTGTTTGAATAGGGTTGGAGCTAAACTCTCCAGGACACTGGCCCTCCAGGACTGAGTTTGGACACCCTTGTCCTATAGCCATAATGTATTTTATACTGTAAAAAATGGCCACAATAATCAATATATAAACTTATCATGCAATACTTGGACATGACCAAAATTTTTGGTATTGCAGTATATTTAAGTATATAAGTTATACAAATAACGTTAAAGCCGTTTTACAAGGACATTTGAATTTTACCTCACTGGTGTCAAAGTTAATAATTAATTAGTTAATATAATGGTTATTTACCTTTTGAGCATCAAATTACAGATTCTTAATAACATTAAGAATCCCTTGAAAGTGTTTATGGCTATTTGCATTATGCTGTCGTATAATCATTCTATAATCAGTGGCATAAAATGACCTCAGAATTACAATATAAAAAACTATTTTATGACAATTATAGCACAACAAAAAATCTTTATCTTGACAGGGCTTTGCAAAAAACTTATTATATGGCCCTACCCTTAAACAACTGTAAAGGCCTCAATCAATATATCCACTTCAAGGTTTCCGCTACATTCATTCTACCATGGTGGGGCGCCACGCCAAAATTCATCCCGCCACGGCTACATTACAGCTTCTCATTCAAAACATTGTCGTTTTTTTTAAAATAGCGGGTTATAATCGCACCAAAACGTATTAAAAAGTGAATTATAACAGCGCAAACTTTTCTGTAACCAGAGGAGTGCTGTGCGTTATTTGTTTAACCCTTTAAGGTGACATACTGACTGACTGACTGACTGACTGACTGACTGACTGACTGACTGACTGACTGACTGACTGACTGACTGACTGACTGACTGACGCACGCACGCGTGAGGCCAGCAAACACGACGTATAGCTTTCATTTAGGATAAACACAGTTTCCATAATTATACTTTATTTATATATAAAGGTCTGTGGCTCTGCATACAACAAACAAAGACTTGATCTTGCTGGAGTTTATAGCCGTTTCACTTTACCTCAGGACGCATCAATGCCGCTCTGTAGGTCTATTGGAGACGTTCATAAATATTCCTAGCAAATCTTATAAATGTTGGAGACAAATTCACTACGTAAACGCGCTAAATTGCACTTGAGCAGCGTATATTTGAGGGCGTGCAAGAAGTTTTGTGCACGAACAGAGGAAATCCTAGCGCAAGCAAAAAGATCTGCCTGCTCGTATTACACAAATCCGATCTCGACATGTAGAACTGCGTCACATTTGTCATTGAAATAACGCCAAAGGTAGTTGGTAGATCAAAAGACCTGCCGTCACAGCTGGACAAAAATCCTAGAGGAAACACTGCACTTATCATGCAATACTTTGACATGACCTACATTTTTGGTGTTGCAATATATATTTACAAATTCACAAATAATGTTAAAGCCATTTTGCAAGGACATTTACATTCTACCTCGCTGGAATTAAAGGTAATAATTGGACATTTGCTTAATGGGACATTTAATACGATGTATATCTTTTTAATATTAAATGGCCAAATCTAAATGACCTTAAGAATGAAAGTTCTCAGTCACTTGAAAGTGTTTATGGCTGTTTGCATTATGCTGTTATATAATCATCCTATTGTCAGTGTTATAAAATGATTTCAAAATGACAATAATATCACTTATCGCAACTATTTCTGTGACAATATATTGAACATCAAAAAAATCTTGACTAGTCCTAGTAAAAATGCTTACTATATGGGCCTACCTCTAAACACAAGCCTCCAAACGTGGCAATATCTGAATGTCAAAAGACTTAAATATGTTTTTAAAGCATTTTGTATTACAAAGACGTAAGGCATGTCCTCATAAACCTCCTCAATGTTGTGAATCCTAGCTCATGCCCATGTCATTATAAAAAATATTTGTCCTTGTAAAACACCCAAACCAGTACACACACAGACACGCACATTAGTATTGGTGGTTTATGAGGACTCTCCATAGCCATAATATTTTATTTAGTAAAAACTAGGCCACAATAATCAATATATAAACTTATCATGCAATACTTGGACATGACCTCAATTTTAATGCTCTCAAAATGACAATAACATTGCAATTTTGTACAAAAAACTATTTCTGTGACTATTGCACAACAAAAATGACGTAAAAAACGCTTATTATATGGACTTACCCCTAAACACAAACATGTCAAAAGACCCATGTTTTTAAAGCATTATGAATTACATAAGGCAGGTCCTCATAAACCATCTCAATGTTATAATTCCTAGGTCATACGCATGTCATTATAGAAATATTTGTCTTTGTAAACCACCCAAAGCAGTACAGACATTGTTTTGTAAAAGGCCTCAATTAATATATAAACTTATTGTGCAATACTTGGACATGACCTCTTAAATTTTTGGTGTTGCAATGTACAGTCAAGTCCAAAACAAAGTTTTTTTTTTGAAGTGCTTTGTGTCACAAAGGCATAAGGCATGTCCTCATAAACCATCTCAATGTAGGGCTGGACGATATGGCAAAAATTTATATCACGGTATATTTTTTATTTCGGTCGATACGATATAATTCCGATATCGATATGGACAATATTAAAAAGAAAGGAAAAACTGCCAAGAACGCACACAATGGATGTCTGTACCTACAAATGTCTGCAAAGTGAATTTGCAAAGTCGATAATACCTCCAGACTCTTATAACTTTTCTTTAAAATAAAAACAGTACAAAAAAATGTGTTCACTTTTTATTTCTATTTAGCCTTTACAAACAAGAAATGTGAAATAAACTATCAAATAAATAAAACTCTCAGACTCAGCTTATAATATATAGACAGTTTGTGGGGGTTAGCTTGACCAACGTGATCAACAGAAACTTTTATCAGTGTTTTTTTTTGTATATGCTGAATATTTAACAATCAAAATAATACCAAAATCTTACAATTATGACATCCACATCGTAAAAAAACATAGAAAAAGAATAATAATTATAATAATAATAAATCATAAAGAGTAAAGGCTACATTAATATCTGCAATAGAAGAGTTGTTTGAGTATATTCATAATTCTAATTGCTTTTCATCTTGAACGTCCTTTAAGGGTTTTATCTGTCTATTTATATTTGTGTATGTAATTACCTCATTAAATTGAAAGGTTTAACATAAATATCTCTTATATATTTTATATAGTCTATTTATATAGACTAATATTTTATATAACACGTTTTCATTCTTTAACAGATTTAATAGCTCTATTGATCACATTCTTTCTACTTCATCAGCTTTGCAATAACCTGATTCCTGATAAATATGTTTGTGAGTTTTATTTTGTAAGTGTGCGAGTGCTATATGCCAGCATGCAGCGAGTTTGAGTATGTGAGTGTTCATTTTGGTGTTTATGCAAGGATCGAGTTTGTTTGTGCGTGTGTTAATGTGGGAGTATATGCAAGGATCGGCGAGTTTATATGCATATGTGGGTGTATGCATGCATCAAGTTTATATGTATATGCGCAAATTTCATACATGTTTTGAACATTCAGTAGTATAGGTGTATATGCGAGTGATTTATAGGTGTATATGCACCTGTTGATAAGCGAAGTGAGGCCACAGGTTGGCTTAAACTTTTATGTTGCCTCATCTTTTAACTCTCAGTATGTTTTATCGGGTGGAACTGCTTCAAATGGTGGAACAGATTTGATGTGTTGCCGCCGCTAGTCAGCAACACTCTCTGGCACACTTTGCAGAGCACCGAAACTAAGTTTATCGAAACTTAAAAAGCCGAACCACTTCCACACCACTGCATTAGTCTTTCCTTTCTTATCAACTATTTCGTCTGCATTCTTACTTGTGGAAGCTTGTTCATTCGCATCTGTATTCAGAGCACTCATTTTGTAGCTAAATCTTTCTGCGGCGCAGCTTAACCAACTGCTGTGCTGAGCGCTGGCAGCGTGTCTGTGTTGTTCGTCATCACGCAAGTGACATCAGATCACGCTCTTTCTGACGGCTGAGCACTGAACGTCATTCAGTGACAAGTGATACATGTATAAGATCTTATATAAATAATAATATATATATTTATATATATGCAAATTTATATCAAAATATCGGAAATGGGTTTAAAAATCATATCACCGTTATTGAAAAAAAATCTATCGTGATATATATTGATATCGAATTATTGTCCAGCCCCATCTCAATGTTGTAAATCCTAGCCCATGTCATTATACAAAAATTGTCCTTGTAAACCACCCAAACCAGTGCGCGCGCACAGACTGATATTTGTGGTTTACGAGGCTGTTGTATAATCATTCAAACCAGCACACACACACACACACACACACACCCTCAAACTGATCTCAGGCCAGCCAAATAGAATGTGACTTTGATTTTTCACCTCATTTCATTCGCAACTGTCAAATTCGTTTCCATTCCGATGACATCTCCTTTACCGCGCCGCAGCCGTTATGGTTTTGCACTCCAAAAAAAAAAAAGAAGTGATGGAGAGAAGATCAGGCAGCTGTTGCCCGCCCGCCGCTCGTTCTCAGAGTGTCTGTTCCAGCACTGCCATTCAAATGACTCAGAAAAAACAATGAAGTCATGCAAATGCCCTCTCTGGAGTGCTTCCCTTCCCGCGGACAAAAAGTGTTGACAGGCCAGCCTTGAATTCGTGCATGACCGCAGATTCTGATTTCTGCTCGCTATTGTTGCCACTTGAGAATGTGAACCAGTGTTCGGTAACATGGGCATTGTGATTTGTGCACCTGCAGGAAAGTACGTGCCAATTTGCATGCAATTCAGTGCCCTTTTTTTGGGTGTTCACCCTGAAAATGACCAAAATAAATTCCTGGATATGCACTTCATTAACCAAAACTGAAACGCTGGATGCTTGATTAGCTCAATTGTGGTCAGGTTTTAAATAGCTTTAAGCATGCGACTGTAGTGGAAATGTTTTGTCATATTTTGAGTGGAGTCAAAATTTGTTTTTCAATGTTACAAACAATCAAGCAGCTGATATGTGTGCTGTAGAGTGCATTAGTGGAACAAACAAGTCTATGGAAATCAGACGAAGACACAAGATCATGAACTCATCGGCTTTAATAAGGGAAAGAACTACAATCCCATTAAAGGATTGCCAATGATGTCAAATTAAAAATGGAGAACGATAAAGCTATTTAATGTTTTAAAAGCTATTTGATTCATAAAGTAGCGACACTACCGCCACACTACTGAGAAATGTAGTTAAGCTAGTAGCGTCACTAATTTACTGCCCAACACTGTTAATGTGATCAAATCTCTTTGGCCAGAGGAGTCTGTTGGTGACCTGAATTTCACAAATCGATTACTTTGTGAGTCATAATATATCATTGGAAATTAAAGGGTCTGTTTTTATTTCTGTAAAATCAGGGTAACCACAAAAACCATTTGCTATTATTAGGGCTGGGCGATTTTTTTTTTTTTTTCGAATTTTTTTTTTTTTTTTTCCCCGATTAATTCGAAATTACGTTTTAAGACTATTTCATTTTTTATAAAATCGGGAAATCGCGAATTTTATTTATTAATTTTTTTTTTTATACAAATATTAAAGCCGCTTTTCCACTATCGTGCCAAACCGTTATAAACTGTTAGACGACCGTGCTGAATTGTGCTGATTCTGTGTGTTGACGTCGCGGCTCTGTTGATGAGCTACAACAGCTGGTTTAGCGGAAGCGTGCCAGGGCGTACTGGCCATTGGGAACGCCGAGACATTTTCCCGCTAGAGCAACAACAGCCCCGCTGCCAGGGCAACCGCAGTCAGCCCACCCAACCCACCCAGCTTCGCTAATGTTTCCACGCGCATCGTGCTGTTGTTCGCGTCCCTGCAGCTCGCGCGAGGAGAGGAGGCTTGACAGGCGGAGGTGTGGGCAACCAACTTAACTTTCTAGATCTCTTTTAGGCCATACTCACACTATGTAGAGTTGCCTTGAACCGGGCCAAAGCACGCTTGTCCCCCCTCCCGTCTCCCCCGACGGCCCGCACTCACATTACATTCGGGCCTGGGCGCTCTTACGTCATCGATTATGCGCTCCTCAGTAAGCGCTCTCGCTCAGCACAGTGGATATTTCTTTAGTTATATCGTTTTAGTGGTTTGATATGCGGTGACACGCAGTCAAATATTTCGCCGAACAGATCAGCCACTTTTGACGCTCATAAACAATCATAAAGTCCTCGTGCTGCAGGAATGAGGCTTGCTGAAGGCGCAGCTGACGTGCAGTGAGGGATTTGCGTCTTTAATAATCTACGACAGTTTGCGTTCATTAAACAGTACGAATGATTAATTAATCCATATGATACAGTCCCTTAAAAGTCACGTCTCGCTTTCAGTTTCGGGCTGAGGCACGCTTCCGCTCACCCATCGCTCCACACACACACGAGGAAATAATTGCAACGATACGGTAATCTGTAATATATACTGGGTGGTGTAGCTACGCACAAATATTTTCTAAAACGTCAAGCAGATATTTGTCTATAGCTCGTTAGTTATTTATGAAGACAAAAAATAATTAAAATAACAAAAATAAAACTATAAAATTACAAAGATAAAAAGAGCAGCATTCTGCTAAATATAGTCCTTTATATCCTGATATGCTATGTGTTGTTTCATTCATTTTTTTATATTTACCTTGATGCATTCGTTATTTAATGTTTGAATACTGAAATCGTTTAAATGGTTATATTTTACCATCAAAATGTAGTATATTTTATATCATTACCACCTTTTGATATAAAACCGCTGTTATTTTATTGATTGTTATGAAATAATTTAAGTGCTATATTTTTTATTAGTGAAAGTGCCCGCTCACTTTGACAAGGCCTGTCTAAATATATATTTCTGCCATGCCACTAATACAGATAAACTATTGTTGCATTATCATTGTTTATTTTTCTGTTATGTACAGAGATTTGAAATATTTATTTCCCCTCCAATCCTTTTCAATCTTCAAGTTACATTTTGGTCATTTTCTCTCCAAATAAAATTTGCCCAAAGCTGCACAACATATGACCTCTACATAAATACGGGTGCTGAGACTTCTATTGTAGCTATGTTTAGCATCCCTATATGAGAGAGTGCCATAACCGCGTTTAGTCACACTATTGCTTTTCTTTTACAAGTGAGCATGAAAAAAACTAGTTTCGGCATTTATTTAAATTTAAATGAACAAGGTAAGCTGGTAAGGTAGTTACACAGTAAAAAAAATCAAAATCGGTCAAACTTTATGAAAAAAATCTAGATTTTTTTTTTTTGCCATATCGCCCAGCCCTAGCTGTTATATAGATGTGCCCTTCTCACATTTCAGGGTGAAAAAAAAATGTAATTTCCAGCAATGACATGCATTTTTATCATTCACCATGATGGCAGCTCTCAGACTGGTGTAGTAGCCTAAAGCCTGGTTTATACTCGACGCGTCCGCTAGTTCGCTTGAGTGGTGTTCACGGAAGTTTGCTTTGGATGCGCGTGACATGATTTCAGCTGGCAGTACGCATGGCATTTTTTTTGAGACTCGTCCCTTATTATGGTGGGCATATCCCTTATTTTCACATTCCAGTGTTGACAGGTATGAGCATAACTGTCTTTACCATACCTGCCAACACTCCCGTTTTTCCCGGGAGTCTCCCGTATTTCAGACCCGTCTCCCGTATTGTTCTGTCTCCCGGTAAACTCCCGGAATTCCCCCGCCCCCGCTCCTCAGCATTTTGGTACAGTCCGGGCTAAAACTTCGTGCTTGTGCTCTGCCGGTCGCGCGCTACAGTTCGCGCGCCCCCATCTGCCCAAACCTCTCACCCCTCCCGCTCCCCGCTCTTCAGTTTGCGACAGTGTTGCCAACTTAGCGACAAATTTTCAAAAAAGCGACTAGCGACAAATCTAGCGACTTTTTTGTGTGTTACTGGCGATTTTTATAGACTGTCGTTTGTCCATTACTGTACCGTCCCTACTCTTCTCAACGAGCTGCGGGTGATGCCGCCGGCCCCTCCCCTGCAGCCTGAGAGCAGAGCACCTCTCTGCGTACCCACGGCAAATGATTTAGAACAGGTGGCAGTTTGAAGGTATTTCCCTTGTACAGTCAACCCGATCTGCTTCTCCTTTATTTTAACAATTATTTTGACTGTTTATTCTTGTTCACAATCAGAGATGTTTTAAGTGAGAGTTTCAGAACTTGTCTGAGTATATTACAGTACGTCCGAGAGATTACTGCAAATTCCCTACTCATCTATAATGATATACTGTATTCAAACAGCAATAAATTTAGTTAAATTGACAAGCTTACATAAAGCGTACAGCGAATATAAAATACCCCATTTATTTATCATAGGCTGTTAAACAAACAGAAATGGTAGAACGCGATGACGTCAGTAATATGCAAATTAGCGTATGACGTAATATCCCCCCGGGGGGTCTCCCGGAATTTACGAACCAAATGTTGGCAGGTATGGTCTTTACCATGATGGCAGTACATCATATTTGACCAAAGTTGGTCCTTAGAACAGAAATGAATGCTGAAATGATATATTATTCAGCCATAAACACTAGTGAGCAATCAACACTTTGTTGAGATATAAATGGTGCACTGGTCGTTTTTACTTCACTGGATTTGCCTTTAGCTTCAGAAAAGCGCTGAATGTATTTACTCTTCCTGGAATGGTTGTCTAGTCTGGTGCATCCCCTGAGGTTCACACCAGATAAAAAAAAAAAAAGCACAAAATCGCTGTGACCAATAGAAGTTTCTAGACGACCTCAAGTCCCAAGCGGAATCTGGCCACATGAATAAGATATGCAAGGCACAGATATATCCTGTAATCGTCATCTTTCAGGCTGGATTCCCAGCGGCATAAAGCCCTGAGCCGATAACCAGTGTGTTTGCTGGACTGACCAGTGCTTGGATGAACTAGCTCATGTTGCAGCAGCGTTGTCTTGATGCGCAGATTTATTAGCCATCGGGGACAGTTCAAGCCCTGACTCTGTATTGTTCAGCTATCTGGAGCGTCACGCGGTAAGAGACACCGCCGCTCTGCCCTTGTGAGGATTTATTTAGGGGAAAGTGATAGACTGTAGATCAACTCGTGCTCTATTTATTTATTTTTTACTCCTTTGATCTCTCTCTCTCTCTCTCTCTCTCTCTCTCTCTCTCTCTCTCTAGTATTAAGCAAAAAACAGATAACAATGTTGAAAATGTTTGCTGCTATGATTAAATCAAGACTTTCATTTTAACAGAGCTATGGACTCTATGACGTTTTTATGACCTCTTTATTAAAAAATAAAATAAAATAAAATAAATAAATAAATATATATATATATATATTAGAGGTGTCAAAATTAATTGTTTCTTCGGTGCACCGCGATGCAGATGCGGACAATTCGGTATCGCTTCAGTAATAATCATAACCAGTTATTATGTACTGATGTAATTTCTCTCATATGCGCTATGTTGCGGTAGCTTACTATGGCGAGGGAGGCGAGCGCGAGTATTTAAAACACTCCAACTACTTAAAAACGCAGAAACTCTGCACAATTTCACTGCGTGTGTGTTTGCTGGACAGTCTTTCACTGACACTAACAGCAGAAGCCCCTATTTCACTGCCATTGAGAGAATGAAAGTAAACTCCATTTCTCTCTCTCTCTCTCGCTGTGGCCCGTTTGACCTGCTGGCGTGACTTTTCCTCTCCTCTCGGCTGTTAAAGCGATACGTCTGGATACAGACACGGGCGCGTGTCTGCAGATTCTTCTCCATTGTGGATTAGCTGTGATCGGCGCTGCAGTATTTTTCAAGTGATGTTGTGTATTATGTGTTGCATAATAATGCAAATTAATAGTAATCTCTATAATATTCTGTCTTATTTCCTTATTTTAGTTTGGCTGAAACAAAACAATTTTGGTCAATAAAATGAATGCTATACAATACAATATTTATTTATAAAGCACATTTAAAAACAACCAAGGTTGACCAAAGTGCTGTACATAGGAGTACTAAAGAGAGAGAAGCAGAATATAAAAGAAACATTTAACAAATAAAAGCAATAAAACAGTAATCAAGGAGTATTAAAAGCGAGAGAAAATAGATAGGTCTTTAAACAGACTTAAACACAGAAATGGAGGGAGAAAGTCTAATGTGAATTGGTAGACTGTTCCAGAGTTTAGGACCAGCAACAGCAAACGCTCGATCACCTCGTTTTTTAAGGCGTGTTCTGGGCACGGTGAGTAAGTTGAGATCATAAGATCTCAATGATCGGGAGGGGGTATATGGACAAAGCAAGTCTGTAAGATACTGAGGAGTAGGGCTGGGCGATTTATTTATTTATTTTTTTTTTCGATTAATTTGAATTTACGTTTTAAGAAAAAATCAAGAAATCGCGAATTTTTTTTAAAATAAAAATAGTAAAGGCGCTTTTCCACTATCGTGCCAAACCGTTCTAAACTGTTAGACGACCGTGCTGAATTGTGCTGATTCTGTGTGTTGACGTCGCGGCTCTGTTGATGAGCTACAACAGCTGGTTTAGCGGAAGCGCGCCAGGGCGGACTGGCCATTGGGAACACCGGGACATTTTCCCGCTAGAGCAACAACAGCCCCGCTGCCAGGGCAACTGCAGTCAGCCAGCCAGCTTCGATAATGTTTCAACGCGCGTCGTGCTGTTGTTCGCGTCCCCGCAGCCGTCTGTCTCTCCCGCGCGCACTGTGAGACGGGCGCGCGCTGCGAGAGGAGAGGAGGAGGGGAGGCTAGACAGGCGGAGATGTGGGCAACCAACTTAACTTTCTAGATCGCTTTTAGTCACTTTGGCCCGCTCACACACACACACACACACACACACACACACACACACACACACGAGGAAATAATTGCACCTAATTCAAAGCCCAGACGGCTGGTTTTGTATATTATACCCGTATCTACGCACAAATATTTTCTAAAACGTCAAGCAGATATTTGTCTATAGCTCGTTAGTTATTTATGAAGACAAAAAATAATTAAAATAACAAAAAAAAATATTAAATTACAAAGATAAAAAGAGCATCATTCTGCTAAATATAGTCCTTTATATCCTGATATGCTGTGTTGTTTCATTCGTTTTTTTATATTTACCTTGATGCATTCGTTATTTAATGTTTGAATACTGAAATCGTTTAAATGGTTATATTTTACCATCAAAATGTAGTATATTTTATATCATTACCAACTTTTGATGTAAAACCGCTGTTATTTTATTGATTATGAAATAATTTAAGTGCTATATTTTTATTAGTGAAAGTGCCGCTCACTTTGACAAGGCCTGTCTAAATATATATTTCTGCCATGCCACTAATACAGATAAACTATTGTTGCATTATCATTGTTTATTTTTCTGTTATGTACAGAGATTTGAAATATTTATTTCCCCTCCAATCCTTTTCAATCTTCACGTTACATTTTGGTCATTTTCTCTCCAAATAAAATTTGCCCAAAGCTGCACAACATATGACCTCTACATAAATACGGGTGCTGTGACTTCTATTGTAGCTATGTTTAGCATCCCTATATGAGAGAGTGCCATAACCGCGTTTAGTCACACGGTTGCATTTCTTTTACAAGTGAGCATGAAAAAAACTAGTTTCGGCATTTATTTAAATTTAAATGAACAAGGTAAGCTGGTAAGGTAGTTACACAGTAAAAAATAAATTATAAAAAAATAAATAAAAAATCGAAATCGTGAATCGGTCAAACTTTATGAAAAAATCTAGATTTTTTTTTTTGCCATATCGCCCAGGCCTACTGAGGAGCAAGGTTACTGACTGCTTTGTAAACGAATAATAAAATTTTAAAATCAATTCTGTATTTAATGGGTAACCAGTGAAGTGCAGCTAAAATCGGAGTTACCCACTCATACTTGCGGGTGTCAGAAAGTAGTCTAGCAGCCGCATTTGGTACCAGCTGCAGACGAGAGAGAGAAGACTGAGAAATACCAGAATAGAGTTACAGTAATCTAGATGTGTTGTTATGAAGGCATGAATCACCGTTTCAACATTTCTCTGGGATAGAAATGGCTTGACTTTAGACAGTTGTCTGAGGTGGTAAAAGCAGGATTTTACGACAGTACTGATCTGTTTGTCAAATTTGAAGTTTTCATCAAACATAACACCGAGATTTCTTGCACACTAGGTAATATGTGGAGCCAAAGATCCCACATTGACATCTAACAGAGAATTTTCTTTGTCCCCAAACACGATTACTTCAATATAATTAACCCTCTTCAAAAAATGTTGGAATCATAAACAAGTCAGGCTGAATAATTTAAATAAATCACTGACTTCTGCTGTCTTCATTGATTTCAGAAACACAGATTTCTGTACATCTTGAAAAGGCATCTTTGGAGCTCTTTCTCTTTTCTGTGGATATACAGTAAAGTCACTGCAGTGTTGAGCTCTGTAGCTGGATGTTGGTGTGTAAGCGATTTTGTTTTTCAGATGTTTGCTGAATCGAGGACTGACCAGTAGCTTTTGATGTGGAGGCTCCTTCACTGCTGGAGATTCTGTTGCCCTAAAAAGACTAAATAAATAATCACATAAAAGAAAAACAAAAAATGCACACATATATATACACAATATTTGAGTGTTTTTAAAACCTTTTTCCAAACCTTGTGGTGTAACAGATCACAAACCTCACTGTTCGAATATGTAGGAAAGTAAAATGATCATATGCATTTGTTTATATGGCAAAACATGTTATTTTCACTAAAGAAGGCTCACACAAATTCCAAAGGCAAATACTGATTAGATCAGGGCCTGGTGTGTGGACTTCGGGGGTGTTACGATGTGGTCACATGCTGATTGGTCAGTTTGAATGTCTCAGTATTCGGGCTTTGGTCACATGGTCAAGAAAGAGACAAAATAGGTGATAAACTTTGCTCTGTCTCTTTTCCTGGTCTGCTTCTCTCCTGCTCTGCTCCACTCCTGCTCTGGAGGCTATCTTCTCTGGTTCTACTGCTCTCAGGCTTTCTTCGAGGCCTACTTACTCTCTTTGTCTCTCTCTCTCCCTCCCCGTCTCTCTCTTTCAGGTAACTTTATTTCTTACATTTAAGCTGGGTGCTATTATTATCATATGTTTTTATCATTTCATATTTTATCATTTTATACAGTTATTTGTACTTAATTCAGTTGTAACTATAGAGAATTATTGTCATTAAATCATCTCATTTTCAAGTATTTGTGAATTACGTTTGATTTAATATCAACACTTAATTGCTCCATATTGCAATACAATACAATCACACCATAGCAACGCTCTGCCACATTTATAGCTATTAATACTGCCCTTATTTTAGTTTTTGGTATAAGATTGCAGAAGGATGGTTTGACTAGAAATGTAGAGTTTTTTTTACCATCATACTGATAACTTTTTAGTCATACAGCAAAACTACAGCTCAAACCGCTGTGGTTAAAACCCATTCTTACAGATTACATTGTTTTTTAGTGACTGTTCAGACCATTTTTCGGATCAGGCAAAAAGGGGAGGAGACTAATGTAATTTGCTTTCCATTTATTACAGAAACAGCACTGCAAGACACTTTTGGTTTTAACAAACAAAACTTAAAAGCTGTAATTTTATTAAAAATAACATGAAGAAATACTCAGCTAATTAAAAATAAACTGTAAAATGATCAGAGCTGTGAAAATTCAGTTACTTCTACACTGTAAAAAAAAAATAATCCTGATTGCCTTCAATTAAGCTGTATCAAATTAAACTTATGAGTCCATTGAACTTATATTACGTTAAACTGACTTAAAACAGTTTGCATAGCTTATGAAATCCGAGCCCCTGGTTTTTCACTATGTTTTTTGTGATTTTAAAAATGACGGTAATTTCCAGAAATTTGCAAATTTCAACAATTTTGTGATTAAAAATAATAATAATAATTATATATATATATATGAGCAATTCCATGCAAATGTCAACCTTGCCATGAAAAAAATTTAGTTTTCACCGTAATAGAGAAACCGTTTCTACATTTTTTGTGTAAACAAGTATTTTACAGTACTTTAAAAATACTCATAAATGCATCTGTCAGGGTTTAAAACTATTATATTTATTTTGCCGAAATCACACAAGTGGCAATTTCACAGCTGTCACATCCATAACAGAAAAGTGTCACATCCATAACGACACTTTTTCCTCATAAATGCAAAAATATTAAATGAAATAAAATCAATCATGTTTGTTCTTTAGTGAGCCGACTCATATCTGTTTGATTAGCATTGTTTCTTTTGGGTTGTGCAGTTTAATTGACAGAATTTCTGTCAATATAGTATGTTACTGAAAACTTACAAACTTTTTTTGTCACATCCATAACGCATGTTAATTTTCCTCATTGAAAGTATAAAAAATGTTTACAGATTGATATTTTTCTGATCCCATAACTCTGTGGTCAGTTGTTTTGGAAAATATAAACAGATGTGACAATATAATGTTAGTGTATATTTTCTATGTGAATTTATGTTTTAAGTTTTTACTGCAAATATCACATCCATAACGCTGGAATTGCATATATATATATATATTTCTCCAATTTATGTTTAATGGAGAGAAGATTTTTTTCAACACATTTCTAAACATAATAGTTTTAATAACTCATCTTTAATAACTGATTTATTTTCTCCTTGTCATGATGACAGTAAATAATATTAGACTAGATATTCTTCAAGACACTTCTATACAGCTTAAAGTGACATTTAAAGGCTTAACTAGGTTAATTAGGGTAACTAGGCAGGTTAGGGGAATTAGGCAAGTTATTGTATAATGATGATTTGTTCTGTAGACTATTGAAAAAATATATAGCTTAAAGGGGCTCATAATTTTGACCTTAAAATGGGTTTAAAAAAATTAAAAACTGCTTTTATTCTAGCCGAAATAAAACAAATGAGACTTTCTCCAGAAGAAAAAATATTATCAGACATACTGTGAAAATTTCCTTGCTCTGTTAAACATAATTTGGGAAATATTTAAAAAAGAAAAAAATTTAAAGGGGGCGAATAATTCTGACTTCAACTGTATATGTGTGTATATAACCCACCGCAACTTCTTATTTTTTACAGGAAAGTCTAAATGCTTTCATGCATGTGATTTGAATGACGCGAGAGGCCATTTCTCTGTGATCGTTACCAATTTAGGATTAATCTACAAGTAAAAAAATGCATTAAACTGCAGGCCATTGTGTTTTCTGAAACGTGGATTGTGACCCATGCATGAAAACATACATCGAAAACGGTTATCTTCCCATGCCTAGAGTCGCAGCGAGTTATCATCCCATGTCTCCATCTCTAGGATACGTTTGGTTTGGCATTATACTGCAGATCTGCGCTCTCCTGTCGGTCTGAGTGATTTTGTTAGCGCTCGAGCCCCCGGTAATCCTAATGAGGCACAGCATTAGGGCCCGCTCTCCAATGCTTTGTCAACAGGCTTCCAGCTATCTTCCATTAGGACTGAGCTGCTGCTGCTTCATACTGTATCTTGCTTTTGATGCAGGATTGGGGATGGTCATGTAAGAGGTTAGACGGCTTCAAAAGTGTCAGGAGTGTCAGTATACTCCAACACACAGGTGCTATTGTCATTGAAATGAATGTCAATTACGTGCTCCGCTCGGTGTGTTAAGAGGTGTGAACACCTGCGCTGATGAACTCTGCCTGGGGGGCGAGAAGCAGGTCATTAGTATGCATGTTAATTTATTTGTCAGCTTGATGGAATGGCTTATTTTCCTTTGCATATGCATGAAAAAAAGTGTTTTGTTGTTTAGTTTTGTTGCTGGATTTGCCATCTTTTAAATACACTGGCAAAATGCTGGATTCAACACCATCGATTTGATTTGGGATAGCATGAAGGAAATTTGGTTTTCACAAATGTAAGTGGATTTAACATAAAACAACATGTTGTTGAGGAAAAACACCCTCAAGTATTGTGTTTCAGCTCATTTTAAATAAGTAGTTTGAACAAACAGCAAACGTCATTGAGTGTACTAGTGTCCATGGCTGCACAATAAGTGCTTTCAGCATTAGAGTTGGGCCGATAGACAATGCTATTGTCCATCGTCGATGGCCAATAAACTTCACGATGCTGAGCCGGCATCGCAATCCGTCGCCCCGCCCCACATTTATATTGATGTATAACTTATTATTTGCATGTCATCTTAATAGCAATAACGGTCTTTTCATGAGCTGTGTTATATTATACTTATAGCTGCTGTTTGCACGGCTGACAGCATCGTGAGGATTAAATACATCGTGAGGATTATACAGCACCTCTCATGCTTAAAATGTGTAGATTCAGTGGCAAACGCTGTTACCTGTAAACCCCGTCCGGCAGACTTTACACTGAATGGCTTTAGTTATTTTCATAGCGGACTTAAAGCCACTGGAAGTCTTTTCTCCACTCTTGGAAAAGTGTAAATGGTAAGATGTACCATTATTAGTAACGTTATGGTTTCTCTAAATCTGTCAGCGCTTCACATTTCCGCAGTTGCAGCTCCTGTCATGTGAAGGCAGAAGGCATTGACTGAGTGATTGACAGCTGATATTAACCAATCCATTCACGTTCAGTTCTAGCGCAGTGGGCCAATAAGAAGAGCACAAAGGCGGGGCAAGCATTCCGGTCTTTTTTTTACTTCAGCAAGTTCACAATCGCATAACAACTGTTTTAATCTGTTCCTGAGCGCTGCGTTTGGCGTCTTTAGGTGCAAAGATGCATTCTGCATAAATGTCTCCTAAATCCGCGCACGCGTCGAGGATTTTGCAGTGAAAACAGGTCGCACGGCAACAATTTATGCACTAGCACAAATGCTTTCAAATATATATTTTAGGTCGCATAAAATTTCGGGCGCATACGCCGAAACGGTCGAGCCCTAGCATCTTTACTTGTTATTATTTCCTCATAATAATAGTCATAAAATAAGGAAGTTATCATTAATCACAATACAAATTACAGTGAACTCCAAACAAACTCTCGTCTCGTCTCCGCCACCAGCTGTGGGAAAAAGCCATTATAATGACACAGATCACTCCGCCTGATCATGCCAGAGTCCCGCGGAAAAAAAGTGACTGACAGTTGGTAATTTGTGTATAACTTTATTTATTTATGGTTTGGTTATGGGTAAAGCAAAGATCATGTGGGTCAGATAGTGAAAACGATACGCTACAATTATTAAATTTGTTATGAATTAATTGATATTTAACAACAACCACCCCCACCCCACCTACGACGACGATACCATCGTCCATCGCCGATGTTCACATTAGACATCGTACGATGCCAAATTGGTCAACATCGCCCAACCCTATTCAGCATGGATATCACAATGTGATCATAGGGCTGGACAATATGACAAAAATGTATATCATGATATATATTTTTTTTTTCAGTCGATACGATATAATTCCGATATCGATATGGACAATATTAAAAAGAAAGGAAAAACTGCCAAGAGCACACAATGGATGTCTGTACCTACAAATGTCTACAAACTGAATTTGCAAAGTCTATAATACCTAAAAAAATCAAATCAATGTTCACTTTTTATTTGTATTTAGCCTTTATAAACAAGAAATGTGAAATAAACTATCAAATAAATAAAGCTCTCAGACTCCTCTCATTTATATATGCAGCGAGTTTGTGTATGTGAGTGTTAATTTGGGTGTTTGGGCGAGGATAGAGTATGTGCAAAAATCGAGTTTATACGTGTGTGCATGTGTTAATGTGGGAGTATATGCAAGGATCGAGTTTATATGTATGTGCGTGTGTATGTGTGTGTATGCATGCATCAAGTTTATATGTATGTGCGTGTGTATGTGTGTGTATGCATGCATCAAGTTTATATGTATATGCGCAAGTTTCATACATTCAACAGTATATGTGCGAGTAATTTATAGGTGTGCATGTACGTGTTGATAAGCGAAGTTTGATTTAGGGCGTACTCGCGCTATGCTATCCAAACCGTGCCCAGGCCCGTTTCCCGGATCGTTTGAGAAGTGTGAGTGCTCTGAATCGGGCTCAGGCACGGTTCACTTGGCCGGCCCTGGCCCGGTTGGAAGAGGTGGGCCAGAGTGCAGTTCACTTGGGCTCAGGCGCGGTACGCTTGCAGTGTGAGTGCAAAACGTGCCTGAGCCCGAAACTGAAAGCGATACGTGACTTTTAAGGGACTGTTTGATATGGATTCATTAATCATTCGTACTGTTCAGTGAACACAAACTGTCGTAGATTATTAAAGACGCAAACCCCTCACTGCACGACAGCTGCGCCTTCAGCAAACCTCCTAATTCCTGCAGCACGAGGACTTTATGATTGTTTATGAGCGTCAAAAGTGGCTGATCTGTTCGACAAAATATTTGACTGCGTCACCGCATATCAAGCAACTTAAACGATATAACTAAAGAAATCTCCACTGTGCTGAGCGAGAGCGCTTCTTAAACTGAACAGCGCATAATCGATGACGTAAGCGTGCCCAGGCCTGAATGTAATGTGAGTGCGGGCCATCGGGGGAGATGGGAGGGGTGACAAGCATGCTTTGGCCTGGTTCAAGGCAACTGTACATAGTGCGAGTACGCCCTTAAATCCTACGCGGCGCTTCATAGCCCTCTGTGTTTGCTTCATTGCCTTCTCTTCTGACACAGCTGGTTTCGGTGTCTGGATGGTAGTGATGGTGAGGCGACAGGTTGGCTTTTATGTTGCCTCATCTTCTGACTCTCAGTATGTTTTATCAGGTGGAACTGCTTCAAATGGTGGAACAGATTTGATGTGTCAGCAACACTCTGACACACTTTGCAGAGCACCGAAACTATAAGTTTATCGGAACTTAAAAAGCCGAACCACTTCCACACCACTGCATTAGTCTTTCCTTTATCAACTATTTCGTCTGCATTCTTACTTGTGGAAGCTTGTTCATTCATATCTGTATTCAGGGCACTCTTTTTGTAGCTAAAACTTTCTGTGGCGCAGCTTAACCAACTACTGAGCGCTGGCAGCGTGTCTGTGATGTTCTTCATCACGCAAGTGACATCACGCTCTTTCTGACAGCTGAGCACTGAACGTCATTCAGTGACAAGTGATACATGTATAAGATCTTATGTATATAATAAAATGTATATGTGCAAATTTATATCGAAATACTGGAAATGGGTTTAAGAATCATATCACCGTTATTGAAAAAAAATCTATCGCGATTATATATTGATATCGAGTTATTGTCCAGCCCTAAGTGATTATTTGCAAAAGTCACACACTGAAAACCCTAATAAGTTGACTGAACAAAATTAATTGAGTAAACTCGTTGCCTCAATTTAATTGAGTAACGGTGTCTCCCAAAACTTTCGTATTTAAGTTTATTTAACTTGCCGGTTTGGTAGATTATACTTGAATTGTTCAGTTCAGTGTGGGTGTCTGTGTGTGTAATTATATACTATGAAAAAATGTTTAAAAGAAAAATAAGTAGTCATTTATTCCCATTATGGTGAATAATTATACATGAAGCCTTGTTTTCTGATTTAAAAAAAAGACCTTGCAAAACGCCCTATTATTTTTTTCAAAGGATTAATTGTGATTTTGAGCTTACTATACTTGAATCTTAAGTTTATGCATTTTCATTGTATATAAGTTAAATTAACTCATATTTTAGGTGACAATCAAAATGCTAAATTTTAAGTATTGTTTAGTCAACTTTACTTGATTAAGTAAAGACAACATTAGGGTTTACAGTGCATCGCAGGATCTGCAATAGTGTTTTCATTCATTCATTTTCTTGTCGGCTTTGTCCCTTGCGGGGTCGCCACAGCGGAATGAACCGCCAACTTATCCAGCACGATTTTACGCAGCGGATGCCCTTCCAGCCGCAACCCATCTCTGGGAACTTCCACACACACATTCACACACTATGGACAATTTAGCTTACCCAATTCACCTGTACTGCATGTCTTTGGACTGTGGGGGAAACCGGAGCACCCGGAGGAAACCCACGCGAACCCAGGGAGAACATGCAAACTCCACACAGAAACGCCAACTGACCCAGCCCAGCCGAGGTTCGAACCTGCGACCCAGCGACGTTCTTGCTGTGAGGCAACAGCACTACCTACTGCGCCACTGGGTTGCCCGCAATAGTGTTTTGTGATTATTAAATTTTCTGATCGCCTTATCGTGCCCCTGTGAGATCACTGATACACAATACTATTGCATAGGGGTGCAGCAGACCAGCAGTGTTATGTTTACTTATTTGCTCATTTATTTAACCATTTCTAAACGTATTTAATAACCCTTTGACTAATTTTTTACTTATTTATAATCTTCTTTATTTGCTTTACGTTTTATCTTGGAAAGTAAGTCAAACCAAAGCATATCACCGTGCTCTTACAGCTAAAAAGGCGCTGAGATTATTTCAAACAAGACTTGCAAGATGCAACAGTGCGGTGTGGGACAGGATTTGATGGTGACTTCAGGTCCATGCTGTTATCCGCAAGACTGCCGCAAAATGGATATGATATAAATGAATGGAAGCCAATTAAATTATATTTATCTACACACAGAGGAAATAAGGATGCATTACATTCATTACAGACAGGAGGCAGAGGACCCGCACGTGACTTGTTTCTATGTGGTGAAGGCGTTTCTCCATGTTTTTGTTCAGTTGACGTGGTGCGGCTTCAGGTTTGATCATCATCACAAAAGCAGTCATCAACAGTGTCACATTTGTATTTGCTAAAATCCAACACAATGTTGCGCCTGGGATATGTGTTTATTGTTTTCTGATGAGAGAAACGGTTTCATTTTAGACGTGGGCTATTGCCGACTCGCTGCAGTCATGGCTCTAATTAGGGCTGGACAATAATTGGATATCAATATATATCGCGATAGAATTTTTTTTAATAACGATGATATGATTTTTAAACCCATTTCCGATATTTCGATATAAATTTGCATATATATAAATATATATATTATTATTTATATAATATCTTATACATGTATCACTTGTCACTGTATGCCGTTCAGTGCTCAGCCGTCAGAAAGAGCGTGATCTGACGTCACTTACGTGATGATGAACACCACAGACACGCTGCCAGCGCTCAGCACAGCAGTTGGTTAAGCTGCACCACAGAAAGTTTTAGCTACAAAATGAGTGCTCTGAATACAGATGCGAATGAACACGCTTCCACAAGTAAGAATGCAGACCAAATAGTTGATAAGAAAGGAAAGACTAATGCAGTGGTGTGGAAGTGGTTCGGCTTTTTAAGTTCCGATACGCAATACGCATTATATTGATCTCTATGCGCAGGCGGCAAAGAGACCGATCCTTAGGGACCGTCTACAAAGAGCAAAACGCAAAAACCAATACTACAAAAGCTGTCAATAACTTCCCTCTATAACTCATTATACTGCCATCAAACTCAGATTACACGTCACTGCTGTCCTGCTGGTTAGACTACAACACTTATTTTTCTAAAAAACTATTTTGCATATTTTTTATGAATTTTTATTATGAAAAGTATTCAATAACTGTACTGTAAATTACTGTACTTTCATCAAATTCAGATCACACATCACTGCTGTCCTGCTGGTTATACTACAACACTTATTTTTCTAAAAAACTATTTTGCATATTTTTTATGAATTTTTCTGAGAGTTTTATTTATTTGATAGTTTATTTCACATTTCTTGTTTGTAAAGGCTAAATAGAAATAAAAAGTGAACGAATTTTTTTGTACCGTTTTTATTTAAAAAAAAGTTATAAGAGTCTGGAGGTATTATCGACTTTGAAAATTCAGTTTGCTGACATTTGTAGGTACAGACATCCATTGTGTGCGCTCTTGGCAGTTTTTCCTGTCTTTTTAATATTGTCCATATCGATATCGGAATTATATCGTATCGACCGAAATAAAAAATATATCGTGATATAAATTTTTGCCATATCGTCCAACCCTAGCTCTAATATTATTATTTTTTTGCCTGTAGGCCTACATACAAAACTTTTCACTGAGCTCAGTAAAATGTTCCTTTTAGAGAGAGAGAGAGAAAGAGAGCAATGGAAATAATACATTTTTTGCATGTTGGTTTATCTGATTTTGCGAATACATGTCTATAATCACCTTGCAATTTACAAAATTGTTGTATTTTTTTCCTTTGAGTAGGCTAGTCTAATTAGATTCGAGGTGCTACAGTCCAAAAGTGTCGGTGAAGTGAAGTTGATGTGAACAGCTGAAGCTGTCAAGTTATTTGTAGTTCGTTTATTATTAATTATTATAATTAAAAATAATTAAATTAATCTTAATTCACCTTTATTTCTCTAGCGCTTTTACAATGTAGATTGTGTCAAAGCAGCTTTACATAGAAGATTATAGTGAATATAAACAGTGTCAGTCCAGTTTTCAGAGTTTAAGTTCAGTTCAGTTTAGCTCAGTTCAGTGTGGTTTAATATTCACTGCTGGGAGTTCAAACACTGAAGAGCAAATCCATCGATGCGCAGCTCTACAAGTCCCGAACCATGCAAGCTAGTGGCGACAGCAGCGAGGAAAAACATCACCAATTGGCGAAAGTGTAGAAAAAAAAAAAAGAAGAAATCTCGGGAGAAACCTGGCTCAGTTAGCACGACCATTTCTCATTTGGCAAAGCGTCTTGTGAAGAGATGCAATCTAGGTGCCGGAGGCTGGAGAACGCAGGACGTCAGGGAAGACTCTGCGGCCCCTGGAGTCTCACAGGAATCAGTCTCAGGCTCTCCACTCCTCCATGACCACCACAGCAGCTGCTCAGGATACGGCCTGGTCCGGGAATGTGGAAACCTTGGGATCATCTCTTCACAGGTCTTGGATCACATCAGTGGCACTGCATAATATCTGGGGTCTCGGGATGAGTATCCCCAGGTGGAAAAAGAGAGTAAAGAGAATAATTAGCGTCGCTGCTGTTCCTAATGTATATAAACGAGATGCGTGGAGCACATTCATGTATCATAGCGCTAAGTGATGCACTGAGTGTATGCTTTGCTAAAAAGACAGATCTTTAATCTAGTTTTGAATTGTGAGAGTGTGTCTGAGCCTCGGACATTATCAGGAAGGCTATTCCAGAGTTTAGGTGCCATAAATGAGGAGGCTCGACCTCCTTTACTCGACTTTGCTATTCTAGGTACTACCAGAAGCCCTGAGTTTTGAGATCTTAAAGAGCCGGTTGGATTGTAGCATCAAGTTGTTGTACATGACCATCCTATCACTAGGCCCACACGGAATCTGCGCGCGCAGATTTCCGCAGATTTTTAGCCCATCATTAATTCTGTTTATTTACTTACAGTTACCTATTTACAGTTAATCTAACTGGATTTGCATTTTAAACATTAAATACAAGTTAAAAAGATATTATTTTTTATTTAACATATTAAGGTTTTAGTTATGAGACTCCCAAAATAATTCCGCAGAAATCCGCAAATTTTTACCAAAATTCTCCACAGAAATAGCAAAAAACATCCGCAGATTCCGTCTGGCCCTACCTATCACTCAGTCAGAAACCTATAAGTATTTGGCCATTTACATCGATAGTTCTTTCACATGGAAAACACACATTGAGTGGGTTTGTTCTCGTTTACACCAGAGATTGTATTTTTTACGGAGGTTGCGTCTTTTTGGAGTTAACAAGAAGCTCATGATGTTGTTTTATAAAGCAGTTCTTGAAAGCATTGTTAGATATGGTATCACAGTGTGATTTGGCAACCTATCTGTTCAGTGTAAATCTAAGTTGATGCATCTCTTAAAGACAGGATGGAAAATAGTTGGGCACTACCAATATTTTAATCCTCAAGTTTTATATGAGAATTGTGTCCTCAATCAGGTCGAAAGGATTGTAAATGATCCAACTCATTTTTTGTTTCCACATTATGAACTGCTTCCCTCTGGTAGAAGATATAGAGTCCCAAAGTGTAGGTTGAACTGTTAGAAGAAATCCTTTGTACCGGTTTCAGTGGGTTTATTTAACAAGAGTCTATCTTAATTAGCATTATACATTTTGTAAATGCTGTATTTTGTATTGTTTTTATTGCTTGTTTTTATGAAATGTCTGCAGCAATATGGTGATGCCCATAACAAATTTCCTGTCAAGGACAAAGTTTACTATACTACTACTACCACCACACAATGGTTACGATATTTTTGACAACACTAGATCTGGGGTGCGTTTCCCAAAACCATCGTTAGCCAACTAAGGTCGCAAGTTCTGTCGTTACAAACATAGTTCGTTGATTTGCTGTTTTCCAAATCCATCGCTCCAACGAACATTCGCAAACTGCGTCGCAAACTTGAGCACTTGAAACGACACCTGTGGAGCTGTAGTTAAAAGCATAGTTCCTGGCTGTGTTCTATTCCCACTTATCCCCCCTATGCCCTATTCATTTAGAACATTCTAACATTCAAAGTTGGAATTATTAAAAATAAAAAAGCATTAAGGTCATCTCTCTTAGGTGTAATTTGCTTTCAAAGTATTTTTACAGTTCAGTTTTAGCGATCTTCATGTTTACAATTGTGCTCCCTTTGCAGTGCACTTTGAAAACATTGATATCATTTTGAACACAGCCTCATAGCGAAAGCTATAGGTATATTTAAAAGCGGAAATTATGTTACAGTACGTCTCCAAAGCTTGTGAAAATAAAAAACATAGCATACGTTAATTCTTTTATTTTATAGTGGGTTATTTATTAAGTTTCTCTGCTGTATATGACATGGGTCTGTTGGTTAGAACTTTCTGCTGTGGTTTGCATGTGTCAAATTGTATTTTTTTTTAATTAATTAACAATATCCTAAATAATAACAATAATAATAATAATATTAATAATAATAATAATCATCATCACCATTAATATTGTTAATATTATTATTAAAGTAAATATATTTATAATAAATCGCCTTATTATTTATTTATTTATATGATTTATATATGATATTAGAATAGTGTTAGCTTTTGTAAGTGATTTTATGTTTTAGAATAGAATATGTAATGTTCAACTTCTCAATAATATTAGTAAAGCAAACATTGGCCCTATATGTGCCATTTACTTATATTTTTAAATAATATGGAAAGCGAGAGGATGTTTTTACAAAAACTAATATTGGATTTTATTTTAAATGCGTGTTTGTGTAAAACAATATAATTTGCACAAAGAAATGATGGGGTTGTTCTCTAAAGAAGTTACTCCACCCCGTTTAGAGCATCATTATGGGCGTTTTACGCAATAACTAACGTGGTTCAAGCGATGGATCTGCGACAGAGAAACTAAGGGTTTTGGGAAACACTTGTCACTACATCGTTCTTTTGCCAAACGATGCATCGCACTAAGATAGTTTAGCCGCGAGTTACGTCGTTGTTTGGGAAACGCACCCCTGCGTGACTCTTGAAATCAGTCCGGTTCTGCAACACATCCACTGTTGCCACAGTTTACCTACTGAATAACAGATAACTTATAAGCCGTTCTGCAAAACCGTCTAATGGAGACTCCCGTTTGACATCATCAACCCTGAAACCAAGGATTATGCGCAGAGTTTGAACACTGTAGCACTTACAGAATTCATCATCTTTGGGTATATTGAGCTCATTTAGGCAGCTGGCAACTGGGTAAACTCTGAATGACATTGCCAAACAGAAAATGTGATGGAGGGAGAGAGGAGAAACTCATAAAATCCCTGTTCAATAATTCAGCGGGTAAATGTGATCTGGCTGTCCTATGTTTATAAATCTTCTGCCACCCACAAATGCACACAACGCCTCTGGGGTGCCAGCTTTTTTTTTTGTGAAGATCCCACAATAACAAAACTCCGATATTACAGGCGAAAGAGAGAGGACAGGAAGTTCACTCTGTTTTCTCCAATATATGTGTAAATTTAGGCACTTTTAAGCAGCTGGCTGATGAATAATGGAGCTGCTCTGCCCTTGATATTCATTGGAGAAACAAACGCCACTCAAAAACCGGTGGATTCGGGGTCGAGACCCTTCCCTCTGCCTGCTTTCTCCTTCTGTTTGCTGGGCAGGAGTTAAAAGTGAGATGCTGAAACAGGCCATGCTCTGATTCTGAGGGTCAGCTTTGAAGGCTAATCAAACCCTTTCTCTTGTCACTTTTCATGCATGGAGTAAATGAACAGTAGCGCTGCACTATGAGGACAATGAGCAATTCCAGCGTTATTGATGTGACATTTGCATGGAATTGCTCATATACACTTAAAGCTGCAGTAGGTGATCGTCTTCAGACACATGTTTTGTTGTGCTGGTTGAAAGTCTCTTCACATTCCAATAGTACTGATTAAAGTAAAGGATCTAAATGTATTTTTATGTTCTGGGTTAGGCATAAGACTTAAAAATGTTCATCCAATTAAATATTGTCTGGCTGATAATTCTGATAAGTAGCCAAAACTGTCTGTCAGCAAATGTAGATTTGTACATCTGCAGCCGTTCACGCAGATCTGCTGTTTGTACGTGCACAGCATTAAAAACAAATGCTGAATCTAAACTCTTTAAACTCCTGAATCAATATTGGAGTGAGTTTTGCACGCTGGAGGAAGGACGACACCATGGCTGAAGTGTTTCTGTTAGACAGGTCATGTTCTGTTTTAAAACTCTTTAGTCACACAAGCTGATGTAGATTGGGTTGTTATGAATGGGTTATCTGCACAGAAGTGTTGTTCAGCCGCTGAAATCTTCCGCTGAAAGATTGATGTGACTATTTCAGTGTCATAAGGTCATTTTACAGCATTGATAATGTAGATTTATATTCAGTTTAACAATAGAACATCAGTAAATAGCGCTATTTCTAGCCTGCTTTACTGAGCTGAAGTTGCTTTTATATTCACATTGGGTCATTTCTGAATTTGGTGTAATTGGTGTAATTAAAGGGTGTAATTAGAATTAGCAAATTCTAAATGCCACCATTCTGCTGTGGTTACCCTTGATAAATAAGGGAAAATGGATTAATGAATTACATCAAATTAGGACTGGGCGATATGGCAAAAAAAAAATGAAAAAATAGAGATTTTTTCATAAAGTTTGACCGATTCACGATTTCGATTTTTTTTTTTTTTTTTTTTTTTTTTTTTTTATTATTTTTTTTTTACTGTGTAACTACCTTACCAGCTTACCTTGTTCATTTAAATTTAAATAAATGCTGAAACTAGTTTTTTTTCCATGCTCACTTGTAAAAGAAAAGCAACCGTGTGACTAAACGTGGTTATGGCACTCTCTCATATAGGGATGCTAAACATAGCCACAATAGAAGTCACAGCACCCGTATTTATGTAGAGGTCATATGTTGTGCAGCTTTGGGCAAATTTTATTTATGACCAAAATGTAACGTGAAGATTAAAAAGGATTGGAGGGGAAATAAATATTTCAAATCTCTGTACATAACAGAAAAATAAACAATGATAATGCAACAATAGTTTATCTGTATTAGTGGCATGGCAGAAATATATATTTGGACAGGCCTTGTCAAAGTGAGCGGGCACTTTCACTAATAAAAAATAATATAGCACTTAAATTATTTCATAACAATCAATAAAATAACAGCGGTTTTATATCAAAAGTTGGTAATGATATAAAATATACTACATTTTGATGGTAAAATATAACCATTTAAACGATTTCAGTATTCAAACATTAAATAACGAATGCATCAAGTTAAATATAAAAAAACGAATGAAACAACACACAGCATATCAGGATATAAAGGACTATATTTAGCAGAATGCTGCTCTTTATCTTTGTAATTTTATAGTTTTATTTTTGTTAGTTTAATTATTTTTTGTCTTCATAAATAACTAATGAGCTATAGACAAATATCTGCTTGACATTTTAGAAAATATTTGTGCGTAGCTCCACCACCCAGTATATATTAAAGATCACCGTGAACAACAGAAAACCCCACAGAATCCTGTTACATATCTATCTATATTTAAATGTCTATCTTATATTTAACTGAATCCTATAACAGCCTATAGCTGAAATGTTGGAAATTGCTCAATTTATTTTTTTAAACATTTGTCGATACGTATTGATATTTCTTTGGAGTAAAAACAATACCGACATTTAAGAATCCATATTTATTTTATTCATTCATTCATTTTACTTGTTTACTGGTGCATATATGGGTTATGATTTAATTCATACAGTACCTTGGACAGCTACTGTGGCAAATTAAAGAAAGATTTGACTTTCTGCGGTGACCGACATTTACAACACGCCGTAACCGTCCTTCAGGTGGAGCGCGGGTATAATATACAAAACCAGCCGTCTGGGCTTTGAATTAGGTGCAATTATTTCCTCGTGTGTGTGTGTGTGGAGCGATGGGTGAGCGGGCCAAAGTGACTGAAAGCGATCTAGAAAGTTGGTTGCCCACAGACACCTCCGCCTGTCGAGCCTCCTCTCCTCTCCTCGTGCGCGTGCACACGTCTCGCAGCTCGCGCACACGTCTCGCAGCTCGCGCGGGAGAGACAGACGGCTGCAGGGAAGCGAACAACAGCATGACGCGCGTGGAAACATTAGCGAAGCTGGCTGGCTGACTGCGGTTGCCCTGGCTATTGTTGCTCTAGCGGGAAAATGTCCCGGTGTTCCCAATGGCCAGTTCGCCCTGGCGCGCTTCCGCTAAACCAGCTGTGGTAGCTCATCAACAGAACCGCGACGTCAACACACAGAATCAGCACAATTCAGCACGGTTGTCTAACAGTTTAGAACGGTTTGGCAAGATAGTGGAAAAGTGGCTTTAATATTTTTATTAAAAAAACGCGATTCCTCGATTTTGTAAAAAATAAAATCGTCTTAAAACGTAAATTCGAATTATTCGAAAAAATCGCCCAGCCCTACATCAAATTCTAAATGACACCAAAAAAAAATCGGTAACACTTTATTTTGATGGTCCATTTGAGTATTAGTAGACTGTCTGCTGTGTATCTGTTGATACTGACATTTAACAGTTCTTCAACAGACATTTAACTGACTATAAGAAACTTTGCAAGTACATGTCAACTTACACTAACCCCAACCCTAACCCCAACCTTACAGTCAACTTATAATCTAATGAGAATTAGTTGACATGTAGATGCAATGTAACTTCAATTCAACAAACGGACCATCGAAATAAAGTGTGACCAAAAAATCTAACATTTTAATATTTGGCTTTTTTATGTTATCATGCATGACGCAACAATCATGTTTATAAATATTGACACCTTCTAAACTCATCCAAATTACACCCAATTCTAAATTACACCGAAATAGTTTTAATATTTGCCTTTTTCTTATGCATGGCACAACAGTCGTGTTTATAAATATTGACCTAAATGACTCCATAATCTAAGACCTAAATAGTGTGTGCCAGTAGTTGTTTACCAGTCTTAAATCCTCTGGTGTCACTGTTAAAGAGCGCCACTTTCTTTTGATCTTTTTCTTTTGTATTTGCACGTCTAATTATTTCCTCATCCGGATATTAGTAGGAGGCGCTGCATCCGTCTGATCCTCCGCTAAAAAACGCCCTGCTGCGGTTTAAGGGCCACCAAGAAGAGAAACGGGGTGAAATAAATTTGTGCACCCTGCTGAGATGACTTTGTTTGCCTCCTCTGGGGAGAAACACACTCGCTTTAGCATGCTGCAACACGAAATCTGGTCTTGTGTTTCCATTAAAAATGAATGAAAATAAATGAAGTGGATCAGCATATAGCTGGCTTGAATGATGGCTGGAATGGAGTCCCATGTGTAAGTCTTTTGTTGTAAATAGATACGTTCTGTACAACCCTGTTTAGATATTTACTGTCATTGTAATGCGTTTTCATGCGACTGCCGCTCTAAATCTTGAGATATAAAGCATCATGTACTCGGCGCCGCTGCAACATAATATTATTGGATATGTAATGCGATGGGAATTGCCTCATCGTGAATCTTGGATAGAGAGCATTTTCTCTTTTCACACTGTGCTGCACCTTTGATGGAGTTCAACTCGCTGCGAGTCGTGATAGCAAAAACATAAGACGATATTTCCCATTACCTCTGACACATTTCATATCGCTGCGGCCTGGACGGATGCATCACGCTGATAGCAGACTAACTAACCCCTTATATCAGATGCAGAATCCATGCATTACATCACTGAAGTGCTAATGAACGCCTGCACTTTATTGATGATCTCTTTTGTGGTACAGGAAACTTTACGATCATCTCTCCTGATTTAATCTGAGCATGAGTTGCTGGCTTTGCTCTTTGAAACTGTTCACTTTTGAGATGCTGGAGTTTTAGCTAAAGATAGGGATGGGCGATATGGCCTAAAATCCATATTGCGATATACATTGCAGCCTCTTGCGATAACGATATATATTGCGATATATAAATTATAATAGAACCATTTCAGAACAGGTTACAGAGACCCTTAGGAAAGCCAAACTGCTATTTTTTTTTAAGAAATAAAGAAACGTTGCATGTCATTTTGAGAACATTTATTGTGCAAAAGCAAAACTGTAATTAAACAACACAATGTTGCAGATAAATAAACTAAATGTAGTGGCTTTCAGAAAGAAAGACTTTTCTTTTAAGTCCTTGGTTCCTAAATGCCAAGTTGCAGAGAACAAAAAAACTGGTGTTTAGTTAAGGAACTTACACTGTACTGAAATTACTTCCAGTATTAAATTAGTCAAATAAAATTGTGTATTGCAGATACTTTAAATAAAAACATATTTCTAATCTGCAGCCTAAGGTAACACATTTGATTTTAAACATTTTGATCTACTAATGAAATTAAAACTGGTGTCTTGATCTACTCTTTCTCTCTCTCCCTGTCTCTGTCTGCTGTAGTGTTGGTGCTGCTGAGAGATTGAGGCGCACCAGTCAAAGTTTGCGAATAAAGCAATGCAAAAATTAATACAATTAATATCGAAAGCTAAAGCAGATTCTCGGACATGTCCGGGGAAAAGAGAATGTATTGTCACCCCAAAAAATGAGCTGGATCAGTCTATTTAGTCTTCGCGCTCTTCTTAAAGCTGCTCCCAAATCAGAACAACAGTTCTGTATCCAGCGCGATACATCGCGTCTCTGTGGGTCTGCATGCAGAGCATGTGAGTCTGTGGCAGAGTGTTCTCAGTTTCTCGCGAACACAGAACCGGGTCGCCCCAATAATATATCGGCCGCCCAGGTGTGTGGGAGGCACTGATGTTCACTAGACAAGCCACAATATGCCATGCATGAGGCTCGCAAGTTGTGCGACACGCCGCCATTCGGTGCCATGCGTTGCTTAGTGCTGTTGTTGCTGTTGCTCCTAATTTCGCGGGTAGATTGCGTCATCAAACATGTATTATCGCGATAGTGCAATAGAATTAGAATCTCTATCGTAGGCCAATTTTGTATCGTTTATATCGCATATCGTTTATATCGCCCATTACTAGCTAAAGATAATGCTCATATATTGACATTTTTCTCAATAAGACTGGACAAACTCAAAGAACAAGTCATTTATAAAATTATAAACATTTATTTTTTGAACCTTTAAACCTAATAATACTTAATAATAATATTTCCCAAACGGAGAGATTGTTTTCAGCACATGTTTAGACAATAGTTTGAATAGCTAATTATTTTTGTCTTTGCCATGATGACAGTACAAAATAATTGACTAGTTATTTTGCAAGATGCAAGTATTCAGATTAAAGTGAATCTCAAAAAATCCATGCATTACATCACTAAAGTGCCAATGAATGCCTGCACTTTATTCAGGATCTCTTTGTGCATTTAGTTGTGGGCAAAGTTATTCACCCCCTGTGCAATATATTTCTATTTGAAAAATAATATACATTTCCCAGGTGGGAACTTCAACTGTATGTTTATCAATCAAATAAGATTGTTATTGTGTTGCAAAGTGGCTCAGGGGGGTTAGCACTGTGGCCTCATAGCAAGAGGGTCGCTGGTTTGAGCCTCGGCTGGGTCAGTTGGTGTTTCTGTGTGGAGTTTGCATGTTCTCCCTGTGTTGGTGTGCTCCGGTTTCCCCCCACAGTCTAAACACATGCGCAACAGGGTGTGTGAATGAGTGTGTATGGGTGTTTCCCAGTACTGGGTTGCAGCTGGAAGGGCATCCGCTGTGTAAAACATATGTTGGAATAGTTAGTAGTTCATTCCACTGTGGCGACCCTTGATGAGTAAAGGGATTAAGCTGAAGGAAAATGAATGAAGATTATTATTGTTGTTGTTATTATTATTATTATTATTATTGTTATTATTATCATTATTATTATTGTTTGTATTATTATTATTATCATTATTATTATTATTGTTATTATTATTATTATTGTTATTATTATTATTAATATCATTATTATTATTGTTATTATTATTATTATTATTATTATTATTATTGTTATTATTATTATTGTTATTATTGTTATTATTATTATTGTTATTATTATTATTGTTATTATTATTATTATTATTATTATTATTGTTATTATTATTATTATTATTATTATTATTATTATTGTTATTATTATTGTTATTATTATTATTGTTATTGTTATTATTATTATTGTTATTATTATTATTATTATTATTATTGTTATTATTATTATTATTATTGTTGTTATTATTATTATTATTATTATTATTATTGTTGTTATTATTGTTATTATTATTATTATTATTATTATTGTTATTATTATTATTGTTATTATTATTATTGTTATTATTATTATTATTATTATTATTATTATTGTTATTATTATTATTATTATTATTATTGTTGTTATTATTGTTATTATTATTATTATTATTATTATTATTATTATTATTGTTATTATTATTATTATTGTTGTTGTTGTTGTTGTTGTTATTATTATTATTGTTTATTATTATTGTTATTATTATTGTTATTGTTATTAATATTATTATTGTTATTATTATTATTATTATTGTTATTATTTATTATTGATATTATTATTATTATTATTTGTTTGTTTAAATGGTTATATCTCTTAGCATATAACCTTTAAAAAATGCTATATGCATTGTGCTTAACCACAATAATTATTCGTTAATGGGTTAAATAGATTAAGAAAATAAATCTGGAGTATCTGTGCTCTCCGACGCTTTTCTCATTAGTTTTCTGCATGATGATTTTCTGTGCAGAAAGTGTGTGTGAAGCGGTGCGTGCCCTCCCTCCCTCCTTCACTCTCTGCTGAGAGCGCTTCAGTTCCCCCCACTGAACATCATTCTCAATTAAAACCAATGAAAAGCCTTTAAAAAGCTGAAGGCAGCAGAACATGAATTGGTTCACATCATCAAGATTGATTTGTCACTCAAAAAAGCGGTGCGTTCTCAGCCCAACAATGGTTCCTTTTGAGCACATCAAAGCTGAGTTTCCCTCAGGACACAATAGTGTGGCGCACCTGTTTTAATCTCAGAATTGCTGTTCTGATGTTTTCAGAAAACTGTCCGCCTTTGTCACAAACTTCACTCCATACCTTCCATTCTTTTACAGCTTACCACATAAACTGCTATAGTAGTTAATACTATACCATACTGTAGCACAGTGTATTATACTGCATATATTATAGTATTTACACTTTGTTAATGAATGCTCCTGCATACTGTAGTGTTAACCATTATGAACTGATAAACTGTAAAAAAATTCTGCAGTATACTTTAGTTTTTACTACAGTAAACTGTGGTGGGTTGTAGTATAATGTACCCTATAGTTGTAGAAAACTACAGTATTGGGTCTTTTGTTTATATTACTGTACTTGTTACCATAGCTACTATAGAATTGCAACAACAGGTAAAGGTAGATCAACATCATCTACATACCGCACTTTTTTTATTATCATTATTGACAATGGTGTTCGGTCAATAAATACAGATATCGATTTTATCGTCCAGCACTAGTTGTTACTATAGCAACTGTAGAATTGCCACAACAGGTTAATTACCATAGCAGTTTTTACCATAGCAACTTTGGAATTGCAACAGGTGAATTACTATAGTTACCATAGCAACTATAGAATCGGCACATCAGGTTAATTACTATAGTAGTTGTCACCATAGCAACTATAAAATTGCCACAACAGGTAAATTACTATAGTTACCATAGCAACTATAGAATAGTCACAACAGGTTAATTACCATAGTAGTTGTTACCATAGCAACTATAGAATCACCACAACAGGTTAATAACTATAGTTGTTACCATAGAAACTATAGATTCACCACAACAGGTTATTTACTACAGTTTTTACCATAGCAATTATAGAATTACCACAACAGGTTAATTACTGTAGTAGTTGTGCTACCATATCATTTATAGAATTACCACAACAGATTAGTTCAAAGACACTATGGTATATTGTGGGATATTTTTAGAACGTAACTCCCGCGATTAACGAGGGACCACTGTATTGGGTCTTTTGTTTATATTAGAATGGCTGTTGTTACCATAGCAACTATATAATTGCCACAACAGGTTAATTACTGTAGTAGTTACCATAGCAATTGTAGAATATATATATATATTTAAATATGTTTCATAATAAACAGCATCAACCTTGCACAAAATAGGAAAGACTCCACCTCTCTAGAACTGGTCAAATGAGTTGTTAGTGATGATCATTTCTGTTTTAGTTGCTGTAGAGTAGGGTTGGGCCAGTAGACGATGCAGTTGTCCATCGCCGATCCTGATCCTCCGCCCCGCCCCCGCTGCAAACCTGCTCGCTAAAAATACACACTCAGGCCCCGTTTACACTAATACGTCTTAGTTTTAAAATGGCATTTTAGAACGAAAATTTTTCACATCCACACTGTGTTTTACCTAGTATTTCTGAACAGCCCTCCATCCACTGAAAGCGAACATCACGTGACCACACACACACACACACACACACTGTCATGCGCTCGTCTGAGCTCCAGAGAACAGTGCATGTCGGACAGTTTATCAAGGATGTACCGCTGGATCGCATCTCACTATAGCTGTTAAAGGGGAAATGAAGCACTCAGTCAAGTTTACCTTATTTTGTACATTTTATTCCACTTTAATGAAAATATAATAAACAAACTCGATTAATGTAACCATTTAGCAGAAAACGGCATGTTTTACTGTAGATTTTAGACCTAGGGCGCCGCCATCTTGGAATATCGCTGTCTCTGACGTCACGGGGTTGGTTTGCGGTGATAAGCTGAACGGACACAATAGAAGTAAAGGAGTGAACGCGGAGACTGGACAGCCTTATTTTACCCAATGCGTGAAGTTGTGGGCGTGGAGCTGCTGCAAATACAAGCATCAGATGTGTGTCTAATATAAAAGTATATAAATGTATTCTACTTTCCTTTTTTCCTCCTTTAATCACCAATCATTTGATGCGCTTTGATTCACTCTCTGTATTACTCTGCCTGACTGCCTGTCTGGGTTTCAAACGTGACTGTAACGGACTAAACACGGACACTGAACAGCTTAATTTAACCCAACGCATGAAGTTGTGGATGTGCATCACAGAGCTGGTGAAAACACAACAAATACAAGCATTTAAGTGTCTTGAGTTGTGTATTTTTCTTTTGCTAATACCTCTCGTTTGATGCGCTGTGATCAACTCTTTCACGATGCTCCAGCACTGCCTGACGAGCGGATTTACATTCAGACTAATGCAATGATTTAAATCATACATGACTTCATGCTTTACTAAGTCACGTCTGTCTGGATTGTCAAGACATATTCCCTCTTCAAGTCCATAGACTCGATCTCTCAACATGTATGAAGGATAAAAACCTGCCATAAGAAACACCGCGCTGATCTGAGTTTGGTTTAACCACGAGCAGAGGCGAGGGGGTGTAGCGGTGAAAAGTGAAAGTACCCGCCCCCATGACGCTTACACCGGACCTAGTTGAAAACCACAGTATTGGGAGAGTGAATCATTACTGACGTCATGGGGGCGGGTACTTTCACTTTTCACCGCTACACCCCCTCGCCTCTGCTCGTGGTTAAACCAAACTCAGATCAGCGCGGTGTTTCTTATGGCAGGTTTTTATCCTTCATACATGTTGAGAGATCGAGTCTATGGACTTGAAGAGGGAATATGTCTTGACAATCCAGACAGACGTGACTTAGTAAAGCATGAAGTCATGTATGATTTAAATCATTGCATTAGTCTGAATGTAAATCCGCTCGTCAGGCAGTGCTGGAGCATCGTGAAAGAGTTGATCACAGCGCATCAAACGAGAGGGTATTAGCAAAGAAAAATACACAACTCAAGACACTTAAATGCTTGTATTTGTTGTGTTTTCACCAGCTCTGTGATGCACATCCACAACTTCATGCGTTGGGTTAAATTAAGCTGTTCAGTGTCCGTGTTTAGTCCGTTACAGTCACGTTTGAAACCCAGACAGGCAGTCAGGCAGAGTAATACAGAGAGTGAATCAAAGCGCATCAAATGATTGGTGATTAAAGGAGGAAAAAAGGAAAGTAGAATACATTTATATACTTTTATATTAGACACACATCTGATGCTTGTATTTGCAGCAGCTCCACGCCCACAACTTCACGCATTGGGTTAAATAAGGCTGTCCAGTCTCCGCGTTCACTCCTTTACTTCTATTGTGTCCGTTCAGCTTATCACCGCGAACCAACCCCGTGACGTCAGAGACAGCGATATTCCAAGATGGCGGCGCCCTAGGTCTAAAATCTACAGTAAAACATGCCGTTTTCTGCTAAATGGTTACATTAATCGAGTTTGTTTATTATATTTTCATTAAAGTGGAATAAAATGTACAAAATAAGGTAAACTTGACTGAGTGCTTCATTTCCCCTTTAAAGGTGATATTTAATTAATCTGGTCTCTATGTAACGACTCTTCGGTCTTTTGAATATATCAGGTAACGTGTCACAGCGTCAGTAAACTGCTTCAGTCTTTCACTTTCACGCTTGTACTTAGTCATTTTAGCGAAAACCTCAGGTACTGTTGGTTGGTTGCTGTTGGTTTGTGCACCTTTTTACCGAGTAAAACCTTTTTTTTAAGTTTGTAACGCCATTATACTGACACAGATCACTCTGCCTATTCATGCCAGAGTCCTGCAGTAAAAGTGATTGACAGGTGGTAATTTGTGTGTGACTTATCTTTATTTATTTATGATTTGGTAATGGGTAAAACTAAGACCATGCAGGTCAGGTAGTTGAAACGGTAGGCTACATATAATAAATTAGTTCATAAATTCATAAATAATTAATTCACCTCTACCTATGACGACGATGCCATCGTCTATCGCAGTGCATCACATTAGACATCCTACGATGCCACATTGGTCGACATCGCCCAACCCCACAGTAGAGCTGAATGCAAATAGATTTTAATGTTTAACCTGCCCAGACAAATAGCACATTTACTGAGGGGCTTCAGCCGTAATGCAGTTTTTCCCAGACTCTTAAACAGATTTCCTGAAAACAACAGTACATTTCACTGAATTATAAAAGATGAAGAGAAACGACAAACTCAATTGTAACTTCAAATTTAAAACAAAGAAACCATTCATAACAAGACTGATTTAATCTCACTAAAACTTTCCATTTCAATACAAAAACAAATATGATATGTTCTACAATGTGGACCGTAATTGTTTCTAAAGGAATGCAGACCAGAATTTAACTCACTGCTTCATTGTTCTTCATAACTCTGAAAAAGCAGTTTGTTTGTGCTTTAAGATATGCAAACAGAGTTCAGCCTGACCTGACAGTCAATACTAAAGCTAAAACAGTTAGTAAAACTAATTACTAAACAAAACCAGAAATATTTAGGGGTTTTACATTTTATACTTGGGGCCTGCAATAAACATTTTTAGTTATGTCAATCTTTAAAGTTGTCACGATCACCAGCGATCTAAACACCATAGATTCACATTCAGGCGAACTACAAATCTGCCGGTTTATGAACTACAGATCCCAGTCATGCAGCACACACACTCACCTGCTCTAAGTCACTATTAATTAGACGCTCACAGCTGAAGCTGCTTTTGGACTGATTACTGCACCAGAAATACAGCACACTAACACACAGTTGTGGCTGAGTCTTGTCTACTGTTTATGTGACACTACAACTCGTCTTGCGTTGCCGTGTTTTTGATCCTTGTGACCATCTGCCTGTTATTTTGACTACGACTCTGGATTGCCCTAATTCAATTCAATTCACCTTTATTTGACTTGGAGCAGGTGTGTGTGTGTGTGTGTGTTGCATGTCTGGGATCTGTAGTCCATAAACCAGCTGATTTGTAGTCTGTGTGAATGTTTTCCAGCGATCCCTAGTGGTTAGATCACTGGTGATTAAGTTAACCAAAAATAATATGCATTTCTGACTACACTGTAAAAAATGTTAATTAACAGTTTAAGTGTTTTCTGTTGATTTGTGGTGGTGAATTGCATTATGGGATGTTGATCTCTGCTATGTCCTCTTCTGATGTTGAAAATTCAACTCTACAGTTTAACAAAGTGACTTTAATGGACATTTTAGTCGTTTGAGATGATATGCATAAGAAATAAGTGTGTAAAATAAAAATAAATGTGCTGCATTTATTATAAGGTTTCTGTAGCGTAATATACAACACCAACACACACAATATAGCACTGCAAACTATGAATAATCACAAACATTTTACAACTTTTCAAGGTTAAAAGTTGTTGGATGAAAGATCAAGATCCCATAATGCAGTTCAAAAGCAGAAATAAAATAATAAAAAAAGCAAAAACATGAATCATAAAGTATGAAAAAAAATGCTAATTTATAGATATTTGTGTAGATAGATTTGTCTATGGAAACTATGTTTCCCATAATTCTCTATGGCAGCACAAAATAAAATTAATACAGTAGAATTTGCATATGTAATTGCTTTTCTTTTTGCTCCTAATGTTTAAATAATTTAGACAAGCACACATAAACTATCATAATCTTATTTTAGTTGCTTTATTCATTCATTTTTCTTTGGCTTAGTCCGTTTATTACCGCCAACTTATCCAGCATATGTTTTACACAGCGGATGCCCTTCCAGCTGCATTCCAGCACTGGGAAACACCCATACACACTCTTTCACACACACACACTCATTTAGGGTTGGGGCGATAGACGATGCCGTCGCCGATGGCCGATAAACTTCACGATGCTGAGCCGGCATCGTGATCCATCGCCCCGCTCCACATTTATATTGATATATAACTTATTATTTGCATGTCATCTTAATCGCAATAACTGTCTTTTCATGAGCTGTGTTATATTTTACTTATAGCTGCTGTTTGCACGGCTGACAGCATCGTGAGGATTAAATGAAGGATTATACAGCACCTCTCACACTTAAAATGTGTAGATTCAGTGGCAAACGCTGTTACCTGCAAACCCCGTCCCACAGACTTTACATGAATGGCTTTAGTTATGTTCATAGCGGACTTGAAGCCACTGGAAGTCTTTTCTCCACTCTTGGAAAAGTGTAAATGGTGGATTAACATTCAGCACATGATCACTAATAAGATGTGCCATTATTAGTAACTTTAGGTGGTTTCTAAAACTAAATCTGTCAGTGTTATTTTCATTCTCTCATCTTCAACGCTTCACATTTCCGCAGCTGTAGCTCCTGTCATGTGAAGGCAGAAGGTGTTGACTGAGTGATTGACAGCTAATATTAACCAATCCATTCGCGTTCAGTTCTAGAGCAGTGGGCCAATAAGAAGAGCACAAAGGCGGGGCAAGCATTGCGGGCTTGTTTTACTTCAGCAAGTTCACATGACAACTGTTTTAATCTGTTCCTGAGCGCTGCGTTTGCCGTTTTCAGGTGCAAAGATGCATTCTGCATAAATGTCTACTAAATCCGCGCACGTGGTGAGGATTTTACAGTGAAAACAGTGCAAATGTATGCACTCGCACAAATGCTTTCAAATATATTTTTAGGTTGCATAAAATTTCATGCGCATATGCGACCAAAACGGTTGAGCTCTAGCATCTTTACTTGTTGTTATGTCCTCATAATAATAATAAAATAAGGAAGTTATCATCAATCACAATACAAATGACAGTGAACTCCAAATGAACTCTCGTCTCCTCCACCAGCTGTGGGGAAAAAGCCATTATACCGACACAGATCACTCCGCCTATTCATGCCAGAGTCCTGCGGAAAAAAGTGATTGACAGGTGGTAATCTGTGTGTAACTTTATTTATTTATGCTTTGGTTATGGGTAAAGCAAAGACCACTTGGGTCAGGTAGTGAAAACGGTTGCCTACAATTAATTCGTAATGAATTAATTTATATTTAACAACCACCAACCCCGCCTACGACGACGATGCCATCGTCTAGGGCTGTCAAAATTAATCGTTTCTTTGGTGCACCGCGATGCAGATGGGGACAATTCGATATTGATTCAGTAATAGATCGTAACCGGTTATTACGCACTGACGTCATTTATCCCCTATGCGCAATGTCGCGGTAGAATACTATGGCGAATGAGGCGAGGGTGAGTAAATAAAACACTCCTACTACTTAAAAAGCAGATCTTTCACTGACACTGAGGAATGGTAAAGCATGAGCCGCTATTTCACTACTAGGGAGAAATGCTGTTCCATCTCTGCCCCTCTCTCTCCCACACACACACACACTTTGCATTTGACCCGTTGGCATGTTCGTGAGGTAAATTTTCCTTTCCTCTCAGCTGTTACAGCGAAACTTGTGGATCCAGACACAAGCGTGCCTGTGGTTCGAGTTTATTGTATTGTATTTATTCTATTACGGATTACCTGATAACCGCGTATTATGCGCATATAGACTGACCCGTGGCTGTTTTTTCCGCGTCACTCATGTGAAAAACGCTTTTGTTTCTAAAGGCAAGCGCAGCTCTTTCTGTTGAGCGGGTGAAGACAATGACCAATCATAGGGGTGTAAGATCCTGCCAGTGCTCAAAAAGCAAGCGAGATAATGTTTACATTAGTTTATTTGTTATGAATGCTCGTGCTGTCTTCTGTGCATGTATTGGAGTTTTGTCTAAAACATTCACAGAGTTTTTTTTTTGAGCAGGTAAAATTAAAGGTACAGTTCATATATCTGACTGCTCATATTAAAGGACAAAATTGTATTAGAAGTAACATATGAATAAAAACATATTTATAGATTTTAATACAATTTTTTTTTCTTGAGTTGTAAAGAAAAAAAATCTAATTATGTATGGAAAGCATCGTCAATGCACCGAGATATTGAATTGAACCGAATCAATGGCATAATAATCGTAACCGAACCGTGAGACCAGTGTAGGTTCACACCCCAACCATCGTCCATCGCGATGTTTCACACTAGACATCGTATGATGCCAAATTGGTCAACATCGCCCAACCCTACACTCATTCACTACAGACAGTTTAGTTGATCAATTCCCCTATAGTGCATGTGTTTGGGCTGTGGGGGAAACCGGAGCACCCGGAGGAAACCCAAACCAACACAGGGAGAACATGCAAACTCCACACAGAAATGCCAACTGACTCAGCCAGGGCTTGAACCGGTGACCATCTTGCTGTGAGGCAACAGTGCTAACCACTGAGCCACCCTTTTAGTTGCTTTATTGACTACAAAATAAAACGCTGAACACTCATATCTGCTTTGTCCCTCATAATGTGTCCTTGTTATTTTCACTACGTCCACAATAAGGATGCAGCGGCGTTGAGCTTTGATCAAAATAATCATCATACACTCTCAGAATCAATCGGATCCAGTTTTCAAGTCAAACTCACCGACTCGACCTGCTCACAGCATTTAACAGTTGACTGAAGGGAGAAACTATTGATTAATAAACACACCTCACTAACTGAATGCATGACCTTAAAAGACTGAACACATGCAGTGGTGGAGCTGCTTTTATCATGCTTTATATGCCTCCTTTGGCTCTTTTTTTCTCTTTAACCTAGACAGCCTCAGTCCTCATTCATTTACATTATATTAAAAGACGTCGCCAGGGTATTTTTCAAGAAATTCACCTTTTGTGCTCGCAGAACAAAGTGAGACCGAGCAAATGGCAATTTTCATTTCTGGCCGTGAACCGTGCCTTTAAAATGAGAAAATATTAACCATCAGCAGGAGAGAGAGAGAGAGAGAAACTCAGCTTATGTGGGGAATGTGAATCAGCATCTTCAGGGTCAGCAGATCTCATCTACATCACAGGGAAATATTACAGCCTCTGACCAGACAGAAGGAGGAGGAAAACACCTCCAGACCACCTTCACTCCACCAATAGCTGGTGTGTGGTGAGCGCACTGGCGCCGTTGTCCTGTGGCTGCCGTCGCATCATCCAAGTGGATGCTGCACACTGGTGGTGGTGTGAAGAGACCCCCCTCGTGATTGTGAAGCGCTTTGGGTGTATGGCCATACACAATAAATGCGCTATATAAATACACATTACATTACATTACATTACACCTTGTGAAGGCCAGAGACTTTAAGATAGAAACCCAGCACACACAAAACTGCTAGCCAGACATCCCAGGCTTACATAATGCTCTCTGTGCTGTAGCTGTGTGTGTGTTTGTTGTGTTGTCTCTGCTGTGTGATGGTTAGCTGTGAGGGATTAGCTCGACGGTCTGATGGCTGCTCGGAGGGAAGATCTGCCTCACCGGACACCAATTTTATTCCTCTGAACTGAAACTGTGCCCTCAGCGCATGCCTACGTTCTCTCACACACTCCATCATCTCTCACACACTGTTCCCAGGTGTGCTCAGCGCTCACACACACACACAAAACACACACAACACACTCGTTTTCTGCCTCTCAAAGCTTTTCTTTCCTTTCATCTGCCACTATTTCTGCACTCCACACAGTTGAATACAGTGTAATGCAGCACAGAGGACACGACTCTACATGTCTTTATAAAAGTCTCACATTTAAATAAATTACTTCACTTATTGCTGTATTCTTAACCCTTTCTGCTCAGTGTTTACACAATAGTGTTGTTGGGGGTGTTTTTAGTGTGTTATGTGGTGTTGCTAGCTTGTTCTGGATGGTTTTTAGGTGGTTACTTGTACGTTTACATTAGATTTGCTCATATAAATCTACTTTGGATCACTTTAAAGCATTGATTAAGCCACAAATAATTTGAACTTGTTTTTAATTGAGCTTATTTTGTACTGTTTTTGTATTTTCATTCATTCATTCATTCATTCATTCATTCATTCATTCTCCTATGGCAAATTTAGTTAATAAATTCAAGGGACTAAGCCAAAAAGAAAATGAATGAATGTTTAATATCTTCTATTGTAGAGCTTGGGTTTAAGAAAAGTGCATTACGGATAAATTTATTATTATTATTATTATTATTATTATTATTATTATATTAATATTATTTATATTTATTATTGCTTATTATTATTTTATTATTCTAGTATTATTATTATAATTATTTGTATTTTTTATTATTATTTTATTATTACTAATTATTATTCTATTATTATTATTATTATTTTATTATTGTTGTTGTTGTTGTTGTTGTTATTATTATTATTATTATTATTATTATTATTATTATTATTATTATTATTATTATTTTTATTTATTTATAATTATTATTCATTATTATTATTTTATTATTATTCTATTATTATTATTATCATTTTATTTTATTACTACTACTACTATTATTATTATTATTATTAATTATTTTATTATTATTATTGTTGTTGTTGTTGTTGTTGTTGTTTTTATTATTATTATTATTATTATTATTATTATTTTTTTTATAATTATTTTTATTTATAATTATTATTAATTATTATTATTTTATTATTATTCTATTATTATTATTATTATTATTATTATCATTTTATTTTATTACTACTACTACTACTATTATTATTATTAATATTATTACTATTATTATTATTATTATTATTAATACAATTTTATTAATATTTTATTACTATTATTACTTTATTATAATTATTATTTTATTATTAATATTATTTTATTTTATTTTATTACTATTAGTTCATTATTATTATTATTATTATTATTATTATTATTATTAATATTTTATTATTATTATTGTTGTTGTTGTTGTTGTTTTTATTATTTTTTTATTATTATTATTATTATTATTATTATTATTATTATTATTATTATACAGATGCTTTTATACAAAGTGACTTAGAAGTTACTTTTGTTAGTATTTTCTTTTTTGTATTATTATTATTATTATTATTATTATTATTATTTTTCATTCATTCATTTTCTTTTCGGCTTAGTCCCTTTATTAATCAGGGGTCACCACAGCGGAATAAACCGCCAACTTATCCAGCATATGTTTTACACAGCGGATGCCCTTCCAGCTGCAACCAAACACTGGGAAACGCCCATACACTCTTGCTTTTACACTCATACACTACGGCCAATTTAGAAACAAAGAAATGACAACTGACCAGCCAGGGCTCGAACCAGCGACCTTCTTGCTGTGAGGCAATTGTGCTACCCACTCTGCCACTGTGACATCCTATTATTATTATTATTATTACTACTACTACTATAGATTGTTTTTAAGTTGTGCAGTCCTCCTTGTGTTTGTTGAATTATTTCTGTGTTTTACAGGCAGTGCAGAATTATTAGGCAAATGAGTATTTTGAGCACATCATCCTCTTTATGCATGTTGTTTTACTCCAAGCTGTATAGGCTCGAAAGCCTACTACCAATTAAGCATATTAGGTGATGTGCATCTCTGTAATGAGAAGGGGTGTGGTCTAATGACATCAACACCCTATATCAGGTGTGCATAATTATTAGGCAACTTCCTTTCCTTTGGCAAAATGGGTCAAAAGAAGGACTTGACAGGCTCCGAAAAGTCAAAAATAGTGAGATATCTTGCAGAGGGATGCAGCACTCTTAAAATTGCCAAGCTTCTGAAGCGTGATCATCCAACAATCAAGCGTTTCATTCAAAATAGTCAACAGGGTCGCAAGAAGCGTGTGGAAAAACCAAGGCGCAAAATAAACTGCCCATGAACTGAGAAAAGTCAAGCGTGCAGCTGCCAAGATGCCACTTGCCACCAGTTTTGCCATATTTCAGAGCTGCAACATCACTGGAGTGCCCAAAAGCACAAGGTGTGCAATACTCAGAGACATGGCCAAGGTAAGAAAGGCTGAAAAACCACCATCACTGAACAAGACACACAAGCTGAAACGTCAAGACTGGGCCAAGAAATATCTCAAGACTGATTTTTCTAAGGTTTTATGGACTGATGAAATGAGAGTGAGTCTTGATGGGCCCGTGGCTGGATCGGTAAAGGGCAGAGAGCTCCAGTCCGACTCAGACGCCAGCAAGGTGGAGGTGGAGTACTGGTTTGGGCTGGTATCATCAAAGATGAGCTTGTGGGGCCTTTTCGGGTTGAGGATGGAGTCAAGCTCAACTCCCAGTCCTACTGCCAGTTTCTGGAAGACACCTTCAAGCAGTGGTACAGGAAGAAGTCTGCATCCTTCAAGAAAAACATGATTTTCATGCAGAACAATGCTCCATCACACATTAATTTACATTTATTTCCTACTTTATTAAAGGGATAATTAACAAAAATGAAAGTTCCGTTACGAGTTGTCTAGACTTGCGTACATTTTTACTTTCTGAGTTTTGTGTTCGAGGGCAACACGGTGGCTCAGTGGTTAGCACTGTGGCCTCACAGCAAGAAGGTCGCTGGTTTGAGTCCTGGCTTGGTCAGTTGGTGTTTCTGTGTGGAGTTTGCATGTTCTCCCCATGTTGGTGTGGGTTTCCTCCGGGTGCTCCGGTATCCCCCACAGTCCAAAACACATGCGCTATAGGGGAATTGATGAAGTAAATTAGCCGTAGTGTATGAGAGTGTATGGGTGTTTCCCAGTACTGGGTTGCAGCTGGAAGGGCATCCGCTGTGTAAAACGTATGCTGGATAAGTTGGCAGTTCATTCCACTGTGGTGACCCCTGATGAATAAGGGACTAAGCTGAAGGAAAATGACTACATAAATGTTTTGTGTTCAATAAAAAAAATAAATCAGAATTATGGAAAACAAAACTATAAATTAACTTTATTTTTGTGGGGTGAAAATCCATTTAATTCACATTACCGCAGGACAGATATTCTGAGGCCTTATTGGGCTCCCTGGTGAAATTGAGCAAAAGCATGATTACTGGTAAAATAATAGCAGATGTCCTGAACAGAGGTGTTATTAGAGCTGTCCGAGTGAGCAGGACAGCGGTGCAGTGTGTTCAGTGCCAGAGCTTAACACTGGGGGTAAAGGATTTGTTCAAATCCCAAACCTCAAGAATGAGCAGCACTAATAAGAGGATGAAGTACAGCTGTGTGTGTGTGTGTGTGTGTGTGTGTGTGTTCTCAGAGATCCAGAAAACTATGCTGAGAACAGTCATGAAGCTGCTTTCAAGAGGACATGAGGGAAGAAAAAACTGTCATTCAACAAACACACTTAGAACTAACACACACACTTAGAACACATACACAATTATAACACACACATGCGCACACACACACACACTTTAGAACACACACACACACACTTAGAACACACAGACTTAGAAAACACGCATACACACACACACACACACACACACACACACACACACACACACACACACACACACACACACACACACACAAACACACTTAGAAAAAGTGCACACATATACATTTAGAACACACAGACTTAGAAAACATGCACACACACACACACACACACACACTTAGAAAAAGTGCACACATATACATTTGGAACACACACAGACTTAGAAAACACACACACACACACACACACACACACACACACACACACACACACTTAGAAAAAGTGCACACATATACATTTAGAACACACACAGACTTAGAAAACATGCACGCACACTTAGAACACAGACTTAGAAAACATGCGCGCACACACACACACACACACACACACACACACACACACACACACACACAGACACACAGTTAGAAAAAAGCATGCACACACACTTTAGAGCGCACATTTAGAACATGCACGCACACACACACATGAGCACACCGTTAGAACACACACAGACTTAGAAAACATGCACGCACACTTAGAACACAGACTTAGAAAACACACACACACACACACACACACAAACACACACACACAAACACACTTAGAATAAAGTTCACACACATACACACACAGAGACTAACAAAACATGCACGCACACTTGGAACACAGACTTAGAAAACATACTCACACACACACACACACACACACACACACACACACACACACACACACACACACACACACACACACACACAGACACACAGTTAGAAAAAAGCATGCGCACACACTTTAGAGCGCACATTTAGAACATGCACGCACACATACACACGAGCACCCAGTTAGAACACACACAGACTTAGAAAACATGCACGCACACTTAGAATACAGACTTAGAAAACACACACACACACACACACACACTTAGAATAAAGTGCACACACATACACACACAGAGACTAACAAAACATGCACGCACACTTGGAACACAGACTTAGAAAACATACTCACACACACACACACACACACACACACACACACACACACACACACACACACACACAGAGACACACAGTTAGAAAAAAGCATGCGCACACACTTTAGAGCGCACATTTAGAACATGCACGCACACATACACACGAGCACCCAGTTAGAACACACACAGACTTAGAAAACATGCACGCACACTTAGAATACAGACTTAGAAAACACACACACACACACACACACACACACACTTAGAATAAAGTGCACACACATACACACACAGAGACTAAGAAAACATGCACGCACACTTGGAACACAGACTTAGAAAACATACACACACACACACACACACACACACTTAGAATAAGGTGCACACACACACACACACACACACACACACACACACACACAAACACACAGAAACACTTAGAATAAAGTGCACACACACACACACACGCACTTAGAACATACACAGACTTAGAAAACATGCACGCACACTTGGAACAGACTTAGAAAACACTCACAGAGACACACACTTAGAAAAAAAACGTGCACACACACACTTTAGAGTGCACATTTAGAACATGCACGCATACACACACACACACTTAGAACACATGCGCACACACACACTTAGAACACACACACACAAACTTAGAATACACACTTAGGACACAAACACACATGCATGCACGGACACTTAGAACACACACAGACTTACAAAACAAGCACGCACACTTATAAAACACACACACAACCACACATAAACACACACACTTTAGAGCGCACACTTGGAACATGCACGCACGCATACACACACTTAAAACACAGAAACATACACGTGCACACACACACACACACACTTAGAACACATATGCACATATTTAGAACACACAACTAGAACACATATATGCACACACACTTAGAACACACACACACACGTACTTAAACGCACACACACTAAGAGCACATACACACACACACTTAAAACACACACACACACACACACACACACACACACAATTGGAATACACACAAACACACACACTTAGAACACAAAAACACTTAGAACACGCACACTTAGAAAACATGCACACAAACTTAAACACACACTTAGAACATACGCGCACACACTTAGAACATACACATATACTTAGAATGAACACGCACACACTTAGAACACACATGCACGCACACACTTAGAACACAAACACACACGCGTGCACAAACACACTTAGAACACACACACACACACACACACAAACACACATGCACGCACACACATACACACACTGAGAACACATACACACACACACACACACACACACACACACACACACACACACACACACACACACACACACACAGTTAGAACACAAACACACACACACACACACACTTAGAACACACACACAAACACACTCACTCCCTCTCTCCCTGAAGTGTGTGTTTGTCAGTAGTGTGTGTCCTACAGTGCAGGATGGCGTTGTTTGTCCTCTTTGTTCCTGTCCTGCGCTGCGCTGTGGACCCTCAGAGACGGGCTCTGACTCTGCAGTGCTATCAGTAACTTCTAGAGTCCTGCTAAAGTGACTGCCACAGAGATCAGGCGGTCCAGATCAAACAGTTTATCACATTTCATTGCTTTTCTGATGTATTCCAAGACAAGGACGACGTGATTTATTATTTATGTTAGCATGGCCATCCTATACCTCCATGCCTCCCTACAGGCTAAAAATACAGCGTTTATTTAAGATCATAGATGTTAATGATGACGGTCCGTCTGCAACCCAAACAACATGGAGGAAATTGACTGGGTTGGAGGATGAATTATGCAAAACAATACAAACTCTACTGTGAGACATACTGTATATCTGACACTTTCCTGTATAACAGCGTTACTTACTCCTTACAAAGAGACAAGAACTAATATACATACAGTACACTCAGCGGCCACTTTATTAGGTACACCTCTCCAACTGCTCGTTAACGCAAATTTCTAATCAGCCAATCACATGGCAGCAACTCAATGCATTCAGGCATGTAGACATGGTCAAGATGATCTGCTGCAGGTCAAAGCGAGCATCAGAATGGGGAAGAAAAGGGATTTAAGTGACTTTGAACGTGGCATGGTTGTTGGTGCCAGACGGGCTGCTCTGAGTATTTCAGAAACTGCTGATCTACTGGGATTTTCACGCACAACCATCTCTAGGGTTTACAGAGAATGGTCTGACAAAGAGGAAATATCCAGTGAGCGGCAGTTCTGTGGGCGCAAATGCCTTGTTGATGCCAGAGGTCAGAGGAGAATGGCCAGACTGGTTCCAGCTGATAGAAAGGCAACAGTAACTCAAATAAGCACTCGTTACAACCGAGGTCTGCAGAAGAGCATCTCTGAACACACAACACGTCCAACCTTGAGGCGGATGGGCTACAGCAGCAGAAGACCACACCGGGTGCCACTCCTGTCAGCTAAGAACAGGAAACTGAGGCTACAATTCACACAGGCTCACCAAAACTGGACAAGAGAAGATTGGAGAAACGTTGCCTGGTCTGATGAGTCTCCATTTCTGCTGCCACATTCAGATGGTCGGGTCAGAATTTGGCCTCAACATGATTAAAGCATGGATCCATCCTGCCTTGTATCAGCGGTTCAGGCTGGTGGTGGTGGTGTAATGGTGTGGGGGAGATTTTCTTGGCACACTTTGGGCTCATTAGTACCAATTGAGCATGGTGTCAACTCCACAGCCTACCTGAGTATTGTTGCTGACCATGTCCATCCCTTTATGAGCACAGTGTCTCCATCTTCTGATGGCTACTTCCAGCAGGATAACGCACCATGTCATAAAGCGCCAATCATCTCAGACTGGTTTCTTGAACATGACAATGAGTTCACTGTACTCAAAAGGCCTCCACAGTCCCCAGAGCTCAATCCAATAGAGCACCTTTGGGATGTGGTGGAACAGGAGATTGGCATCATGGATGTGCAGCTGACAAATCTGCAGCAACTGTGTGATGCTATCATGACAATATGGAGCAAAATCTCTGAGGAATATTTCCAGTACCTTTTTGAATCTATGCCACGAAGGATTAAGGCAGTTCTGATGCAAAAGGGGTCCAACCCGGTACTAGTAAGGTGTACCTAAAAATGTGGCCGGTGAGTGTATATCACAGTGAATGAAAACATTGCAATGTCAGTTTTTTTTTTCCAGTATCGTGCAGCCATAGTTCTAGTGTACTCCATATAGGTGAGTGTGCTTGACAAACCACCATGCGTTGGCTCAAGGCCACAGGCCGAATACCTTAGTGTCCCACCAATAACGATATACAGCCATATTGCACTGCTACTCATGTGATATTGCGTTTATACAACAGTTCGACGGCATAATCATGTATATAAAAAAGAAAATCAAACACAGAGAGTCTAAAAACCCTTTTGTATGAGGAACTACTTTCTTCCGCCATTCATTCACATCTGAAACTGACGTCAGAACAGCAGAAACCGCTGCTCATTCACCAACATCACATTTAGAGCTAGTGTTTGAATGATTCTCTAGCGTAATTTCTAAAATAATGACAGATCAGCTGATTTTGCTCACGTTTTAAGATTAAAAGGCTGAACAGCATGAAATGCCATCAGTCTACAGAGATTTCCCACTATTTCTCTGTCGCAATCCAGAGACCACAATAATTAACCACAAAAAAGCCAAAGCAAAGCAAACACTAGCAGATTACTATGGTATAAATACAGCGCTACAACATACAAAAGACAGAGATCGACTCAGTCACTTACCTGATTCATAATGATTTGATCAGCAGTAGTTTGAAATTTACTCTGAGTTTTTCTCCACTAAGGACTTGTTATGCGATCTGTCGCCATCTTGTGGAGGAACGTCAACCATCTTTGCTCTGCTCAATGACAGGCTGATGGATGCTGATGTGCTGAATAGCTAAAATAGGCACTGCCCTTATAAATAAACTGCACAGTTACAATCTAAACAACTACATTCTCACCTGAAAAAGCCTCAAAAGTTCATGATGTTGTCCAACAGCTGCAAAACTTGTCAGACTGTAGTGAGTTTATGGATCTGCTGTCACTCTGTGTGGGCGCAGTAATACGCATGAGTGAAGAGGCTGTACAAGTGCTGATATTGCACATTTAGGGCATTTGGCTCTCTTATAATCATTAAGATCATATAGTCTTGATTACTATTCAGATCAAAATAATCATGATTTTTCCAGTAATCGAGCAGCCCTAGGTTGAACGTCCCGATCGCCTGTTTGTCTAGACACCTCATTTGTTCATTAGAGCATGTGAAATGAAGCAGAATGAGGACGATCTGCTCCGGGAAATCCTCTTATGTAATAGCCATAGGAGGAGGAAGTTGCAGCGAAACGTCTTTTGTGAAGGAGGTTAATCACAGATTTGTGTGTCATCTACATTAGCAGGACTTCAAACAGCGGATGAGACTTCAAACATCAGAGATAAAACTCTTTCCTCATGCCTTAAAATAGAGAACTGGCCTTTTATTTAACACTTGAAACTGTTCACTGAGGGCTGTTGTAGATCTTGGCTTCTCTTGTTTAAGGATTTATACCTTTTTCAGAGTTAGTGGGTGGTCCGGTTTCAAGGTTTAACACTGTGCTTTTGTAAGTCCTGGGTTAATGCTCTTCTTTGCATATTCATGAGCTCCAGTTACTGATTAGGATGGCGTTTAGATGATTCTTTTATTTATTTTGCAATGAGTTACAATGCTATATAAATCATATATATCTTTACTATGTTTTACAGAGGAAACCCAGTAAAATATTGATCAGTTCGTATAGATAAGAACACTTGTCATGCATATTTTGAACAAGATTTATTACATTTTCAAAGCCCCGAAAGACTACAGGTCGGAATATAAATTGTTTAATTTTGACATAAATATAAATGTTAAGCTGAACGTTTTATTAGATTTAAAACTATACTGTAGTTATGTAAATCCTATGTTAACGTTCTTTGCATACTTATGAGCTCTTATTATTTAGCATTTAGGCAAGGCAAGTCTATTTATATAGCACATTTCATACACAATGGTAATTTAAAGTGTTTTACATAAACATGAATGACAGAGACACGTATAAGAGAATAAAAACAGATTAAAATGTGTTAAAACCGGTTATAAAAGAATGTAAAAGAAAATAAAGACATAGTAGTGTGATCTGTGGGCTGTAGCACAGTGCTCATTCAGTACAGGCACAGCTAAACAGATGTGTGTTCAGTCTTGATGTGAATGTGTCTAATGTTGGAGCACATCTGATCATTTCTGGAAGCTGATTCCAGCAGCAGGGGGTGCTGTTAGTAGCTGAAGGCCGATTCACCCTGCTTTGACTGAACTCTTGGAGTTTCAAATTTACTTGATCCTATAGATCTGAGTGATCTGTTAGGCTTGTTTACAGTGAGCATATTTAGATGATTTTTTCTTCTTTGCAACAAGTTACATAAATCGCATATAGCTTTACTATGTTTTACAGAGGACACTCGGTAAAGTATTAATCAGTTTATATAAAGAAAAAAACTTGTGATGCTTTTAACACTAATCTTATTTATTACATATTAAAAGCCCCAATATACAATAATACAATATGGGCTCTATTTTAACAACCTAGGCGCAAAGTCTAAAGCTTATGGCACAGAAGCATTAAGGGCATGTCTGAATCCACTTTTGCTATTTTAAGGATGGAAGAATACGCTCTGCGCCCCGGTGCAGTGTCTAACAGGGTTGTGCTTATTCTCTTAATGAGTTCTGGGTGTGTTTTGAGCATAACGCGCATTAAACCAATCAGAGTCTCATCTCTCATTCCCTTTAAGAGTCAGTTGAGTCGCTCCATGGTGCATTTGCTATTTACATGGCGACTTTGTAAGTGTAAAAACTGAACACTTCACTAGCGAGAAAACAGTTAAACAGAGCATCTGCAGCGTGAGGATGAAGAATGAGCCTCCTCCATTCAGCCTCTTTACTTTCTCTTTACTTTACTTTTACTCTTTTACTTTGGTGGAGTAAGGAAACGGTGGAAACTCACTCCACTGAACACATCCATTAGCCCACATATTTAATTTCCTTTGTTAAGCTCAAAGATTTGATTAAAACTATTTCTAAATTCAGTTCTAATTTCCAGCAAAGGAATAAATGAACAATAATAATGAAGTGTGGTCAAACAACTGAGTTATAGACCAAACACACGTCCTGTTCTTATGCCACATATGGTGATGCAGACGTCTCCAAAACCCCACAGGTGGACAAATCTACACTTGTGTTTATTAAACAGATATACATCTGCAGGTAATAAATAATACTGCTAATAATAATAACATTATACAGATTCAGATTGTCATGAATAAACTGAAAAAGCCCCCTGAGACAAAGAAGGCATGAAGGCAGTGGTGTTTATATTGATGTAGAAAATAATCACTTTTGTATCATTTTAATCCTTTAATTGTTTTCATCTGTAAGATATCTGTGTGTTGCTGTTCATCCTGTGTGTATTCAGCAGTGTGTAAGCATTTGGACCTGCATAGGTGCATAAGTAACATGCTCTGCGCTGGACTTTAGAGCAGCTTTTAGTTGGTCAATGGTGTGGTCTATTTCAGTTCCTCAAAATATCAACATGCCAACAATGCGCCTTAACACACCTCCTTTATAGACCAGCACACCCATGAGTCCACAAAGTGGCGCAAATAGATTTGCTATTTAAACAATGTAACACAAAACATGAAAATTACTTTTGCGCTGGTCTGAAAATAGCACAAAAAAAACGCGCGATACATCTTTACAGTCACTAGGTTTTACGCATTGGTCAGCAAGACGTTTTGATACATTTTTGAATTATATAATACAATTCGGTATGACGACACATTCTGAACTGTACTTATTATATAAAATATGTTATTTGTCTAATTTTAGTTGTCAGAAAAAAAGCAAATATATGTTAAGCTGAATGACAATGGCACATTTCACCCATATATTTAGACTTTATTTAATTATTGTTAAAGTTGTTTGACACCAAGTAGACATTTTACTTGCATTAATGTGCTTTCTATGCTTGTAAAATCACTTGTACGTTTAATTTAATATTATTAAATGTTCATATATATATATATGAAGAGTTCAGATGCAAAAGCCGCTAAACGCCACTTCTGCCAAAAATGAGATAATGACATTGAGCGAATACTTTAGGCACGTACAGTAGTACACCATTAACAAATAGATTTGTTTTAAATCATCTGAAACCCAGCGTCAGGGCATTCAGAAATAACAGTTTGTTGGCAAAAACCTCTAAACGCCACTTGCCTTTGACAGCAAAAGCCGCTATATCCCGAGAACCAATCAGAAGGGGCGAATCAAATCATATGTTTTCAATTTATCAGCGCACTGATGAGCCGGCTTTATGAGGAGACTGTTTTATTCCACTTCCGATTAAGATTTTAAAAGATGAAGTTTGATGAACTGGATGAGGCTGTCCGACTGTCAGTGAATGGCAAATGAAAACGTCCCTTACCACAAAACTCTGTGCATTATAGGAAAAAGAAAACGCACTGTACATAATGTTTTTTTGCACAGCGACGCTACTTTGATAGAGTCCGATTTACTTTACATTAAACGGCAACTGCGTTTCACGAAAGACGAAGTTAAGATGCCGTTCTTTTATCCCACATGGATGCTATGAGGATAAACAAGAGACGAAAAAGAGCCCAAGACCTCGAGTATGGTGAGAATGAATAAATGACAGCTTCTAAAAGTGTCTGAGAGACATCCCCTTTTTGCCCAGTGGGCCTACCTTGTGCTTTATCTGTTAATTTAAGCTAATTTTTAAAAGATAAATATACTGTATAAAACTCTACATTATTTATATTACTTCATATCACCTATACGTCTGATCAGCTTTTTATATTAATGGCCAATGCACAGGTATTGATGTTTCACAATGCTTTACACTACATTATTTGAATCTACCAAGCTTAGTTTACAATGTTTACACTGCTCTACTTAAATCTAAATCCTAAATATCAGAAATGACAACAGATTAATATTTAATCAATGTCAGTTTTAATGTTATTGATTAATGCACTTACAGATTTCATTCATTCATTTTCCTTCTGCTTTGTCCCTGGTTTATCACAGTGGAATGAACCGCCACTTACTTGACAGATTTATATATTTTTAATTTTAGGTGGTTTGTGTCATGTAATAATAATAATTTCTTTTATATAGCGCTTTTCTAGACACTCAAAGCGCTTTACACATGGGGGAATCTCCTCATCCACCACCTGTGTGCAGCATCCACCTGGATGACGCGACGGGAGCCATATTGCGCCAGACTGCACACCACACACCAGCTGATTGGTGGAGAGGAGACAGAGTGATGAAGCCAGTTATGATATGGGGAGGGTTAGGAGGCCATGATGGACAGAGGCCAGTGGGCAGATTTGGCCAGGATGCCAGGCTTAAACCCCTACTCTTTTTCGAAGGACATCCTGGGATTTTTAATGACCACAGAGAGTCGGGACCTCGGTTTAACGTCTCATCCAAAAGACGAATGAGACGTTAAATGTGTTTTATGTTTGGTAAAATTATTTGCATCTTTAGTGATTTTCAACTAATTACACTGTCTTGTATCAATAGGTGGATTTGGAGGTTTTTGCAAAAAAAGCACAAGTGGATTTAGAAAATCTACCTTGTTAAAAAACAAAGAATTGTCTAAATCAGTGGTGGGCAAACTTTTTAGACCCGAGGGCCACATCGAGTTTTGCAAACCAAGTGAAGGGCCACATGTCAAATCCTTCAAAATATAACTTTTATTTATAGTGGCAGTATGCATGGAATAATATGTAATATCGGACAGAATCATGTCACATTAATACAAAACAGATTATTTTAATAATAGTTATTATTGAGTCAAACTTACAAGTCAAATTAATTTGCACTGCTATTTATATTTACTTATTAATCATCATAAAACAATAAAGTATAATAATACTATCAATAATAATAATAATGTAATAATTTTTACAGTGGAGAATAGAAAAGATATTGTCTGATAGAAAAAATCTCGTATTAACACATTAAAATAATTCTTAGTTTACTCTTCAGTCAAATGTACATTAATCTACTTTGCACTGCTTTTAGAATATACAGATCAATCATCATAAAACTTGATGAAACCACAAATCTTTGATAAAAGAACTTTTTAAAGTGGATGGAAAATATATTCTATGACAAAAATTAACACACTTAACCAGCAATTATTATACAATTTGAGTCAAACTCACAACAATCTCACTTGAGCTTGTATTAACAGGGCTCGAAATTGCGACCATTTTGGTCGCATATGCGCCCGAAATTTAATCTATGCGACCTCATAATATATTTGGGAGCATTTGTGCGACTGCATATAATGGTTGTAGTGAGACTTGTTTAGATTTTGTCTAAAAGCTTGCTGAATCGGACTTCCCTGCCGCTATATTGGTTCATATTAGCTGTCAATCAATCAAGGCTTTCCGCTATCAGATAACAGGGAGCTTATAAGGGCGCCAGCCAAGATCAATCGAGTGTTTTCGGAGAAGGTGCCCGAATCTCGATGCATTGCATTCACTGCGTGTTCAGCACACATGTCCGCTAAATGTAACACTGTACACAACATCACCAAAGAAGCTCGCCTTTACTAAGTTTAAACTGAATCTGCGACTCGTAACAAAGAACGGTATTGCGGGTGGTCATCGCGAGAATCCTGCTCTGCCTGCTCTTATATTGGGCTGGCTGACTCGCTTTTTTCCACAAACACAGAAAAATGAAAATCAGCTAATAACGAGACTGAGCATTTAAAATGACACAAACCCAAACCAAAACCAAAACCTTTAAAGAGTGATAGAAGTGAGACTTTTCTTACTTTCTTTGTTCTGTTCTTTCTTGAGATGTAGATTATTTTTCTGTTTTCTGATGACTGCTCTGCAGCTTTCAGCATTGGATTGAATGATTTATTATAATCTTACGTTTGTTTTGTAACAGAAATATTATTTATTAAATTGACAAGCGTATAAAAACAATAGTGCAAAATAAATATTTCTTACTGCAATGCTTCATTTCTGTTTGATGCAAACCATAAATGTATTTTTCCTAAAGTAACAGCAGGACCTTTTACAGTACATAACTCTCATTCAAGCACATTCAGGGCAGCATGATAATGAGAAATGTTATTCATTGTAAGTATTATTGACATCATCGTCATCATTAATAATATTTTATAATTATTAGACATTCATTTTAGAATTATTGCACAGATATCAATAAGTCATCACAGCATTAGTTAGACAGTTGTTTCTGGTTTTTGTTAGTCCTGTTTGATGTTGTTTTCAAATACAATAAATCCCTTAATATACAATTTGCAGCGGTGCTCATTCATTTGTGGTGGGTGCTCCTAAATAATTTCTAGTGCTCCTAAATTTTTTCTGGTGCTCCTAAATTTTTTCTGGTGCTCCTAAATTTTTGAAGTTGGGAGCACCGGTGCTACAAAGTAAAAAAGTTAATTTCGAGCCCTGATTAATATGCTCGTATCAATCATAAAACTATAAGATAAAGCGGAAGAAGAATCTGAGGGCGTACTCACACTATGTACAGTTGCGTTGAACCGGGCCGAACCATGCTTGTTCCCCCTCCCATCTCCCCCTACGACCCGCACTCACATTACATTCGGGCCTGAGCACGCTTACGTCATCGATGATGCGCTGTTCAGTTTAAGAAGAGCTCTCGCAAAAAAGAGAAGCGCATTTTGCGTGAAAGTGCATTTTAATATCTGAGAGTGTGTTCTAATTCTACTGGTTGCGCTAACTGTACCACGTGCAATACTGCCATCAAATGGCGTTCACTTGTATTGCATCGTTAATTTACTAGTTCTGAAGCCAAACCGTTACTCAGAAGCAGCATTTTAAAAACTCCCTCACGGGCAGGATGAAAGTGTTCAGCGGTCCGCAGTTTGCCCACCTCTGGTCTAAAGTGACAGTTATGAAAAGCTAGTTTATTTACTTGCTAATGACCCTATCATTATCTATTAAATAAACTTCTGAGCCTAATCAGAGGAGCCTGATAGAAAATGCTCATTTACAAAAAACAGGTCTGATGGATTTAGACGCCTTTGCATCTGAGCTCTTCAGAAAATGTTGTTTAATTATTTTAGATGTATTTAACAATAGCATCACTCTTTGGTTTATTCTTAACTTTAATTCTGTCTCATCAGAGTTCATGCTTTCTCCATAGTATCACTTTATTCTCTTTAGTTTATTCCTCCCGTTGTTCTTTGAATACAGCAGCAGTAGCTGTAGTCTGAGCTGTAATAGCACCCCTGGTCAAGTGCTGTTTTGAAGTTGAAGATCTATGAAGTCTGAAGTTAGTTTTGGTGTTGTCATGTAACTGTTGTCTCTCAGTGGGGAAACTGATTTATTTTCAGTACTTCTCATTTGGAAGCACAGCGGCTCTCAGAAGCCCATAATAGCCTGGGTTACCGGACAAGGTTACCTTGCCAAGCTGCTTATCATGGGCGAAGTGGCCTGCTAGGACAAAGCATTTCAGAATTTTATTATCATTCAAATTAGAACATATAGAGGGCTTCTCTCCGATTGGTGAAATAATGGTGGTCATTTATCTAGCTAACACCGACCTTTCATTTCCCATTCATGTCTTATTAGGGGGGCATACATCATCATCTTGGCATAATTAAAAAAAAAAAAAAATCTCAATTGATTCATAGTAGAAATGAGAAAAGGTGCTGCAGCGCTCGGCAGGTGCTGCTGGCTGTCATTAGTTTCAGTCTGGCCTTTTTTTCTGTTGACTTTTCCCATCGTAGCCGTTAGCGGTTGGTGCACGCTAGCCCACGGCGACATGTATCCTTATCAGCCTCCCGAGTCGTTTATAACCCACAGGTTAAAGCGTAACCAAACCACGCCACAATGCATTAATGTGATTTTTATGGATGTAGGTCTTTGGTTGTGTTTGTTTATCAGTGTTTGTGATGGATTTGTGGGTGATTTTTGTGACCCTGCATGCTCATAAAGGACTTTATTAATGCTGCCAAGCTGTGCTGCTGCTGTTACACTGATGGAGGTATCAAAAAGGGGTGTGTCCTATAGGGGTTGTGTCTAGTAATGACAAAAGTAATGATAGGAGGTATCAAAAAGAGGCGTGTCTAGTAAGAGGCTTGTCTAGAAATGGGTGTGTCTAGTATTAATAGGAAGTAACGAAGGTGGGGACCTGTAAGGGGTGTGTCTAGTAATTAAATTGAAGGTAACAAAGGGGGGGGGGGTGACTTGTAAGGGGTGTGTTTAGTAATTATAATGAAGGTAAAAAATAGGCGGGACATGTAAGGGGTGTTTCTAGTAATTATAATGAAGGTAACAAATGGGCGGGACCTGGAAGGGGTGTGTCTAGTAATTATAATGAAGGTAACACATGGGCGGGACCTGGAAGGGGTGTGTCTAGTAATAATAATAAAGATAACAAATGGGCGGGACCTGTAAGGGGTGTTTCTAGTAATTATAATGAAGGTAACAAATGGGCGGGACCTGTAAGGGGTGTGTCTAGTAATTATAACGAAGGTAACAAATGGGTGGGACCTTTAAGGGGTGTGTCTAGTAATTATAATAAAGATAACAAATGGGCGGGACCTGTAAGGGGAGTTTCTTGTAATTATAATGAAGGTAACAAATGGGCGGGACCTGTAAGGGGTGTGTCTAGTAATTATAAATAAGGTATCAAATGGGCGGGACCTGTAAGGGGTGTTTCTTGTAATTATAACAAAGGTAACAAATGGGCGGGACCTGTAAGGGGTGTGTCTAGTAATTATAATTAAGGTAACAAATGGGCGGGACCTGTAAGGGGGGTTTCTTGTAATTATAATGAAGGTAACAAATGGGCGGGACCTGTAAGGGGTGTGTTTAGTAATTATAATGAAGGTAACAAATGGGTGGGACCTGTAAGGGGTGTGTCTAGTAATTATAATTAAGGTAACAAATGGGCGGGACCTGTAAGGGGTGTGTCTAGTATTTATAATCAAGGTAACAATTTGGCGGGACCTGTAAGGGGTGTGTATAGTAATTATAATGAAGGTAATAAATGGGCGGGTCCTGTAAGGTGTGTGTCCAGTAATTATAATTAAGGTAATAAATGGGTGGGTCCTTTAAGGTGTGTGTCTAGTAATTATAATAAAGATAACAAATGGGCGGGACCTGTAAGTGGTCTGTCTAGTAATACTAGGAGGTATCAAAAAGGGGTGTGTCTTGTAAGGGCTGTGTCTAGTAATGAAGGGAGGTATCAAAAAAGGGTGTCTCCTGTAAGAGGTGTGTCTAGTAATAATAGAGGGTATCAAAAAGAGGAGTGTCTACTAAGGGGCATGTCTAGAAATGGATGTGTCTAGTAATGATAGGAGGTATCAAAAAGGGGTGTGTCTAGGAGGAATCAAAAGGGGTGTGTCCTGTAAAGGGTGTGTCTATTACTAGTAGGAGGTAACAAAAAGAGCTGTGTCCTGTAAGGGGTGTGTCTAGGGGGAATCAAAAAGGGGCCGCACCGATAAGGGGTGTGTCTATTAATGGTAGGAGGTGTTAAAAATGGGCCGGACTAGTAAAGGGTGTGTCTATTAATGATAGGAGGTATTAAAAATGGGCGGGACCAGTAGAGGGTGTGTCTATTAATGATAGGAGGTATCAAAAAGGGGCTGGACCGGTAAGGGGTGTGTGTATTAATGATAGGAGGTATCAGAAGTGGAGATGGAATGGAAATGAATGGGATGGAATGGAATGGAAATGGGATGGAATGGAAAGGAATAGGATGGAATGGAAAGGAATGGAATGGAAAGGAATGGGATAAAATGGAAAGTAATGGGATGAAATGGAAAGGGATGGAAAGGGATGGAATGGAATTAAATGGGACGGAATGGATATGAATAGGTTGGAAAGGAATAAAATAGAAAGGAATGGGATGAAATGGAAATGAATGGGATGGAATGGAATCGAAATTAATGGAAATGGAAAGGGATGGAATGGAAAAGAATGGAAATGGGATGGACTGGAAAGGAAAGGGATGGAAAAGAATGGAAATGAATGGGATGAAATGGAAATGAATGGAAAAGAATGGAATGGAAATTAATGGGATGGAATGGAAATGAATAGGGTGGGAAGGAATGGGATAGGATGGAATGGAAATAAAGGGGATGGACAGGAATGGGATGGAATGGAAATGAATGGAATGGAAATGAAAAAAGGAATGAAATTTAAATGAAAATGAATGGAATGAAATGGAAGGTAATGGAATAAAAATGGAAATAGATTGAAATTAAATGGAAATGAATCAAATGTAAATTAAATGAAGTGGGAATGAATTAATGAATGAATGCAATGGAAATTAATGCAAATGCAATGAATGAAGGATGGAATTAAAAAGGAATAAAATGGAAATGAATAGAAATGGAAGGAATGAAATGACCTGAGATTCCCCTAAAGCTGTCCCTAATGAGGCTCCGCTCTCCTTGATGTGGACTGATGGAAGGAAGCCATTCTCCCCGAAGCCCTTTGAAAGACTAATTGAATAGTAAAGCATTGCCTGCAGCGTTCTGTTGTCAGCTCATTTGGCTCCTCATTCATCTCAATCCGTCATAGCATTTTGTTTTCTTTTTTTCTTTTTTTTTTGGCAAAATGCTCAAGTAACAGCCGTCTGAATGTGACTCTAATCTAGGCTTCTGCCGGTATCACATTTACTTGCGATTTAAGCTTTTATCCTTTATCCTATTTATTATCATGATATTGACCCAAGCTACAAAGAAGAAACAAACTCACAATGCATATTAAAAAAGTCTATTATTTTTGAATAGTCTATTAAATCTTCCAGCATTTGCCGCTGTGATGAACAACAGCTAAAACAACAATCTGAAGATTATTAAAAGGCACTCTAGCAGATTAATTAATTAATGATTATTCACAGTATTTTGAAGTGACCAAAATATTGATATTTATGCATGTTCATTATAACGATATATATTGAATTATTGAATATTAACATATGTCTAATCTCTAATCTGATGATGCTGAAATATAGTGGCGTATAAATAAGTACACCCCTCACAAATCTACCTTTTAAATTAATATTTTCTACAGTATTATATATGTTTGCATATACATTAGATTAGGCAGTGCTGAAGCCATATCTGGAGTTTATCTAAGAAGACAACTTACAATAACTAGTTTGTATTTTTTTTTTTTTTTTTTTTTTTTTTTTTTGCAATATTTTGTTTTAAATTTAAATGGGTTTGTATTTCTAAAAATGTTTGGTGACCAAACTCTTATTTTAATGAATATATCAGTTTTATAAATATATATAAATATGATATATTCAATGAGAAATAGATAACAATATGCACAGCATCACAAATTCTTATCATATTTTTTATTTATTTATTTATTATTATTTTTATTAATTTTTATTAATTTTTATATTATTATTATTATTATTATTATTATTATTATTATTATTTTATTTGATTAATAATTTTTATTTATTATTATTATTATTATTATTTTAAATTATTATTCTTTTTATTTTAATTATTATTATTTATTTTAATTATTACTATTATTATTTTAATTTTTTATTGTTTTTGTTGTTGTTATTATTTTATTTATTTTAATTTCTATTATTATTCTTATTAATATTGTTTTATTTATTTTAATTACTATTATTATTATTATTTTATTTATTTGAATAATACTAATACTACTACCACTAATAATAATAATAATTATTATTATTATTTACTTAAATTGTTATTTTTATTATTTTAAATTATTATTCTTTTATTATTATTATTATTATTATTATTATTATTATTATTATTATTATTTTAATAATAATAATTTGTTATTTGTAATAATTTGTTGTTGTTGTTGTTGTTGTTGTTGTTGTTGTTGTTGTTGTTGTTGTTGTTGTTATAATTATAATAATAATTATTATTTATTATTATTATTTATATATTTTAATTATTATTATTATTGTTATTATTTTAATTGTTGTTGTTGTTTTAATTATTATTATTATTATTATTATTTATTTATTTATTATTATTATCATTATTATTTATTTTAATTCTTATCATTATTATTATTATTATCATTATTATTGTTATTATTATTATTTATTTTAATTGTTGTTGTTGTTGTTGTTGTTATTATTTTAATAATTATTATTATTTATTTTTATTATGATTATTTTACATCATTATTCTTTTAATTATTAATATTTTAATTACTATTATTATTTTTATTTATTTATTTTTTTTTTATTATTATTATTATTTTAAATCATTATTCTTTTTATTATTATTATTATTTATTTTAATTATTAATATTGTTATTATTATTATTGTTAAATTAATATTGTTATTATTATTATTGTTAAATTATTATTTTGCTATTATAATTATTATTATTTAATAATAATAATGTTGCACTTTTTTTGCACATTTTCCTCATAAGATTATTATAGTAATTTTCTTTATCTCTGAAAAAAATTAAAGTTGATCACAAAAAAAAGAAATGCATAAAAATAATGGTGTGACTTCATTTATGTTGAGCAGCACAGTAACACAGAATCGTCCTCCACCGACCCAAACACAGCTCTATTTAACCGATGCTAATCAATGAGCTAGCCGCGTGTCCCGCCAGCGGTTCCAGATCTCCTCTTTACTTTGACATCACTCAAGTGGAGCAAATGGATTCCCTGAAAAGATAACGAAGTCTTATCTCGCCGGCGCACTAATAAAAATGATGGATAACGTGGGCCGGAAACAATTGAATTTCATGTACGTCTCAGTCATTCAGACGCTGCGCGAGAGCAGACAGGTTTCATTCTGACACACTTCGGAAATAATCAAATTGTGATTATATTTGAGGGTGTTTCTTCAGCTGTGTGTGGTTTTATGTAGCGTTATATTGCATCTGGAGGATTTTATCGGTTTTCATTTTGTTGAGTGAAGGTTGCTGTAATGCTGCTGTATTGTTTTATTTTGATATCGACTATAACTTTGCCTTTTTAAAAAGATTTGAGTCATTTTATATACATCATATGATGAGCTTTGATCTTTAAAACTACAGTATATATATATATTTTATTTATTTATTTATTTATTTATTTAAAAATATATATATTTTTGGCCTTTTTGCCTTTATTAAGCGGACAGGACAGTGTTTCAGACAGGAAGCAAAGTGGGAGAGAAAGAGGGGGTAGGGACGGGAAATGTATACGACCCGGGATTCGAACTCGGGACGCCCTGAAGTGCTTCTGCACCATATGTCAGCGTGCTAACCACTAGGCTATTGCGCTAGTGGCTCAGTGGGTAGCACAATCGCCTCACAGCAAGAAGGCCTCGGCTGGGTCAGTTGGTGTTTCTGTGTGGAGTTTGCATGTTCTCCCCATGTTGGTGTGGGTTTCCTCCGGGTGCTCCGGTTTCCCCCACAGTCCATTTGCACTGGCGATATCTTTACTGCTCCATTCATTTAACCTATCAAATGTAATGTTTAGACCATCACTGTGCCTCTTGCGATCTGATCACTTGCTCATTCACTCTCGTCGCCATGATTTCCGGGTATTTTAATTCATTTTGGGGGATCACGGAGCCGGTATGTAATTTGCGGCAGACACGCAGAGCCTCCGGGAGAGGTCATAACTAGACACTAGATAGAGGAGATAGCTCCGCTCACATCAAAGATCACAGCATGGGATGTGTGCGACGTATCTGAAGAGCGGGGAGGGATGCGGGACGTATTTGAGGACCGGGAAGTAGACGCGCGATATCCGGGAGATTATCATTCGTTTGCGGGCATCCGTCTCTATGCATTTGCGGTAGACACCCGGAACTTCCGTATGTATCCGCATCTGTATATATTTCAGCTGCAGTGACGCGAGCGCAGAACAGAAATGACATGCTGTTGTGTAAATAAGATATTACATACAGCTATTTAGCTTGTTTATTAAAAAAAGTTGTGATCTGGCGCTATATAGATAATACAATTAACGTGACTTCAAGGGGGGTGGGTACAGTTGAAGTCAGAATTATTATCCCCCCTCAATTTATTTTTCTTTTTTAAATATTTCCCAAATTATGTTTAACAGAGCAAGGAAATTTTCACAGTATGTCTGATAATATTTTTTCTTCTGGAGATAAAATATTTGTTTTATTCCGGCTAGAATAAAAGCAGTTTTTAATTTTTTATGAACCATTTTAAGGTCAATATTATTAGCTCCTTTAGTCTATATTTTTTCAATAGTCTACAGAACAAACCATCATTATACAATAACTTGCCTAATTACCCTAACCTGCCTAGTTAACCTAATTAACCTAGTTAAGCCTTTAAATGTCACTTTAAGCTGTATAGAAGTGTCTTGAAGAATATCTAGTCTAATATTATTTACTGTCATCATGGCAAAGATAAAATAAATCAGTTATTAGAGATGAGTTATTAAAACTATTATGATTAGAAATGTGTTTTAAAAATTTTCCCAAAATTTGGGAAAAAAATAAACAGGGAGCCTAATAATTCTGACTTCAACTGTGTGTGTGTGTGTGTGTGTGTGTGTGTGTGTGTATATATATATATATATATATATATATATATATATATATATATATATATATATATATATATATATATATATATATACACATAGGTCACATATTTTGGTGCAATTGAAAAAACAGATGTATTAAACTGATATATTTATTAAAATAATATTTTAGACACCAAACATATTTAGAAATAGAAAGATAATACATTTAAATTCATGTGAAATATTGGAAAATAAATTACAAACTACAAAATTTCAACAATTTTATAAATTTTTGTTTCTCTAGAATTTTGCACAATATATATATATATATATATGCACAAATAATATTGTGAAGCTTCCTTTAGAAAATATTAATCTAAATAAGAGATTTGTGAGGGCTGTACTCGTATCTGCTGAGCATGTGTGTGTGTGTGTGTGTGTGTGTGTATATATATATATATATATATATATATATATATATATATGTATATGTGTGTGTGTGTATATGTACGTATATATATACACACATACATACACACACACACATACACTACCTGACAAAAGTCTTGTCTTATATGATAGGCAAAGGCCTCTAGATGATGCTTATTTGAGCACAATAAAATATGATCATGCCTTGATTATTAATGATTTCATTAGGACAGTAAGGTCTGACTCTGCTTAGACTAAAGTCTCATCACTGAACCTTCAATAATGTCCAGTATAGAATATAAAGTCATGCTGCAGTGGAAACAGAATGAATATTGTGTCTGACTCCATCATGAGCTTGGAGGACTGCATCATACATCTCTGAATGACTCGAATCACTGATTAATAAAGTCATCTGGAATGGCAAAGAAAGCCTTCTTGCAGGACTCCCAGAGTTCATCAAGAGTCTTTGTGTTCATCTTCAACGCCTCCTCCATCATCTTACCCCAGACATGCTCAATAATGTTCATGTCTGGTGACTGGGCTGGCCAATCCTGGAGCAGCTTGACCTTCTTTGCTTTCAGGAGCTTTGATGTGGAGGCTGAAGTATGAGAAGGAGCGCTATCCTGCTGGAGAATTGTCCCTCTCCTGTGGTTTGTAATGTAATGGGCAGCACAAATGTCTTGATACCTCAGGCTGTTGATGTTGATCATCCACTCTGCAGATCTCTCGCACGCCCCCATACTGAATGAACCCCAAACCATGATTTCTCCTTCACCAAACTTGACTGATTTCTGTGAGAATCTTGGCTTCATGCTGGTTCCAGTAGGTCTTCTGCAGTATTGGTGATGATTGGGATGCAGATCAACAGAGGATTCAGCAGAGAAATCCACCTTCTGACACTTCTATTCTAAATATACAGATATATTTATACACACAATACAGTGTGTGTACTGTATGTTGGGAACAAATATAAGTATAAATACACACATTTTGATAATATTAGTGTTCATCTGCTATTAATCCGGCTTCTCAGTCTTCATAAAGTCATGTCTAAGATTATTTTGATGTATCTTTGATACAGCTGTGTGTAATGTAGAGCGTGCAGTGCAGCGTTTCTGTTGTGAAAAGCAGTTGTTTGACCTTTGCATAATAATCTTGACATTCCTGACATCCTCATTACTGTAATGCATTGCCAAAGGCAGTAATGTGGTGTCTTTAAGCGCTGTTCTGGCTGCCCGTGTGTGTAATTAACCCTGCATCCTCATCAGGATTCATATGCTGCGTTTCTCTGGGCGGCGGGCACCTATTTTTCTTCAGGGGCTCCAGTGGATCACTTCATGCCCTTGGCAAGAGAAGAGCAAAGGGGAATAACGTTCCTGCTGTGTCTGTCTGATGCTCTGTTTAGCTTGCAGGAGAGATGCTCAAATAATGACCAGTGATGGATTTACTTTTCAATAAACTAATCAGGGCTTTGACTGAACTTGACAGCAGTCGTCAGCATGCGTGCATTAATGGAAACATACCTGGAATCACTGATTTGATAAAACAATGCAGTTTATCAAGCAATTAATTTATTATTATTATTATAAGATTTCACACATTTCTGAACATAATAGTTTTAGTAACTCATCTCTAATAACTGATTTCTTTTATCTTTGTCATGATGACAGTAAATAATATTAGACTAGATATTCTTCAAGACACTTCTATACAGCTTAAAGTGACATTTAAAGGCTTAACTAGGTTAATTAGGGTAACTAGGCAGGTTAGGGTAATTAGGCAAGTTATTGTATAATGATGGTTTGTTCTGTAGACTATCGAGAAATATATAGCTTAAAGGGGCTAATAATATTGACCTTAAAATGGTGTTTAAAAATTAGAAACTGCTTTTATTATATGTGTGTGTGTGTGTGTATATATATATATATATTAGGGCTGCCGCTGGACAATAATTCGATATCAATATATATCACGAAAGATTTTTTTTCAATAACGATATATGATATGATTTTTAAACCCATTTCCGATTTTTCGATATAAATTTGCATATATATAAATATATATATTATTATTTATATAAGATCTTATACATGTATCACTTGTCACTGAATGACGTTCAGTGCTCAGCCGTCAGAAAGAGCGTGATCTGATGTCACTTACGTGATGACGAACAACACAGACACGCTGCCAGCGCTCAGCACAGTTGTTGGTTTAAGCTGCGCCGCAGAACGTTTTAGCTACAAAATGAGTGCTCTGAATACAGATGCGAATGAACAAGCTTCCACAAGTAAGAATGCAGACCAAATTGTTGATAAGAAAGGAAAGACTAATGCAGTGGTGTGGAAGTGGTTCGGCTTTTTAAGTTCCGATAAACTTAGTTTCGGTGCTCTGCAAAGTGTGCCAGAGAGTGTAGCTGACTAGCGGCGGCAACACATCAAATCTGTTTCACCATTTGAAGCAGTTCCACCCGATAAAACATACTGAAAGTCAGAAGATGAGGCAACATAAAAGTTTAAGCCAACCTGTGGCCTCACCATCACCACCATCCACCTACACGACACCGAAACCAGCGGTGTCAGAAGAGAAGGCAATGAAGCAAACACAGATGACTATGAGGCTCCGTGTAGGATTTAAATAAAACTTCGCTTATCAACACGTGCATATACACCTATAAATCACTCGCATATACACCTATACTATTGAATGTTCAAAACATGTATGAAATTTGTGCATATACATATAAACTTGATGCATGCATACACCCACATATGCATATAAACTCGACGATCCTTGCATATACTCCCACATTAACACACGCACAAACAAACTCGATCCTTGCATAAACACCAAAATGAACACTCACATACACAAACTCGCTGCATGCTGGCATATAGCACTCACGCACTTACAAAATAAAACTCACAAACATATTGATCAGGAATCAGGTTATTGCAAAGCTGATGAAGTAGAAAGAATGTGATCAATAGAGCAATTAAACCTGTTAAATGATGAAAACGTGTTATATAAAATATTAGTCTATATAAATAGACTATATAAAATATATGAGATATTTATGTTAAACCTTTCAATTTAATGAGGTAATTACATACACAAATATAAATAGACAGATAAAACCCTTAAAGGACGTTCAAGATGAAAAGCAATTAGAATTATGAATATACTCAAACAACTCTTCTATTGTAAATATTAATGTAGCCTTTACTCTTTATGATTTTTTATTATTATAATTATTATTCTTTTTCTATGTTTTTTTACGATGTGGATGTCATAATTGTAAGATTTTGGTATCATTTTGATTTTTAAATATTCAGCATATACAAAAAAAAACCAGAGATGTATAAAGTACTAGAGACCCAGACTTAAGTAAAAGTACAAGTACTCTATCAAAAAGTGACTTGAGTAAAAGTTGAAGTACTCTTTAAGCATCATACTTAAGTGGAAGTACTAAAGTATTCAACATTTTTTGTACTTAAGTATTGCAAGTAGTTTATTTAAAATTTTACTACTCAAGTACTGAAAGTAAAAGTACAAGTATTGTGTTATGTAGTTATTAAAAAAAGCAGTCAAAAGACATATTTTTTTGTTTATTTTAAATATCTTTTTGGGGCATGTGATTAAGCAGAACGAAAAGAACTATGGTTTATGATATATAATATAATATATATAACAGGGTCGCTGCTGGCCAAAATGGTGCCCTATGCGAAATTTTACTGTGGTGCCCCCACAGCGGAACAAAAACACACAAACATATGTGTTTAAACATGTATTTATTTATTTATTTACATACATATGCATTTAAACACTCAAAATTTTACTTAAATATTCAAATATTTACATTACAAAATAATAGTTTACATCAAAATAAACACTGACATGTGTTCTGCAGAAGCATTCCCAATTTCAAACATTTACAAAAGGTAAGAAATAAAACCCTTTCTGTACTTGTAGAGATGGACGGTCCTCAGTGCTGCATCCTGTACCTGTGCTGCTGCTGGTGCCTCTGGAGCAGTGCTGGTCATTTCACCTCATCTTCTTTTGTGACAAATTTCAGCATTGAACCTTCATGTACAATACAGAAGAAATGAGTCATTTAAAGAAAAAAACACATGACATACCATTAAGACAACAGGCTAGTCCAGCACTCTTCATAATGTGTCTAAACAACAGCCACAATGTGGATTTAATTTGCACTATAATCTATGGTGACAAACACTGACCCTTGCTGTCAGTATAAATCAAAGACTTTTGCGGTTTATAGGAATTAAAAAGTGAATTAAAATGAGTGTATTTTTAAACAAAAACTGTAACATTTAGAAAACAAATCATCATTAATGAATTCAAGCAATAAAAATGGTTTATGGCTTGTGGCTTACAGTAATTTGACTCATTTTATATTATTGATCTTTCAGAAATCACAGAATGAGTCAGTTTTGGTATTTTACATTGTAATGTACAAAAATGAACAACCGGCATATTAAAAACACAAATCCACTGATATAAAGACTAAAGAGACTTTATTGTCATTGCAGTGATACAAGCAATAACAACAGCAGCCATCAAAAATGTGTAGCAATAGACAAAACAATAAACAATGATAACTACACAGAATTATATAATATATAATTATATAATAACTATATAATAATAAATAATACATTCAGTGAAATCATTGTGCAATGCATATGTACTGTATGTAGCTGTTGTGCAAACTGAATTGTAAACTATTGCACAAGTTAATAAAAATAATTGAGTTTGTGTATTTATCAGCAACATGGGGAAGAGGGGCAAACGCGAAAACTCATAGAACATGTCCCGTCATAGTTCAAGCACAATACATAGCCGCAAAGCAAGAAACTGAACGTAAACAACAACAAATAAGGCAGATTGGTGCAGTTTTGGAGAAGTTTAAACGTTACCCTCACTAATTTACTTGAACAACCAAAATATGTTTTCCAGATTTGTGGATATAAGATACCTGAAGGTGATGCATGCGATTTATCTGTTTTCCTCTTCTCGGCTCCAGACTGCTGTTGTCTTTTCCCGGGCATAGAGCTGCAACTTGCATCAATCAATAGGTGGACCCAACCGCACCGCGCACACGCGTCTATGCGCGTACGCGGAAAAAAATTACGTCACATGTTTGTTTTTGCGTTCGTCATAAAATGAAATGTTTAAATGTATTTAACAACATATTATCAATATATCTTTTATTTACATTGCTTGCTGCAGAAGTTGGGACTTGCTCAACTTTTCAAGCGCTGACGGAAGCGTCAGCCAATCAGATCGCTGTATGCAAATATACCAGCTCCGACAGTGGCCGCTGACTAATTTCATTGGCTGACGCTGCTATGACGAAAGCGTCACTCTGCGTATAGGGAGCGGCGGGAGTCGGGACTGCCTGTGACAGAGCCATCTGCTGCTCCGGCAGTGATAATGTGGGTTTAGAATGATTCAAAAGATTTTTATAATTGTAACGAGTAACGATGCAGCACATAAAAAAAATATCGGAGTAAAAGTATTAAGCTCATCGAAAATGTGTACTTAAGTAAAAGTAGAAGTAGGAGAAAAAAACAATACTCCAGTAGAGTACAGATACAGCCTTTTAGTACTTAAGTACAGTAGTGAAGTAGTTCTACTTCGTTACTATACATCTCTGAAAAAAACACTGATAAAAGTTTCTGTTCATCACGTTGGTCAAGCTAACCCCCACAAACTGTCTATATATTATAAGCTGAGTCTGAGAGTTTTATGTATTTGATTAGTTTATTTCACATTTCTTGTTTGTAAAGGCTAAATACAAATAAAAAGTGAACAAATTTTTTGTACTGTTTTTATTTTAAAAAAAAGTTATAAGAGTCTGGAGGTATTATCGACTTTGCAAATTCACTTTGCAGACATTTGTAGGTACAGACATCCATTGTGTGCGTTCTTGGCAGTTTTCTCCTGTCTTTTTAATATTGTCCATATCGATATCGGAATTATATCGTATCGACCGAAATTAAGAAATATATCGTGATATAAATTTTTGCCATATCATCCAACCCTAATATATATATACAGTGTGTGTGTGTATATATATATATATATATATATATATATATATATATATATATATATATAATATTAAACATTAGATGTCAAGTAGTTTTGTAAGATCTAGCCTCTTAAATAATTTAAGCATCTCACTGTAACAAGAATAAAAAAGAAAAGACCCAGTGGTGCTAATATGAAACACAAAATTTCAGATAAGTAATAATTACTGTAAAATCCCAAGCAAGAGCAGATTTGATGAGAGCTGCAGGCCGGCGTCTGTCATGATCTTCTCTTCTGCTCCAGACGCACAATAAACAGGCAGAAATGAAGAGCGTTATTAATTCTTCATGTATATGATCCTGACGACTCTCTGTTGGACGGGAGCCGTGTTTGATGTGGGATTTAGCGGCTCTGAATTCAAGCTCAGAAATGGAAATGTTGTGTGGATTTGCAGTGAGAGACAGATTGAGTTTATCTGAGACGCAGTGGAGTTTGACTGCTGTTCTCTGGCCTGTGCTGATTTCCTTATCAACTCTAATTAAATAAACAAGATCTGCTTTTCCAGGCCATTCACTGGAAGGTTAAACTAATGCGTTCAGCTTCCTTTTGTGCCAGAAGAGACGGATAAAATAAAAAATACTAAAAAGAGAAATTAATCGTTTTGAGGAAGGGGATTGATGGTTTAAGGGCATCAAAATGCATCCCATTATTATTATTATTATTACATTATATCATCACAGGATGCCTAATCATTTTGCCTTCAACTGCATATTTACAAATGAATGAAGCATAAAACATTGATCTTTATTTTAATCCATGTGAAAAAAAGGAAAATCGACCACTTTTTAAAGTGTTATCAGACCTTTACAAATTTTAATTAGTTAAATATTACAGTTTTTGACGTCATGGTGGCGCAGTGGGTAGCGCTGTTGCCTCACAGCAAGAAGGTCGTTGGTTCGAGCTTCGGCTGGGTCAGTTGGCATTTCTGTGTAGAGTTTGCATGTTCTCTCTGTGTTGGCGTGGGTTTCCTCCGGGTGCTCTGGTTTCCCCCACAGTCCAAACACATGCGCTATAGGGGAATTGGGTAAGCTAAATTGTTCACAGTGTATATGTGTGAATGAGTGTATGGATGTTTCCCAGTACTGGGTTGCAGCTGGAAGGGCATTTCTTGTGTAAAACATGCTGGATAAGTTGGCGGTTCATTTTGCTGTGGCGACCCCTGATTAGTAAAGGGACTAAGCTGAAAAGAAAAGGAATAAATTAGTTTTTTTTTTTTCAATGGCTAACAAGCGCTTACCCATACTTCAGACACTTTTTCTAAACTCTTAACACAGACTCACACCTACAAAATACAGTTGGCCAAATGGATAATTTTCTTCTCTAAAATATATTTTGTTAAATACATACTAACCCTTCATTTCAAAACAGAACACATCTTTCTCTGCTCACACTTAAAGAATAACACTTGTATTCACTTCACAAGGTACATGCAGTCAATCAAAGTACACCAGGTTTCAAAACACTGCCTACTGTTGACATTACAGAAGCTGCAGAGACTGTAGTGTTTCAGTTTTACAGGTATTTGCATGCAAAACATGCAAGCCACCATTTTGACACCAGGTTTTTTGGTTGGGAACTATATGTCCACACTTATAGTAATGTCCACATTCTAAAGCAGGGGTGGTCAACCCTGTTCCTGGCGATCGACCTTCCAGCTGATTTCAGCTCCAACCCTGATCAAACACACCTGAACCAATTATTTAGAACGTGAGGAGCACTTGATAATTACAGGCAGGTGTGTTTGATAAGGGCTGCAACTGAAAACCGCAGGTAGGTCGATCGCCAGGAATAGGGTTGAGCACCCCTGTTCTAAAGCATTCCAGTAAAAGGCAAATAAGTTATTTTTCCTTTACTTTTTCTACAGGAGATACAGTAGAGACAAGGGATGCACCGATCCTGATATTTGGATTGAATATCGGTTTAATACCGCATATTTTTGCTGGATCGGGAATCGGCTAGCTGGCACCGATCCAAATCTGATCTTGCGCGTGCGCTATATACTGTGTAATTTATAAGCCACGTTACAAAAGTCAGGAAGGTAGCCTATTACAAGCACTGGAAAGTTGTCATGTAGGCTTTCTATATCCTAAATGTTCTGAAACCGTTCTATAGTTTAATGTGAAGCACAGATGAATATTCACATGGTTAAATTCAGGTTCAGCACTTCGCTGCGCCTGTCAATCATTCTCCATTCATTCACAATTCAAACTGCGTGTCGCGGTGATGACAACTCGAAAAACTCTTCAAGACTGTTCGTGTTAGTTTTAATAATCAGTGGAAAAATGCATTTAGTTCTGCATTAAATGGCTTCATTTTGACCCATAAAATGGAGTTTATTGCTGTTTCTACACCATTATGCGCTGTGTCTGTTAGACCAGCAGATCACATTCACTACACTGGAGTAGAGAGGGTTATTACCTGCAATTCACACACAAAGTAGGCCTACCTGAAACTTTAAACTAGAAAAGGCTCAATAATACATTGGTCAGATCCTCAACGCACTCATTTCTTCCCTTTGTGCCGTTCAGTTTTAAAAGTGTCCGCAGATACCGGAGGGCTGTGCGCTGTCTCAGTTTAACATTATAATAGAAGTCATTAGTTTAAAGATTATGTCATAATGACATAATTTCAACCGTGGCATCAGCGCTGATTTGTGTCAACTCGTCTGTCAAACTGTGACTAGAAATATTCTTCTTTCATTTTGCTTCTTTGCTCGTGTTACCATCCCGTAAGTTAACAAATATTTGTTGCACATCAGGGGCCGATCACAGCAAACGCGCTTTTCCGTTCCAAAAAATGCAAGGCGCACCACCTTTTATGTTGACAAGACAAAAAGAAGCGCTGTGCTCTTTTTTTTTTTATGTCACTATAGGAAACGACTGAATCAGCTGGTCTATTGTGCGCGAGTGTTGCTGTCCATGTTGTTATAATTGTAATATACAGAACAACATTGTGATATCCATGTAAGCTCTACAGCTCTGGCTAACTTGAAACTGCGACCACAAGTTTCTCCTCCATCATTAAAAAAAAATCCATGGTCCTGACAACACAAATACTGCAGGCACCTCAACAGAAACCCTGCTCTGCTTTCATTTGATTGAAGAATGAAAAAGATGCGACTGACGTAACGCACTATTCCACTCAGGGTTGAGTTTTATTTCAACCGCGAGCACACAGCGCGCAACAGCATAACGTAAGGCGCGCAGGGCGCATGAACAGCACGCAAAACAGTTAATAAACCATTCAAAAATGTCCTTCTCAACGCAAAAAGCACGTTCGGTGATCGGCCCCTTATGCAGCCAAACTTTAAAAATATATAAAATAATATTTTTTAATCGTTTAATTGATACCATTAATCGGTTACAAACGCACCCTTTCGGTTAACGCTTAATCAGTTATTTTGAGCATGCCTAGTAAGCATACCCCAACATATGAGATAAATGACATCAGCAGATAACTAGATATTAAAGTTTGAGGACAAACTTTATGGTGGCTTGAGAAAGCTGAGTCTGAAAGTTTGAAGTAGTTTTAAAGTGTAAATAACTGAAGTAGTTTTTATGAAGTTTGAAACAGTCGGCATAGATAAGTACATATATGTTAGCATGTTTCTAGTGGTTGCTAGGCAGTTGCTAACATAAATTAGCATGATTATAGCATTAATTAGCATGCTGTTAGCATGATTCTAGCATGAATTAGCATGATTCTATCATGAATTAGTATGTTACTAGCATGATTATAGCATGAATTAGCATGTGGTTAGCATGATTCTAGCATGAATTAGCATGATTCTAGCATGAATTAGCATGTTACTAGCATGATTATAGCATGAATTAGCATGTGGTTAGCATGATTCTAGCATGAATTAGCATGATTCTAGCATGAATTAGCATGTTACTAGTGTGTTTCTAGCATGAATTAGCATGTTACTAGCATGTTTCTAGCATGAATTAGCATGTTACTAGTGTGTTTCTAGCATAAATTAGCATGTTACTAGCGCGTTTCTAGCATGAATTAGCATGTTACTAGAATGTTTCTAGTGTGAATTAGCATGTTACTGGCATAAATTAGCATGTTACTAGCATGTTTCTAGCATGAATTAGCATGTTACTAGCATGATTCTAGCATGAATTAGCATGTTACTAGCCTGTTCCTAGCATGAATTAGCATGTTACTAGCATTTTTCTAGCATGAATTAGCATGTTACTAGCATGTTTCTAGCATGAATTAGCATGTTACTAGCATGATTCTAGCATGAATTAGCATGTTACTAGCCTGTTTCTAGCATGAATTAGCATGTTACTAGCATTTTTCTAGCATGAATTAGCATGTTACTAGCATTTTTCTAGCATGAATTAGCATGTTACTAGCGCGTTTCTAGCATGAATCAGCTTGTTTCTAGCATGAATTAGCATGAATTAGCATGTGCTAGCATGACTAGCATGTCACTAGTGTGTTGCTAGCATCTTTCTAGCAAAATTAGCATGTCAGTAGGATGTTAACACTATTAGCATGTGTTAGAATAGCTAGTCACAGTCTATGGGGCAGTTGCTAGGGTGTTGTAAGTGGTTGCTAGGGAGTGGCTATTAAGTTTAAAGGTCATCAGTGATTGGCTGCTGGCTAGACCGATTTAAATGAGCTCAGCCATTAGTCTGTATGACAGTCTGATGCAGAGTTATGAGCTCACAAAGGTTCATCCAATGTTAAGTCAATGGCAGTCTTTTACAATGGAAGTCTATAGGACAGTTGCTAGGGTGCTGTAAGTGGTTGCTAGGGAGTGGCTAGTAAGTTAAAAAGTCATCAGTTATTGGCTGCTGGCTAGACTGAGTTAAATGAGCCCAGTTAGAAGTCTGTAGGACAGTCTGATGCAGAGTTATGAGCTAACAAAGTTTGACCCATTGTTAAGTCAATGGGACTTTTGGAAATTTTCTGGGTCGTTTTTCGGAAAAGCGATAGTCGGATCAGTTAGAAAAGACATAGCAACCCGAGTCAGACCAGTTTGAAAGTTTGACGAAAGTTTGAAGTTTGTAGCTTGAACAGTTTAGGAGGAGATACCCTTTAAAATTAGTCTCAGAAAAAGAAGAGGAAGAAGAAGAAGTTTATGTAGAATATCAGAATGGTGGCTTTCTCAAGCCACCATAATAACCGGTTATGATCTATTACTGAACCGATACCAAATTGTCAGCATCTACATCGCGGTGCATTGAAGAAACAATTCATTTTGACACCCCTAAAAAACATGGTGATCAGGTTTGAAGAGTGTTATTGATTCTTCATGTCTGGTGTGTGAAATGAACTCTGGTGAGGTTTTGCATGCATTATGAAGGTGGAGTGAATGATTTTGTGGTGTCTGGAGAAGCTGTGACTGACTGAACGTGTGTGTGTGTGTGTGTGTGTGTGGATGCCCTTGTAAACCCCAATTCTACACCACACACACACACACACACACACACACACACACACACACACAGTGAGTGCAAACGCCACAAAAATGCCCTGTCAGTTTGCAGCATTCAATATGTCGCCAAAGGCACAGTTAATAGGACAGCAGGATGTGGCATAAAATAAACAGTGGCGACTCCACACACACCGACAGATCAGAGGACATCAAACACACATCCCACCTCGTTATGGAGAGAGACGCTAATTATAGGAGCCTTAATCTGAGCATGGCTCTTTCTGTCTGACATTATCCAGCGTCCACAGTCAGTCAGCAGCTGCTTCCATACACCTGTGTTCATCAGCTTTTGGGATTATCTCAGCAAATAAAACCCAAAATCCAAGAGAAACATTTGCATGTTATTTAGTGTAGGCGACATGGTGGTTAGCACTGTGTCCTCACAACAAGAAGGTTGCTGGTTTGAGCCTCGGCTGGGTCAGTTGGTGTTTCTGTGTGGAGTTTGCATGTTCTCCCCGTGTTGGCGTGGGTTTCCTCCAGGTGCTTCGGTTTCCTCCACAGTCCAAACACATGCGCTATAGGGCAATTGATCAACTAAATTGGCTGTAGTGTGTGTGTGAATGTGTATGTATGGGTGTTTCCGAGTACTGGGTTGCGGCTGGAACATGATGGGATAGTTGGCGGTTCATTCCACTGTGGTGACCCCTGATAAATAAAGGGACTAAACCGAAGGAAAATGAATGAATATTATTTGGTAATGATGAAGAGCCTTTATTTGTCACAACACTGTTACATGCAGTGAAATTGGACCCCTCTGACCAGATATTACAGATATTAATATAAAAAATAAGTAAATATACATTTACATTAGTAAACTAGATATTAAAGTTTGAGGACAAACTTTATGGTGGCTTGAGAAAGCCGAGTCTGAAAGTTTGAAGTAGTTTTAAAGTGTAAATAACTGAAGTAGTTTTTATGAAGTTTGAAACAGTCGGCATAGATAAGTACATATATGTTAGCATGTTTCTAGTGGTTGCTAGGCAGTTGCTAACATAAATTAGCATGATTCTAGCATGAATTAGCATGTTACTAGCATGATTCTAGCATGAATTTGCATGTTGTTAACATAATTCTAGCATGAATTAGCATGTTACTAGCGTGTTTCTAGCATGAATTAGCATGTTACTAGCATGTTTCTAGCATGAATTAGCATGTTACTAGCGTGTTTTTAGCATGAATTACCATATTACTAGCATGTTTCTAGCATGAATTAGCATGTTACTAGTGTGTTTCTAGAATGAATTAGCATGTTATTAGCATGTTTCTAGCGTGAATTAGCATGTTACTAGTGTGTTTCTAGAATGAATTAGCATGTTATTAGCATGTTTCTAGCGTGAATTAGCATGTTACTAGTATGTTTCTAACGTGAATTAGCATGTTACTAGCGTGTTTCTAGCATGAATTAGCATGTTACTAGTGTGTTTCTAGAATGAATTAGCATGTTATTAGCATGTTTCTAGCGTAAATTAGCATGTTACTAGTATGTTTCTAGCATGAATTAGCATGTTACTAGCATGTTTCTAGCATGAATTAGCATGTTACTAGCATGTTTCTAACGTGAATTAGCATGTTACTAGCATGTTTCTAGCTTGAATTAGCATGTTACTAGCATGATTCTAGCGTGAATTAGCATGTTACTAGCATGTTTGTAGCATGAATTAGCATGCTACTAGCATGTTTGTAGCATGACTTAGCATGTTACTAGTGTGTTTCTATTATGAATTACCATGTTACTAGCATGATTTTAGCGTGAATTAGCATGTTACTAGCATGTTTGTAGTCTGAATTAGCATGTACCTAGCATGTTTGTAGCATGAATTAGCATGTTACTAGCGTGTTTCTAACATGAATTAGCATGTTACTAGCGTGTTTCTAGCATGAATTTGCATGTTACTAGTATGTTTCTAGCATGTTATTAGCGTGTTTCTAGCATGAATCAGCTTGTTTCTAGCGTGAATTAGCATGAATTAGCATGTGCTAGCATGACTAGCATGTCACTAGTGTGTTGCTAGCATCTTTCTAGCAAAATTAGCATGTCAGTAGGATGTTAACTCTATTAGCATGTGTTAGAATAGCTAGTCACAGTATATGGGGCAGTTGCTAGGGTGTTGTAAGTGGTTGCTAGGGAGTGGCTATTAAGTTTAAAGGTCATCTGTGATTGGCTGCTGGCTAGACCGAGTTAAATGAGCTCAGCCATTAGTCTGTATGACAGTCTGATGCAGAGTTATGAGCTCACAAAGGTTCATCCAATGTTAAGTCAATGGCAGTCTTATACAATGGAAGTCTATGGGACAGTTGCTAGGGTGCTGTAAGTGGTTGCTAGGGAGTGGCTAGTAAGTTAAAAAGTCATCAGTGATTGGCTGCTGGCTAGACTGAGTTAAATTTGCCCAGTTAGAAGTCTGTAGGACAGTCTGATGCAGAGTTTTGAGCTCACGAAGTTTGACCCATTGTTAAGTCAATGGGACTTTTGGAAATTTTCTGGGTCGTTTTTCGGAAAAGCGATAGTCGAATCAGTTAGAAAAGACATAGCAACCCGAGTCAGACCAGTTTGAAAGTTTGACGAAAGTTTGAAGTTTGTAGCTTGAACAGTTTAGGAGGAGATACCCTTTAAAATTAGTCTCAGAAGACGGAAGAAGAAGAAGAAGAAGAAGAAGAAGTTTATGTAGAATATCAGAATGGTGGCTTTCTCAAGCCACCATAATAAATATGCTGTATGATGGGGTCAGAAGTCTGTGGAGGTTTCTTTAGATTTCTTTTGGCAATTTATTTAGTTAAATCCAAGATGTGCATGCATTTTGAAAGTGTGCATTAAAATAGATGTGTGCAAGTTAGTAGCATAAACTTTAATCCAATAAGAAGAAATGTGCTTTATGATTGAAACATTTAGTGAATGAAGTCTGCGCTTTATCAGTCTGCATGCTGTGATGTCGTTTCTGGCAGATGATTTAGGTAGAAATACGTGTTTAAGGGTGTTTGCGTCATTAATGTTGGTTTCCAGCTGTCCGGTGTTGCAGATGTGAAATGTTGTTGTCCGTCATCACAGTGCGTCAGTATTTTTCTTCTATTATTACTCCTTCCAGAACTGTTTTGAGCATCTGTCTGCGCTCCCGTCTCACACCTCCAAAAGCCACCGCGTTCATTGCATTTGGTCTTTGTTTTCTGAAGCACAACTCCTTTATTAGAGAACAAACACCACAGTGGAGAAGCCCAACAGTGCAGCAAACTACACTTCTCTCAGTGATATTTCCACATGCTTTGCAGAAAGTGATGATTTTCTTCTTCTTTGTTTCTCATTAGATGAAAATGAAGTCAGAATTATTGCCATCCCCCTTTGATTTTCTGTTCTTTTTTAAATATTTCCCAAATGATGTTTAACAGAGCAAGGAAATCTTCACAGTATGTCTGATAATATTTTTTCTTCTTGAGAAAGTCTTAATTGTTTTATTTCGGCTAGAATAAAAGCAGTTTTTAATTTTTTAAACATCATTTTAAGGTCAATTTTTAGCCCCTTTAAGCTATATATTTTTTGATAGTCTACAGCAGTGATCATCAACTGGCCAAATCCGGCCTGTGACTGGATTCCAAAATTGTGAGGCTCAAAAAGAAAATAGTGGTCCACACTATTAAAGCAACTAAAAATAACAACAACTGAGTCTCCTGTCAGAATAACCAGCATTTATGACTATATTTAGGCTACACTTCGAAATGAGGACAGACTCAGACCATGCTGCGTTAAGCATTTATTGTTTCAAACAGGTTTTAGCGTAAGTGAAGACCGGGTGGGGTGTAGGCGGAGTGTGCGCGACGTGTGTGTGATGAAGAGCAAGGAGGGATGCGGTGGAGAGGGGTGCGCGACGTATTTGAGGTGCGAGAGGGAGACTCCCGATTTCCGGGAGATCATCATTCGTTTGGGGGCATCCGGGAGTCTCTATGCACAGAACTCACAGAACTTCCGGGAGACTTGAGATGTCTGCCTCAGGACTAAAAAAAGAAGGAAAAACAATCTGGCACTACTTAAAATAGCATGGTAAATAAATAACCTGGTACCAGAACAAAACAGGTCACAAATAATGTTCGCACATCAAATGAAACGTTAAGTGGGCTTGAATTCAAATCACAATGCTGAAACGGGCTCCTCACAGTGCTTAATCAATGGCTAAAGTTACATCTCCGCTTGTTGACTTAGCCTAATTGAGTTGAGGCAAAATATCCATCACTCCTAGTGGTTGACTGTGGTATAGGTGATGGGAGCCTGAATCAAATGCCTTCAGTTTTGTAATGAAATTAAAAAAGTATAAACATTAAACATAATGTTAAGCCACAATTAGATTTTTATTTGATTTTCTTCTCAGGGGTCCGGCCCCCAAGGAGACTGTCTAGTAAAACTCTGGCCCTCTGACAAATATAGTTGATGACCCCTAGTCTACAGAACAAACCATCATTATACAATAACTTGCCTAATTACCCTAACCTGCCCAGTTAACCTAATTACCCTAGTTAAGCCTTTAAATGTCACTTTAAGCTGTATAGAAGTGTCTCTAATAATTCAGGGGGGCTAATAATTCTAACTTCAACTGTACATGTAAATCTACTTTGCATCTTTGGATGGACGCATAGCAAGTGACTAGGGCTGCACAATATATGGTCTCAGCTTTGATCATTCACAATGTGATCATTCCAGCCTGATCTCACGAGGAAACGTAAGTATTTTACGTTTTGTCAGTTTAGTGGCTAATTCGTACGAATTCGTACGAGTTCAGACGTACGAAAATGTATGATTTTAAAAGGAGGCGTGGCACCTAACCCCACCCCTAACCCCAACCGTCATTGCGTGATGGGCAAATCATACTAATTTGTACGAATTAGATCGTACGAATTCATACGAATTAGCCACTAATGAAAAAGTTACGAATTGCCATGAGATAGCGTTGGATCATTCACAATATTCAGAATATGCAATGTTGAGTTTGTATTATAATTTATTATTTGCATGTGTTTTTGATGCCTGTGATTGTATCATGATTTTAAAAAACATTCAGGCATGTTAAAAATAATTTTTATTTTGATCAGTTACTGTATTTGAATACTGTTAGACTCGCAAAACGCTAAAACACAGTTTATTTCAATTGTATATTTTTCTTGATTGTGTATATAGATCGTTTATTTAATTCATGCAGATGCACTCCCAGTATAGAATTATGCCAATCAAACATTATAAATGCTTTCCAAATAGAGATATTAGGTCATCTAGTGAAACCGTATTCATATCGCAAAATAAAAAAAAATATCGCAATGTTAGGCAGCCCTAAAACTGTAAAAGAAATTCCATAAATTAGCAGTTTTCCGTATTTTGTGATTGTTTTTTATTTTTTTCAGTTTATTTCTGCTTTTGAATCACATTTTGGGACCCTGGCTTTTTAGTTGCAAAAAGTGACTTTTATAAACATTTTTAATAATCTGCAGTGCTATATTGTCTGTGTTGGTGTTGTATATTACGCTACAGAACCTTATAATAAACTGCAGCATATTTACTGTTATTCTACAGACTTATTTCTCTAGATATTATTTCTGATACGATATCTCAAACAGCTAAAAGGTCACTAAAAGTCATTTTGTAAAACTGTAGAGTTCAATTTTCAGCATCAAAAGTGGACAGAGCAGAGATTAACATGCCATAATGCAGTTCACAATTGCAAATAAATGGTAAACACTAAATGGTACCTCAGAAAACATCATTTTTCTGTCTGATATTTGCCAGCAGTTTATTAGGAAGTGATGATTTTATTCTCTATTGGTTCTCATTGGATGGAAACTGCTTTATTCGCAAATGTTTTATGCCATATTCCAGTTTTGCACATACATTCACATCTTTGGGTGTGTAAAAGCATCTCTGTACCTGCGGATGCTCCATATTCCCTCAGTGTGATCCGCTAAAGAGCCAGTGAATGCCAGACCGCCCTTAATCTTCATATGTCAGTGTCAGTCGTCTGCAAAAGCAGTATATCTGCCGCTCGCAGAGCTGTTTGGCTGGAGATGGAGTCACAGGCCTGCCTAAACGCCTTGGATTAACGGCACTTTCAGTGACTGTCTGTCTGTCTGGCACCTTTACTTCTGTGAGCGAGTAAATATCCTGCTTTCAGTGACTGGAAGGAGTTTCCCCTGGGAGAAACGCATTCAATCATACATCATCCCTCACCCTCGGCCTGCGCTCCTTCACACGGCTGACAAAAACACACACTAACACTGACCTGGAGCTTTTACTGAGAGTCACCGTGCTCGCATTTTTATTAGGGATGCACTGAATATTCAGCCACCGAAAACTTGCAGCCCGAAAATGGACCAAAAGATTTTTAGCACTGAAAAAACACGGCCAAAACAGTACGTTCTGATGACGCAAACAGAAACCACGGCTTGCACATGTTGTCTGAAGCAGCATGTCTGCAGTGTGTCTATTCGGATTTGTACTTGAATGTGAAAATAAAGCAGCGCACACGTGAAATAATCCATACCAAGATGAATGCAGAGAACCCGCAGCACGTTTCACATGCATTTTTAAATTGTCAATTTAATTTGCTACACTACCTGACAAAAATCTTGTGGTTGATCCCAGTTGTAAGAGTAACAAATAATAACTTCTAGTTGATCATCTGTTAAAGTGTCAGAAGGTGGATTTCTCTGCTGAATCATGTGTTGAACTGCATCAATCATCACCAATACTGCAGAAGACCTACTGGAACCAGCATGAAGCCAAGAGGAGAACAAAACCAAGAGTCAGAAATCAGTCAAGTTTGGTGAAGGAGAAATCATGGTTTGGGGTTCATTCAGTATGGGGGCGTGCGAGAGATCTGCAGAGTGGATGATCAACATCAACAGCCTGAGGTATCAAGACATTTGTGCTGCCCATTACATTACACCACAGAAGAGGGACAATTCTCCAGCAGGATAGCGCTCCTTCTCATACTTCAGCCTCCACATCAAAGCTCCTGAAAGCAAAGAAGGTCAAGCTGCTCCAGGATTGACCAGACATGAACATTATTGAGCATGTCTGGGGTAAGATGGAGGAGGCATTAAAGATGAACACAACAATGAACTCTGGGAGTCCTGCAAGAACGCTTTCTTTGCCATTCCAGATGACTTTATTAATGCGTGATTTGAGTCATTCAGAGATGTATGATGCAGTCCTCCAAGCTCATGATGGAGTCAGACACAATATTCATTCTGTTTCCACTGCAGCATGACTTTATATTCTATACTGGACATTATTGAAGGTTCAGTGACGAGACTTTAGTCTAAGCAGAGTCAGACCTTACTGTCCTAATGAAATCATTCAACATGAAGGCATGTTTATATTTTATTGTGCTCAAATAAGCGTCATTTAGAGGCCTTTGCCTTTCATATAAGACATTTCTGATACCAAATCATCAACTAGAAGGTGAGTTATTATTTGTTGTTCCTGAAACTTGGATAGGCCACAAGACTTTTGTCAGGTAGTGTATATAAAAATCAGTGGATCTTATTGATGCATTTATTGGGTAAAATAAAATTGCTACTTTTTACTGTAGTACGTCTCCATCCTCAGAAGTGATAACCCAATGTGCTTAATAAATATTTTCATAATTTATGCAATTGCAATGCATTAATTTTAGTAAGGTTAGTACACAGTCATAGCCAGGTGCGTAACAACCATGGGGGACGGGGGGGATATGTCCCCCTCACTTTTGGAGACAGACCATTTAGAAACAGGTGATTAATAATTATATGAACGTAAACTTTTTGATCTGATACAGCTGTCCCCCCCACTTTTAAAATGTCCGCTACGCCCCTGGTCATAGCCATAAATTCAGTGGTACTAATAACTGGCATAATTTATTTCAGTGTTCAGGGTTCAACGCTAAGGATTTTTCCTACTGATCCGATCGGGCCAGTGGTTTAGATGTTTACTTGCCCTGCCAAAATTTTCACTGGCCTCACCAAAAAAAAAAAGAGAAGTTAATAGCTATTTTTTAACTGCATATTTTAAATAATGTGTCAAAAATAATGTCTGTGAATCTAGAATTTCAATACTTAAAAAATGTTAATAAATGTATAATGAGCAAAATTCTAAGTGTTATGCAAACAAAAAGAGCAGTATGGCAAATGTGGAGGTATATTATTGCAGTTCGAAATTATTTAACAAAAGGTGGCTGACTTGTCAAACTGACGGCAAATTGTGCAAAACATCTCTTCATTTTTTTGTCGTGTTGTTCCCACATAAATGTCTGCTTCCAAGACATTAGAAACAGACATTTTCTTTTAGCCTTATAGTTTGATGTTGCCGTCATGTTGCCGTTTCTTCGCTTTACTGATTGTCACCAGGTTATGGGAAAAAAATTGCATACTCAAAACATCAAATCACATAAGAGGAACTGAAAAGCAATATGGTGTTTACGACGTCACAGAGAAGGTAGCATTTATAGACTTAAAAGCACAAACTTAAAATACACGCAATTGACAAAAATAGTTGCAGACAAATTAAACTTTAGTGACAAGGCTGCACTGTTCCAATCCCAGATTCTGTCTACTATCCCAAGCGTCTCTCACGCTGGCCCTGGGCCGTCGGGCAGTCCTTATTGTTGAGCCCTGGTGTTTCTGTTTTCATTCTTGGTTTCCTCTTCTTTGGTTTTTGGTTTCAGCCAATAATTTTAATTTCGAAAAAAAAAAATCATACATTCGTTATGCAGATATGGCTACTGAGAACGTGCGTACTGCAATTTGTCACCCGCAGTCACGCGCTTTACTACGGCTACAAAGGCCGCCTTTTCATATAAAGAAAAACATTTCTGTGCTTTACACAATAGCCACCAGGTGGCGCAAGGAACAACCGCTTTTCCATTGACTTGGTTGTCATGCCTGTTTGGAAGCATGTAGCCTACAAGTATTTATGTGCGAGAGCGCTCGATTCAGCTCCCTTGATGCCTCGAGCAGCTGGGTTTCTTTCTTTCTTTATTTTGGAGATAATGTATACATATTTGTATTCACATATGAATAAAACAGCAAGACATAAAACTTTACAAATTGCCCTTCCAGCCGCAACCCAACACTGGGATACACTTTTTCACACACACACTGACACATACATCGCCTCACAGCAAGAAAGTCTCTAGTCTGAGCCCCGGCTGAGTCAGTTGGCATGTCTGTGTGGAGTTTGCATGTTCTCCCCGTGTTGGTGTGGGTTTCCCCCCGGGTGCTCCAGTTTCCCCACAGTCCAAACACATGCGCTATAGGGGTATTAGGTAAGCTAAATTGGCCGTAGTGTATGAGTGTGAATGTAAGGGTGTTTCCCAGTGTTAGGTTGCAGTTGGAAGGGCATCTGCAGTGTAAAACATATGCTGGATAAGTTGGCGGTTCATTCCGCTGTGGCGACCCCTGATTAATAAAGGGGACTAAGCTGAAAAGAAAATGGTATGTGCAATAAACTTGAGCTCATGTTAGGTGTCTACACGGTTTACTTATTGTTTACTAAATATTATCAATGGAATATTATTTTTTACTTAAGGAAACCAGTTGATCTCTAAAACAGCACTATTTTAGACTATTATTGTGTTCTAAGCATTGTGTTGTGGTTTGATCTGTTATGGGGAACTTCTTCTTCTCAAGCCGCTCTTAAAGAAGAAGTGATGATGGTCCTGTGAGGCCCCAGGCTTTCTAGAAGCTCCTCATGTTGCAATTAATGTCCAAATAACAACACAACTGCATTAAGTCCTTCATTGGGAGTAACACACTGTAGAAGAGTTGACAATAGATCATGACAAATACACAGCATTATCAGGTGATTTCTTTATTTCAGGCTGTTTGTTTGTGTATTAGTTTGAAACCTGGAGCCTGTACCATGAAACTAAATTAGCCGCATATGCAGTTAAAGGTGCAGTATGTAAGTTTGACACCCAGTGGTTGAACTGGGTATTGCACTCCTAGATCAAAATAAAAACACGCGTGGGATGCCAGAGATTGAGTACAGGAGCGAGTGATTTAAACACAGGAGCGAGTGATTTAAACCGTGTTCTAAATAAAATCAACGACACGCGGTAGAAGGAATTATGTTCCATATTAAAAGGAGTTTTAGTTCTAACCAACACCTCGAATTGAGATATTAGAAACGGTTTCTATTTCTCACAGCTCAACATGTGAAACCTATGACAGTGCACCTCAGGTAAGCCTCGTGCGTTTTATTCAGTGCTAAGTGCTAACAATGTGAGTTTGAATGGATTCTAAACCTTACCGTTTCGTGAGTGAGTGCATATTCTGTGCTTCTGAAAGGCTGTATTTACATTTTTGTCGTGTTTCCTCTGGTGCAAAGAGTCAAACTGCTGTTTGCGTGTTGTTAGGACACGAGATTACAATGTAATCTGCTCACCTAATGTTTACGTTCGTAATATTTATATCATTTGCTAATTAATAACCTCATGTGGAACTGAATCTGTCTCATTTCGACGTCTGATACTGTCCATTTCGGTCACGGGCGCATGCTTTCAGAGCCTTTCTGAATGAATGAATGAAATACGCTGTTTTCCAACAAGGCAACCCGGAGTGCTGAATTATAATTGGCTAAACTGGCATTCTGCAGGTTAACTTTACCTAAACAAAGAAAGCGTTCCGGCACGGAAAAACCATTTTCAAAGCAGAATATCTGACTTCAGCATTGTTTTTCAGTTAAACAAGTATGTTCACTTGGGATGTTTCTTAAATATCTGCAAACATATTATGGTATTTTTATGCTTTAGAAGAATCAAAAACTTACATACAGCACCTTTAACTTGCAGTTTAGTTTGCACCAATCCTGGGTGCAATCAAGAATCAGGTTGATGTATCAGGAAGCCATCTAAGATTTAATTGTTCTTTGTTGGCATGGCAAATTACACTGCGCTGCTAACCAGCTTAAGAGTAGGTTATGTTCTAGTTATGTTCTGGATATGTCCTGGTTATGTGCAGGATATGCTCTGGTTTGTTTAGGATATGTTTTGGATATGCTTTGGTTTTGTTCTGCTTTTAAGATTTGTCCTGGTTATGTTCTGGTTTTGTTTAGGATATGTTCCGGTTAGGCTTTGGTTTTGTTCTGCTTTTGTTTAGGATATGTTCTGGTTATGTTCTGTTTTTGTTTGGGATATATTCAGGTTATGCTCTGGTTTTGTTCTGTTTTTGTTTGGGATGTGTTTTGGTTTTGTTCAGGATATGTTTTGTTATGGTCCGAGTTTTGATCAGGATATAGTCAGGTTATGCTGTGGTTTTGTTCTGCTTTTGTTTAGGATATTTTCTGGTTATGTTCTGGTTTTGTTTAGGATATATTCAGGTTATGCCCTGGTTTTGTTCTGCTTTTGTTTAGGATATGTTCTGGTTATGTTCTGGTTTTACTTAGGATATGTTCTAGTTATGTTCTGCTTTTGTTCAGGATATGGTCAGGTTATGCTTTGGTTTTGTTCTGCTTTTGTTTAGGATATGTTCTGGTTATGTTCTGGTTTTGTTCAGAATATATTCAGGTTATGCTTTGGTTTTGTTCTGCTTTTGTTTAGGATATGTTCTGGTTTTGCTTAGGATATGTTCTGGTTATGTTCTGGTTTTGGTCAGGATATATTCAGGTTCTGCTTTTGTTTAGGATATGTTCTGGTTATGTTTTGTTTTTGTTTAGGATATATTCGGGTTATGTCCTGGTTTTGTTTAGATCAGGGGTGTCAAAGTGAATTCCTGGAGGGCCGGAGCCCTGCAGAGTTTAGTTTCAGCCCTGCTTCAACACACATATCTGTATGCATCAAACAAGCCTAAAGCACTCAATTAGTTTGATCAGGTGTGTTTAATTAGGGTTGGAACTAAACTGTGCAGAGCTGCGGCCCTCCAGGAACTGGCTTTGACACCTGTGGTTTAGATTATGTTCAGGTTATGTTCTGGTTTTGTTCTACTTTTGCTTAGGTTGTGTTTTGGTTTTGTTTAGGATATGTTCTGGTTATGTTCAGGTTTTTTTCAGGATATATTCAGATTATGCTTTGGTTTTGTTCTGCTTTTGTTTAGGATATGTTCTGGTTATGTTCTGGTTTTGTCCAGGATATATTCAGGTTCTGCTTTTGTTTAAGATATGTTCTGGTTATGTTTTGGTTTTGTTTAGGATATATTCAGGTTATGTCCTGGTTTTGTTCTGCTTAGGATATGTTTAGATTATGTTCAGGTTATGTTCTGGTTTTATTCAGATACTGTTCTGCTTTCAAAAAAACAAACCAAGATTCAACACATCAGCTGTGAGCAAAGTGACAATAAAGCTACTCCCCCATTTCTCTTGCTCCAAATTAAAGGTATACCCCTATACAGTATAGTAAATTTAAAGATAAGTCTTCTTTAGTACATATTATTTATTATAACTATTTAGATTAATTATATATTTATTATCTGTCATTAATTATGCAATCATTTTTATATAAATATATTAAGATGCTAATATATAGTTCATTTTAAATCCGTAAATAAAGTTTTAAAAACACTAGATTTTTACTCTTCGTATACTTGTATATCAACTATATAAACTCTTATGTTTTTATGTTCTTCATATTTATAAACTTTTTCATTTTTGCCAGGCCTGTGATTGGCTGTTTGCTGCTGATGTTCCGTCTCCATCTGCATGTTCTTATGAACTCAGTATTAAAGTCTGACTTAACAAAATTCGAATCATGATACCAACAAAACCTGATCACAAATCTAATCCTTTTATCCTAAATTTGTTCTTCATAGTTTTTCCTCTCTAGTAAATTATTCAGAATCTCCTCAGTATTCAAATGTATCAATGAGTACAACATATTTTATTTAAAAAAAAAAGTTATTTATGAAAACCGACCGATTAATATCCAGACGGACAATAATATTGCTGAAAACAATATTTATGTATGTCCTGGTTTTGCTCAGTTTATGTTCAGGTTATGCTCTGGTTGTGCCCTGTATTTGTTTTGCTTTTGTTCTGGTTATGTTCAGGATATGTTATGATTATGTCCGGGTTATGCTCTGGATTCACTCTGGTTTTACTTTGGTTATGTTCAGGATATGTTCTGGTTATGCTCTGCTTTTGTTTTGCTTTTGTTCTGGTTATATTCATGTTATGTTCTGGTTTTGTTCAGGTTATGTTCAGGATATGTTCTTCATTGTTTTTCCTTTCTATTAAATGCTTCGTAGTCTTCGCGGTCTTCAACTGCATCACAAAGTATGTCATATTTTATTTCAAAAAGAAAAGTTATTTATGACCACCGACTGAATCATATGCACATGCACAATAATATTGCAGGAAACAATGTTTATTTATTCTCTAGTTTTGCTCAGTCTATGTTCAGGTTATGCTCTGGTTATGCTTTGCTTTTGTTTTGCTTTTATTCCTGATTATTTTTAGGATATGTTCTGGTTTTGTTCAGTTTATGCCCTGGATTCACTCTGTTTTTTTTCTGGTTATGTTCAGGTTATGCCCTGGATTCAGTCTGGTTTCGCTCTGGTTATGTTCAGGTTATGCTCTGGTTATGCTCTGCTTTTGTTTTGCTTTTGTTCTGGTTATGTTTAGGATATGTTTTAGTTTTGTTCAGTTTATGCCCTGGATTCACTCTGGTTTTCTCTGCTTATGTTCAGCTTATGCCCTGGATTCAGTCTGGTTTCGCTCTGGTTATGCTCTGCTTTGTTTTGCTTTTGTTCTGGTTATGTTTAGGATGTGTTCTGGTTTGGTTCAGGTTATGTTCCGGATTTCCTCTGGTTTTGCTTTGGTTAAGTTCGGGATATGTTCTCCATTGTTTTTGCTCTCTAACAAATGCTTCATAATCTCTTCAGTCTTCAAATGCATCACAGAGCATGTCGTATTTTATTTCAAAAAGAAAAGTTATTCAGGACCACTGGCTGAATCCTATCCAAACGCACAATAATATTGCAGAAAAGGTGAAAGACCGAACAATGGATGCCGCTGTAGATCACTTTGAGGTGGCAGAAAGAAATAGTTCTTCTCTAACCTCCCATAAAGTTTAATGGAGTGAGTTATTATGGGCTCAGCGCAGTGTAACGCATGAGAATCACAGAGTTTCACACCCACACACACGCCTTCATCACATCTGGAGAAGAACAGAGTCACACCATTGACACTGTTAATTCATGCTTCTCTCCTGTGGTTACAATACGAAAATGAGCATCGGATCTTTCGAAGACAACTGTGAAAAATCCCTTTTTATGATCAGGACGAGTTGCGAACACTTCACAGCTTACTGTAGCTGATCAGCAGTTTCTAATTATTGAGTATGAAAAAAACTTGAAGGTTATGAGTATTACCATGTTTTTGCTTTATAACTGTTTTTTTCAATAAATAAGGTTATACATGAACTACAGCACGGTGGCTCAGCACAAGAAGGTTGCTGGGTCGAGCCCCGGCTGGGTCAGTTGGCATTTCTGTGTGGAGTTTGCATGTTCTCCCTGTGTTGGCGTGGGTTTCCTCTAGGGATGCTCCAATCAGGATTTTTGCAGCCGATTCCAAGTACCGATTCTTTGTGATGGTGATCGGCCAATACTGAGTACCGATTCTGATGCTTCAAGCTTTATAAAACATGGAGCACATTTTCCCCCTAAGTATGATAATTAAGTGGAGATCTTGCCTTACACCTCAGAGAATAAATGAAGAATGTTGCATATAATCCCTCAAACATGTCTCTTATAACCATTTAGTGTGGACATGTCATGGTCAGAAGCAACTTTACAGAAAATAATAGATAAAACAGATACAAAAAAATGGTAAGAAAAACAACTAACAAAGCAATTTGGAAACATTGCAAATGATGGAAGAAGAATTCGACATGTCTCAATCAAGAAAAAGTACATATTTGATGCACAAGATGTTAAAATGCACATCTATAAATATATATTTGTTTATTGCAGTAAGTATATTACAAAAAGGTATATGATGAAATATTCAATTTAAACATTTTTTTTACGTTTTTTATTGTATTTCAGCCAGGTTTTAGTGAACTGGCAATATTGTCAAAAACACAGAACTCTCAGTTCTTATATATGTAAAAAGGTCTAAACACATGCAAGACCATTCCAATATTTTGCTCTCCAACTAGCATGTCTGCTTCCTCTGCATATAAACTCGTAAACAGACACCTGTGATCGGTTCATGAGATCGGCCAGATTGGCGAGTACCGACCGAGTCATAAAATGTGATTATCGGCCGATACCGATCTCTGGCCGATCGATTGGAGCATCCCTAGTTTCCTCCGGGTGCTTCGGTTTCCCCCACAGTCCAAACACATGCGCTATAGGGGAATTGAGTAGGCTAAATTGTCCGTAGTGTATGAGTGTGAGTGAGAGTGTATGGGTGTTTCCCAGTGATGGGAAACATGTGCTGAATAAGTTGCCAGTTCATTCCACTGTGGCGACCCCGGATTAATAAAGGGACTAAGCCGAAAAGAAAATGAATGAATGAATATAAATATTAGAATTATATTAGAATATTTATTTATTTATTTATTTTATTTATTTTTTTTTTTAACAATTTCTTTTAAAGATAAAATGATGACAAAATGTATGAATGTATATTGTGGGGTCAAAGTATTTGAAAAGTTTTGTTCACTTGAAAACAAACAGTTTTTTCCGTCTCTTGCAGCTCAAAAAAATGACCCAAATACTGTGTTATATTGTGAATCATACTCAAAACTGTTCATAAGCTCAGCGTCAGTAAGACTTTTATTTAGCAAGGACACATTAAATTGTCCTTACAGTAAAACATTTATAATGCTTCAAACATTTTCAAATAAATGTTGTTCATTTGAACTTGAAGTGCTTGGAGAGCCTCTGAGTTTGATTCAGTCAGAAAATGAACATCTGTAAATGACTAAGACAAATCACTGTTTATGACTGCAATATTAGGAGTTGCTTTATACGTTAGCCACCAGTGTTGGGTAAAACATTTTCAATATTGCAATTGTAAGTACATTTTAAATGTATTCTTTATTCATTTTCTTTTCGGATTAGTTCCTTTATTAATCAGGGGTCACCACAGTGGAATGAACCAGTTTCAAGGTTTACCACGGTTTGGAAAAGTCAAGGTTTTAAAACTGCAAACATTTTCTGTTATACCATTCCCAATGTAATGGTTTTTTTTTAGGTTTTTTTTTATGTGTTGTAAATAAATCAGTGTTTTTGAAACTAATGAAGACACAAGAAGTCAATGATTAATTTTATTTATTTAGCCTGACATGTTTACTATTCCAAAATATAAATGTTTCCTAAAATAAAATAAAAACAGCGGTTTTTAATGGCCTTAATCTGACTAAAGTCATAATCGAACTATACAGAAATCGGATTAAGACGTGAAGTATGCGGCATTATTGAATTTCAGTACAGACAGGTGAACACTGCAATCAAACTGTTACCGTCATGTAGGATTTTTGCCGCATTTTGCAACAGGATAGTCCACACCAGGGATGTCCAAACTCTGTCCCGCAGGGTCAGTGTCCTGAATAGTTTAGCTCCAACTTGCTTCAACACACCTGCCTGGAAGTTTCTACTATACCTAGAAAGAGCTTAATTAGCTGGTTCAGGTGTGTTTAATTGGGGTTAGAACTAAAATATGTAGGACACCGGCCCTCCAGGACCGAGTTTGGACACCCCTGGTCTACACACACTTGGCTGTTTGACACTATTCTCTGCATCTACTGAGTCAGTGAAGGACCACAGACACACACATCGCAAAATGCTGTGTTTTTTTCCCCCATACGGTGTGCAGTATCAAACTCCATTAAAACAACACTCTTCCAGCAGTTCATACCCGCATCCAATATGCCGTTTGTTATGGGGGGCATGCATGACATGTTCCTGAATGAAAGTGACAGTGGCAAACTGCAGTTAAAGTCATCAAATTAAAAATTTAACACTCAAAATTACATGAAACTCCAGAGGAAATGTGGACAGCGTGATGATGCAATGATGTTACTCTAATTATGTGCTATATCATGTAAAACAGGATCATGAAAGGAACATTTAAAAAGCAGCTCATGTAAACGCCTTCATCATGTTAGTGTCTTATTCAGATTAAGACAAATCATTCACTGATGTCCATGTAATAATAATAATAATAATAATTCCTTACATTTATATAGCGCTTTTCTGGAGACTCAAAGCGCTTTACACATTGGCCACACACCAGCTGATTGGTGGAGAGGAGACAGAGGGATGAAGCCAATTATGATATGGGGATGGTTAGGAGGCCATGATGGACAGAGGCCAGTGGGCAGATTTGGCCAGGATGCCGGGGTTAAACCCCTACTCTTTTTTTTTTCGAAGGACATCCTGGGATTTTTAATGACCTCAGTTTAACATCTCATCCGAAAGATGGCGCTCACTGAGCAGTATAGGGTCCCTGTATTGGGCGCCCCCTGCTGGCCTCACTGACACCACTTAAGCAACCTAGCTTTCCCATGTGGTCTCCCATCCAGGTACTGACCGGGCGCAGCCCTGCTTAGCTTCAATGGGCGACCATGTGAGAGTTGCATAGAGCTAGCTGCCGACTATGTAGCCACTGTCTAAGTAACACATTTTTAGAAAGTCAGTAAATTGTAATATATTACACTGCTCCCAACACTAATAGCCACGCAGATGTAGTTCTTGCATTGATGGAGATCTCTCTCAGCATGCGAATGACTTTCACGCAAGTCGCAGAAGGACTTGCTGAAGTGTTTTAGAGGCTGCAGAATCTGGGGTCAAGCCATTACCCTCCTTAATGTGCTGTGAGATTGCATGCTAATTGATGCTGCACGCTAATTGATATTAGCTCTCGCCATATCTGTTTTACACATTCACACACAATGCAAAGGTGTTTTTACGGCCAAGTTTCAGGACCAATCTCACATCTCAAAAAAAAAAGGTGCATGATATTGGATAAATTTGAGGTTTATCCTGCTATATAAATATATACATATGTTATGGTATTAATTCAACTTCACCAGATGGCTTAAATGGAGCCGTTTGGAAGGAATGAATTTGTTTGGATTGATTGTGATCATTCTGTAGCAGATTGAATCATGCATAAAATATAATACACAAAATGCAAGCATGTATAAATACAACAGAGGGTTTTCTAGTGAACAGTATTCAGAAATGGAATAATAAAATGTAAAATAACACTGTTTTCATGTATTAATCTTTATTAAAGGGCACCTATTGGGCAACAATCACTTTTATAAGGGGTTTAAACCCAGTTGTGTGTCAGCAGTGTGTGAATATCTCCAGCCTCTAATGGTCAACATGAATTAATTGTGTTTGTTCTAATCAGACTTGATGAAAACAGTGTTCTGAAACACTTTGATTGACATTCTCCCTTTGTACGTGTCATCAGAGGGGGAAAGCCCCGCCCACATTACTCTTATGTCTTATTTTGTGAATCACAGAATATGGAAACTGTTAATTAACAGATATTTTTTGCAGTGTGCATTAGGGTTAGGCCGATGGCTGATAGACATCACGATGCTGAGCCGGTGTCATGAGAAATCGGGTCCCCCCTGACAATCGGGTCCGCCTAGGACCCTGGGTGATCCTATTGGTTCACTGGAGTTGTATTAGGTATAGTTAGTAGCGCCTTATTAATATATATATATATATACATATATGCAGCGAAATCTCATTTAAATGCATGTCATTTAAAAGAGTGCTATAATGACATAAAACTGTTTTAAATTATGTATTTCTTACAAGTTGTTGTGTCATGGAGAACTTGTCTTTGGTGCTTTTATTTGCTACCACTTCTTTTAAATATATAATGTTACATATAAATCCATAAAAACATCAAAAAGGCATCATTAAATGGTTAGGACCATTTCAATTATTTTAACTATGCATGTCTTTAACTTACTGATAATAATGTTACTAATATGATAAATCTTGTTAAAATAATGTTAGTAATATGATAAGTCTTGTTATGATAATGTCAAGACTGAGAATAAACTATAAAAAGCACTTTTGATCAGGCATTCAACGCAGACGACCCATTGGGGTCCTAAGCGGACTCGATTGCAGGGGGGACCCGATTTCTCATGACACCGGCATCGGCGATCCTCCGCCCCACCCCCATCGCAAACCCGCTCGTGAAAAACACACACTCAGGACCCGTTTACACTGATACAGCTTACTTTTATATGGCATTTTAGAATGAAAATGATCCACGTCCACACTGATGTTTCATCTAGCATTTCTGAACAGGCCTCCGTCCACTGAAAACGCACATCACGTGACCACACCCACACACACACAGCCACAGACACACACACTGTCATGCGCTCGTCTGAGCTCCAGAGAACAGTGCACGTCGGACAGTTTATCAAGGATGATAGTGGATCGCGTCTCACTATAGTTGTTAAACGTGATATTTAATTAATCTTGTCTCTATCCAGGGCTTAATTTGTGCCGGAACACGCCGGATCCGGATCCGCCACCTCTGAATTCTGATCCGGCACCTTATTTTACCGATCCCCCTCCTCCCCTGTCCGCTGTTCATTTTCACTTTGTTCCGCGAATCCCCAACCCTCTTCACTTTCATCCGCGAAACCCCAGCGCCGCTCACTTTTGTCCGCGAAACCCCAGCGCCGCTCACTTTTGTCCGCGAGCAACCCCCGCGCCGCTTACTTTCGTCCCCGACACCCCTCCGCCATCCACCGCACCAAACAAATGACTGACACGGATCACTCTGCCTACTCATGCCAGAGTCCCGCGGAAAAAGTGATTGACAGGTGGTAATTTGTGTGTAACTTATCTTTCTTTATTTATGATTTGGTTATGAGTAAAACAAAGACCAGGTAGTTGAAACGGTAGGCTACAAATAATTAATTAATTATGAATTAATTAATTATTCATAAATAATTCATTCACCTCCGCCTATGAAGACGATGTCATCGTCCATTGCGATGTTTCACATTAGACATCGTTCGACGCTAAATTGGTCAACATTGATGAACCCTAGTGTGGAATAGGGGTGTCCAAACTCAGTCCTGGAGGTTCAGTGTCCTGCATAGTTTAGCTCCAACTTCCTTCAACACACCTGCCTGGAGCTTTCTAGTATACTTGATTAGCTGGTTCAGATGTGTTTAATAGGGGTTGGAACTAAAGTATGCAGGACACCGGCCGTCCAGGACCAAGTTTGGGCAGCCCTGGCATAGAAAAATACTTGCTCATTCCAGTTGATCTAAATCAGGGGTCTCAAACTCGCAAACTCACCGCAGTGACGATAGTTTGTGGCCCCCGGGTTAATATGAAAGTTTAATGTTAGTGCGGCCTGCGAGTTTGATATGTATAGCACTTTACAGTTTTGTGTGTGAAGCTGAACGAACCCACCAATCACGGTGGGGTATATGGCTCTCTGGGGTGGGACATCAGCTTGACGCAGGCAGAGAAACATTTCCCAATGAGTGAAAGTTACAGCAGCGTTGCCATGGAGTGTTTTCTCCCTTGGCTGCTGGCTGCCTTGTTTCTATTGGACACACACGGAGATTAGAATAGATTAGATTCAACTTTATTGTCATTACACATGTACAAGTACAAGGCAACCAAATGCAGTTTAGGTCTAACCAGGAGTGCAATAGCAGCAAGTGCAGGATACAGGTATAAGCTATAAAGTGCTGTTATAGAAAAACTATGGTGATATTTACAGATGGATGTACTATGAACATTATATACAGGTTGTGTTAGCTATGAACAGAGATTTACAATAGATGGATAGATGTACATGTTGCTATTAATAATCAGAAGTGTGCAGATAGATAAACAATTACAAATGTATATGTACAGTGTGTGTGTACAGTTCAAATAAATGAATCAGTGCAATGTAGTGTAATAAATATGTGTAAATGTTAAATAGTGCAGTGATTATGAGGAGTATAAGGGATGAGGAGAGTGGGGGGTATATCAGGGGGGCAAAAGAGTTGGTGGGGGGCAGAGTTCAAAAGGGAGACAGCTCTGGGGAAGAAGCTGTTCCTTAGTCTACTGGTTTTTGTCTGGGGGAGCCTGAAGCGCCTGCCAGAAGGCAGGAGAGAAAACAGTCTGTGAGCAGGGTGAGAGGAATCCTTAAGAATACTGCGTGCTCGGCGCAGACAGTGTTTCCTCTGGATGTCCTCTATGGTTGGCAGTGTGGTCCCTGTGATGCGTTGGGCAGTTTTCACCACCCGCTGCAGTGCCTTACGCTCCGCAACAGAGCAGCTTCCATACCAGACTGTGACGCAGTTCGTCAGGATGCTTTCTATTGTGCAGCGGTAGAAGTTCACCAAGACGGCTGATGACAGCTGGTTCTTCTTATCTTGCCTTAAGAAAAATAGGCGCTGGTGAGGCATCTTGACCAGGCTGGAGGTGTTGGTGGTCCAGGAAAGGTCCTTTGAGATGTGGGTCCCCAGGAACTTGAAGGATGAGACAGGCTCGACGGCCATCCCATTGATGTGGATGGGATCATGTGAGCCTGTTCGTCCCTTCCTGAAGTCCACAATGAGCTCCTTGGTCTTGTCGGTGTTAAGGAGCAGATTATTGTCGGTGCACCAAGTGGCCAGATGCTGTATCTCCTCCCTGTAGGCAGTCTCATCATTGTTGCTGATTAGACCAATCACTGTGGTGTCATCTGCAAATTTGATGATGGTGTTGGATCTGTTCACAGGCCTACAGTGAGTGGACGTCCGTCCCAGTGCGCTTCATTCACAACACTTCAAAAAAGTTTTTTTTAAGTTGCTGCCCAGCGGGACATTATCTGTAGATAAATGTATATAAATCAGTGCTTAATTTGAGCAGGATCTTGCTGGATTCTGTTCTGGGAAATGTCAGATATTTGTATTTTTTTCCCGGGATTTATTTTAATTGATTCAGCATTAACTTGTGCGCAGTGAATACCTGCATGTGTGTGTGTGTGTGTGTGTGCGTGTGTGAGAGAGAATGAGTGCAGCGTATAACAACACAAGTGGATTGTGTGTGCGTGCACGCATGATGGTAGTCATGAGCTAGTTAAAGCAAAATTCACATTTAACTATTGGTCCTGAACAATATTTTCAACCAATCATCTTTCTCGTATTTACAATCACTCTCATTGGTTGGTGGTTATTGTTTGGCCCAGTGAGCAGAAAAGAAATCAAATTGATGTGTACGCGGCGGGATAAAAGAAAAGTAAGGAACTCAGTGTAGCCTAATGTAGTTGTCTGCAGTCACACATCGACACCTATCCATCGGCAATAAGAGTCCCCGGTAACTCAGACCAATTATAGAGTCACACAGTTATTTATGGGTCATTTGCATCGCGCTACCTGCATTGTATTTGCATTGCCTCACACAATAAACATTACATATATTTCTATATGATGTAAAAGTAGTCAAAACAAATGACAACACAGTGTTGCTTCTTTTTCCTGTAACAACAGCACAGCGGATAACAGTAAATCGAAATATTATTATTACTATTATTATTATTACTACTATTTATTACTGATTGATTTATTTTCTTATTAATTTTTAATTTGTTCATTTTTTCTTATTATTTTGCTTAAATTCTATTTTCTCAAACCTCTTTATTTTTATTTTTTAACACAAAATAAGATTAAAAACTTAATACTATTATTCATTTCTTGTGGAAAACCTGATGCGGCCCAGCCTCACCAGACTCCAGCGGCCCCCAGCTAAATTGAGTTTGAGACCCCTTATCTAAATTAATGAACTATGGTGAAATGATATTGATATCGCAATATATATGGCAGCAAAACAAAATATTGCAATGTCAGATCTTCCTAAATCGTGCAGCCCTAGTGGCTATTGAGATATCAATGCTGAAACTATATATTGTGTAACCCTGTTACTATTGCACACATACACTTACCGGCCACTTTATTAGGTACACCTTACTAGTATCAGGTTGGACTCCCTTTTGCTTCAGAACTGCCTTAATCCTTCGTAGATTCAACAAGGTACTGGAAATATTCCTCAGAGATTTTGCTCCATATTGACATGATAGCATCACACAGTTGCTGCAGATTTGTCTTCTGCACATCCATGATGCCAATCTCCTGTTCCACCTCATCCCAAAGGTGCTCTGACTGTGGAGGCCATTTGAGTACAGTGAACTCATTGTCATGTTCAAGAAACCAGTCTGAGATGATTGGCGCTTTATGACATGGTGCGTTATCCTGCTGGAAGTAGCCATCAGAAGATGGAGACACTGTGGTCATAAAGGGATGGATATGGTCAGCAACAATACTCAGGTAGGCTGTGGCGTTGACACCATGCTCAATTGGTACTAATGGACCCAAAGTGTGCCAAGAAAATCTCCCCCACACCATTACACCACCACCACCAGCCTGAACCGCTGATACAAGGCAGGATGGATCCATGCTTTTATGTTGTTGAGGCCAAATTCTGACCCGACCATCCGAATGTGGCAGCAGAAATGGAGACTCATCAGACCAGGCAACGTTTCTCCAATCTTCTATTGTCCAGTTTTGGTGAGCCTGTGTGAATTGTAGCCTCAGTTTCCTGTTCTTAGCTGACAGGAGTGGCACCCGGTGTGGTCTTCTGCTGCTGTAGCCCATCCGCCTCAGGGTTGGACGTGTTGTGTGTTCAGAGATGCTCTTCTGCTCGGTTGTAGCGAGTGCAGTTGGACAGGTGTACCTAATAAAGTGGCCGGTGAGTGTATATTGTGCAAGCTTTTATGCACATTGCGATATAGATGCTGAAACGATATATTGTGCAACCTTATGATTATTGTATATATAATATATAACAATATATATTGTGCAACATTACACAATTGCGATACCGATGCTGAAACGATAGATTGTGCAGCAATCTGAGAATAATCTGCCATATCTGCGGTGCATTACCTGCTGGCGTGTGGCTCGCGAGCATTGTAAAAAGCCAGAGTAAATCAGCTGCAATGGCTGCAAACAAAAGGAGCAGGTAACTAGCAGGGGGTGTGTGCAGTCAGAGGTGTTGTTGTGTGATGAAGTGAAGGCTGGTGCGCTGCCCTCTCTCTCTCTCCTCAGGGAAATCTCGGCAGGCTGTCTCCAATAAGAACATGTGCTGAGGGAGAGCTCCCATAAACAACCCAGATCCTCCCTTGCTCTGTCTTTTTGCTGCACTTTGGGCGCCAGGTAACCTTCTGCCAGCAGCTGAGTGGCAGGTAGAGATGTTTCTCTCTATTTTAAGCAGCGTCTAACAAGCCTCGTCAGACAGACTGCAGGGGCTTCATACTCACCACTGGCAGAACTCAAACAGAGCAGCCGGCAGGCTCACCGTCAGCCAAACACCACCTGCTGAACACACACACGCGCTTACACTCACACACACGCTTACACTCACACACTCATGCACATTTATGTACACTCTCACACTCGCATACACAAATGCACACACATTAAATATTTTGAATTTAAATGAGTATCCCAAAAGAGTATTTCAGATCTAAACGATTATCCCAAAACAGTATATCAAATTTAAATGAGTATTCCAAAACAGAATTCCCAATTTAAATGAGTATTCCAAATTAAAAGCAGTATTCCAAATGTAAATGAGTATTGCAAAATTAAATGAGTATGACACAATTTTAATGTGTATTCCAAATTTAAATTAGTTTTCCAAAACAGTATTCCAAATTTAAATGTGCAATCCAAATTTAAAGGAGTATTCCAAATTTAAATGAGTTTTCCAAAATGTTATTCCCAATTTAAATGAGTATTCCAAAATTTTAATGAGCATTCCAAGTTTAAATGAGTATTCCAAAACAACATTCTAAATTTAAATGACACAATTTAAATGAGTATTCCACATTTAAATGAGTATTTCCAAAACAGTATTCCAAATTTAAACGAGCATTCCAAAACATTATTTCCAATTTAAATTAGTTTTCCTAAACTGTATTCCAAATTTAAATTAGTTTTCCAAAGCAGTATTCCTAATTTAAATGAGTATTCCAAATTTAATTGGGTATTCCAAAATTTAAATGAGTATTTCCAAAACAGTATTTCCAATTTAAATGAGTATTCCAAAATTTAAATGAGTTTCCCCAATTTAAACGAGCATTCCAAAACGTTATTCCCTTAAATTAGTATTCCTAAACAGTATTCCAAATTTTAATGAGTATTCCAAAATTTACGTATTCCAAATTTAAACGAGCATTCCAAAACATTATTCCCAATTTAAATTAGTTTTCCTAAACAGTATTCCAAATTTAAATGCGCAATCCAAATTTAAAGGAGTATTCCAAAATTTAAATGAGTATTCCAAGTTTAAATGAGTATTCCAAAACAGTATTCCCAATTTAAATGAGGTTTTTAAAATTTAAAGAGTATTCCAAAATTTAAAAGAGTATTCCAAAATGTAAATGAGTATTCCAAATTTAAAGCAATATTCCAAAGTTTAAATGAGTATTCCAAAATGTAAATGAGTATTCCAAATTTAAAGCAATATTCCAAAGTTTAAATGAGTATTCCAAAATGTAAATGAGTATTCCCAATTTAAATGAGTATTCCACATTTAAATGAGTATTTCCAAAACAGTATTCCAAATTTAAACGAGCATTCCAAAACATTATTCCCAATTTAAATTAGTTTTCCAAAACTGTATTCCAAATTTAAATTAGTTTTCCTAAGCAGTATTCCTAATTTAAATGAGTATTCCAAAATTTAATTGGGTATTCCAAAAATTAAATAAGTATTTCCAAAACAGTATTCCAAAATTTAAATGAGTTTTCCCAATTTAAACGAGCATTCCAAAACAGTATTCCAAATTTAAATGCACAATCCAAATTTAAAGGAGTATTCCAAATTTAAATGAGTATTCCAAATTTAAATGCACAATCCAAATTTAAATGAGTATTCCAAATTTAAATTAATATTCCAAAACAGTATTTCCAAATTAAAATGTGTACTTCAAAATTTAAATGAGTTTCCCCAAATTAAACGAGCATTCCAAAATGTTATTCCCAATTTAAATTAGTATTCCTAAGCAGTATTCCCAATTTAAATGAGTATTCCAAAATTTTAATGAGCATTCCAAGTTTAAATCAGTATTCCAAAACAACATTTTAAATTTAAATGCACAATCCAAATTTAAAGGAGTATTCCAAAATTTAAATTAATATTCCAAAACAGTATTTCCAATTTAAATGAGTATTCCAAACTTTAAATAAGTTTCCTCAATTTAAACAAGCATTCCACAACGTTATTCCCAATTTAAATCAGTATTCCTAAACAGTATTCCAAATTTAAATGAGTTTTCCCAATTTAAACGAGCATTCCAAAAAGTTATTCCCAATTTAAATTAGTATTCCTAAACAGTATTACAAATTTAAATGAGTATTCCAAAATTTAAATGAGTATTGCAAACTTAAATGAGTATTCCAAAATTTAAATGAGTATTCCAAAATTTAAACGAGCATTCCAAAATTTACGTATTCCAAATTTAAACGAGCATTCCAAAACATTATTCCCAATTTAAATTAGTTTTCCTAAACAGTATTCCACATTTAAATGCGCAATCCAAATTTAAGGAGTATTCCAAAACAACATTCCAAATTTAAATGAATATTCCAAAACAGTATTCCAAATTTAAACTAGCATTCCAAAACATTATTCCCAATTTAAATTAGTTTTCCTAAACAGTATTCCAAATTTAAATTAGTTTTCCAAAGAAGTATTCCTAATTTAAATGAGTATTCCAAAATTTAAATGAGTATTGCAAACTTAAATGAGTATTCCAAAATTTAAATGAGTATTCCAAAATTTAAACGAGCATTCCAAAATTTACGTATTCCAAATTTAAACGAGCATTCCAAAACATTATTCCCAATTTAAATTAGTTTTCCTAAACAGTATTCCAAATTTAAATGCGCAATCCAAATTTAAGGAGTATTCCAAAACAACATTCCAAATTTAAATGAATATTCCAAAACAGTATTCTAAATTTAAACTAGCATTCCAAAACATTATTCCCAATTTAAATTAGTTTTCCTAAACAGTATTCCAAATTTAAATTAGTTTTCCAAAGAAGTATTCCTAATTTAAATGAGTACTCCAAAATTTAATTGGGTATTCCAAAATTTAAATAAGTATTTCCAAAACAGTATTCCAAAATTTAAATGAGTTTTCCCAATTTAAACGAGCATTCCAAAACATTATTTCCAATTTAAATTAGTTTTCCTAAACAGTATTCCAAATTTAAATGAGTATTCCAAAATTTAAATGAGTTTTCTCAATTTAAACGAGCATTCCAAAACAGTATTCCAAATTTAAACGAGCATTCCAAAACAGTATTCCAAATTTAAACGAGCATTCCAAAACAGTATTCCAAATTTAAACGCGCAATCCAAATTTAAAGGAGTATTCCAAATTTAAATTAATATTCCAAAACAGTATTTCCAAATTAAATGAGTATTCCAAAATTTAAATGAGTATTCCAAATTTAAAGCAGTATTCCAAAACAGTATTTTCAATTTAAGTGAGTTTTCCAAAATTTTAATGAGTATTCCTAATTAAAATGAATATCAAAAACAGTATTCCAAATTTAAATGACCTCAGCACCTGGACAACTATAATCCAGACTATTGCAGAGGCATACATTGGGCAGTTGATGTTGAAACAACATATTATGCTGCACTAACACATACTCACTCTCTCTCTCTTTCTCTCTCTCTCTCACACACACACACACACACACACACACACACACACACACACACACACACACACACACACACACACACACACACACACACACACACACACACACACACACACACACACACACACACACACACACCTATCGATCTGTCCATGCTAAACCCCAGTTGGAGTTTGTCTCCGCGGGGACGATGCGTTCAGAGATGAGAAGGTTAATTTGGGTCCGCGGGCCTCAATCACTGCAGACTCCGAGTAAATATGCTCCTCAGATGAATAATGCAGATTCCACCGCAGCCCAAATCTCAAGCGCTGGGATTTGTGATGTGCTCAGGGTGTAGGAATTGGCGGTCGATGAAGAGGAGATGAGTTTGCGGTTTGAGTGGCACGTCGGTTTTGTCACACCGCGCGACTCAGCCGTGGTAAAATGATGTGTGTGCTGTAGAGGGTAACTCTGAAAATGAAGACGCGCTCGCGAGGGTTCCTGGAAAAAAGATCTGAGGATTTGTGTGTGCTCAAAAGCATTCAAGTGCATGACGAAAGATGATGCTGGAAATAAGGTTTCAGGATAAAATTAGCTCTATGTGTGTGTCAGGAGGAGGAATCAGCAAAAATAAAGTGTAGTACAACGTTTAGGGTGATTTTGCGTACACTTAAGTGTGTTTGAACAAAAGCAAACCCCAACTCTAATACATTTGAGCATGATTTCCTGAAGACATCCAGTAAAATTAGTACTGTGTGATGAGGGTAACTCCGAAAAATAAAGATGCGCTCGCGAGGGTTCCTGGGAAAACAGATCTGAGGTTTTGTCTGTGCTTAAAGCATTCAAGTGCATGACGAAAGATGATGCTAGAAATAAGTTCTGGTTGTAAAATTAGCTCTGTGTGTGTGTCAGGAGGAGGAATCAGCAAACAAAGTGTAGTACAACTTTAGAGGTGATTTTTGCATACACTGTAAAAAAAATCGTATGTGCTATTTACTCAAAATAGTGGTAACACTATTAAACTTAATATTTTTAAGTAGTTTTCAAGACTTGATTTTTATTAAGCAAAAAACACTTGAATGAATCATGTGAAAATGACTACATTTTTTGAGTGATAGATGATAATTTTAATATTATTAGTAGAATGTGCTTTTATAATTTAAGCAAATCAACCACCATTTACTCATATTTATTTATTTATTTAGCAAAAACCACTTGAATGAATGTCGCAGCACTAAGGACAATTGACATAGTCAAATATGCTGACGACACAGTTTTTTTTTATCCCTGTTAACAAATACAGAGTGTAATGACAGTGATGATCATAATGAGTTTTTCAAGTGGTGCAAAGAAGCTGAACTACAACTGAACATCACAAAAAACAAAAGAGATGGTCATTGATTTTAGAAAAAATGCCTCAGAATTGAAACCAGTGTATTTTAACGGAAAACAAGTTGAAAGGGTACAGGAATATAAGTATCTTGGTACAATATTTGATACCACATTAAAGTTCCAGCAGAACTCAGAAGCTGTTGCTAAGAAAGTGCATCAGAGAATGTATGTTCTTAGAAAACTGAACTCTTTCTGTATAGAAAAACACATACTGAGAACTTTTTATACCACCTATATCGAGAGTTTATTAAGCTTTTCCTTTTTATGCTGGTTCTCCTCACTTTCCGTTAGAGACAAAAATCGACTTAACTTAGCTAAAACTTGCTCCAAGTTTATTGGTTTATCTCTGCGGAGTTTAGCAGAGTTACACAAACAGCAAATGTTAAGGAAAACTCAAAGTGTGATAGGAGATGACTCCCATCCTCTGAAGCCTCTTTTTGTTCTGTTGCCATCTGGAAGAAGGTTTAGAAGCATCAAATGCTCTTCTAACATATATAAATTTACCTTTGTTCCTGAGGCAATAAGGCTTTACAACCTTACATTCTAGCAAGTTTTAAATAAAATTTTTAATATATGGGTCTTTCCTATGTTTTTTAGCACTATTTATGAAGTTACTATAAAGCATGTTGGATTTGTGATTTGTGATTTCTAATACTGTTTGTAAGCGATTTTCTCTTTATGTGTTTGATGTATCATGAAATGCTTCTACCCTAATCTAATTGCCCCTGGTGGGATTAATAAAGTTCATAAACGTAAACGTAATGTGAAAATTACTAGGTTTTTTAAGTTTTAGATGATGATTTTAATATTATTAGTGGAATGTGCTTTTATATTTTAAGCAAATCCACCACCATTTACTCAAATTTATTAATGAAAATTACTCATTCATAAAATGTGAAATATATAATTAATAATGAAACACATACACAATGCAATTTAGCCAAATATCATTTTATTAAATGTTCCACTGACAACAAAATGTTGAATACAATTTGTTAAACAAATCTATTTAAGATTTACAGCAATGTTAAGCTCTGAAAAAAAGTTCTTTATCCATGTCATGGAAAAATTGTTCTGTAAACTTTCTTTTGTATAAGAATAGTCACATTTCAGACAAAATCTGACAGAATTTGTGTATTGCATAACATATAAAACCAGTATAAGAGCTGTATCTCAAAATATTAGCAACACAATCAATCAGTCAATGCAGTGAAATGTCCTCAAAAGGTTGTAGCAGTAAAGTTGTGTCAGAAACTTAATATAAGTGTGTCTTTGGGTGATTTAAATTGGGGAATACTTGTATAAATCCAGTTCAGCAATTCTAGATTTTCAAAGCCGTCCATGACTCACTCATCCTCCAAGACAACGCAGAAGTCCTCATGGTTGGTCATCCCTCTGGCTGACAGCAATTCTCTGTGCATTCCCACACTGTAAAATAAACATTAAGTTTAATATTACGAAATTATGGAATTGTAAATGTCAAATCTTTAAGATTTACTAAAACGCATTAAGAAAACATATTAATGAAATAAACCATTTTCTTTGTATCTCTATGAACAGTAATTCTCCAAAATGTTTGAGTAGACGTAGTGTTTGAGCTATATTTGAGTTTTTTGTAAAAATGCAAAAACATAAAATGCAGTTTTCTAAAAAACTATAAATATCTGAAACGGTTTAAGACACTTACATTGCACTCCTGGATGAGCTCTTTCTCTTTTTCATACAAATAGACCAGCAACAGAGGACGACATCTCTCATCTCTTCCCTGATTTAATGTGAGGTCTGATGCTACAAAAGTGTAGAAATTAGTAATATTGCCTAATAATAGTAATAATAATAATAAACACATAACATTATAAAAAATACCTGCTGTTTGGCATCCATTCTCTTTATCAAAAATCTGCCTCTTCTGTGGGAAAATACTGTGAACATCTGAAAAATTAAGCAAACAAATATTAGTTATTATATATAAACACAGTTCATTAATATAGGCTTTTAATTACTCATTGTATTAATTAATTACTTTACACCATGAATGCTGTAAATGAAACCTTATAAAATGGAAAAACACTATAGCTAACTTAGCTTAGCTTAGACTTACCACTTAACTGTAAGGTCACTGTTGTTCGTCCACGCCGCTTAAATGTGGCCTGATCACTGCTGTTAAATATTAAAATGCACATAATTTGTTAAATTTCAATATATAATTCAGAATGAACATTAAACCAAATCAATTTCAAATAGGAATGGGTGGTTAAAAATACCTGTGTATCCCTATATACATATATGGCAATAACTAAGCTCCTGAACATGCCTGAACAGCATGTGTCTTTCCAGAAGGAGCTTATTTAAGTCAATAAAAATGATAAACTGTTAATGCTTACCTTTTAACCTGCTCACTGTTGATCTGCTCCTCTTGTTGAGATTCAAATGCACACATCTCAATCAAATCTGCTTAATTGAGTGAGTTTTCGTCAAATAAACGGGAAGCCGTCTTTCCTCAATTTTATTAGCTTAATTTGTTTCTCAACCACAAATCTTCTCAATATTTTATAATAAATCCAGAATATCCAGAATATCAATTTTTTAAAGAAAATATGCACATTATTTTTAATGCCCACATCAATTTTTTTAATGAAAATTACAAGCCTCAAGATTCATTTTTTACAGTGTACAATAGAATAATAAATAAATAAATAAATAATAATAAATTTGAGCACGATTTCCTGAAGACATCCACTAAAATAAGTGGATTAGCTCTATACATGTGTGTAAAAAATTGCTTTGTGTGTGTCAGAAGAAGGAATTAGCAAAAATAAAGTGTGGTACAGCTTTTAAGTTGATTTTTGCGTACACTAGAGCAGTGGTTCTCAACTCCAGTCCTCGGGCCCCCCGCCCTGCACATTTTGTGTCTCTCTTATTTGACACACAAGGATCAGTTCATGGATCTCGCTGTTAATGAGCTGATGATCTGAATCAGGCATGTTAAGTAAGAAAGACATACAAAATGTGCAGGGCAGGGGGGCCCGAGGACTGGAGTTGAGAACCACTGCACTAGAGTGTGTTTGATTACATTTTTCATGTTTGGGCAAAAGCAAACCCCAACTCTAATACATTTGAGCATGATTTCCAGAAGACCACTAGTAGATTAGCTCTGTGTGATGAGGGTAACTCTGAAAATGAAGACACTCACGAGGGTTCCTGGAAAACAGATCTGAGGATCTGTCTGCCCTCAAAAGCATTCAAGTGCATGACGAAAGATGATGCTAGAAATAAGTTCTGGTTGTAAAATTAGCTCTGCGTGTGTGTCAGGAGGAGGAATCAGGCAAAAATTTATATCACAATATATTTTTTTATTTCGGTCGATACAATATAATTCCGATATCGATATGGACAATATTAAAAAGAAAGGAAAAACTGCCAAGAACGCACACAATGGATGTCTGTACCTACAAATGTCTGCAAAGTGAATCTGCAAAGTCGATAATACCTCCAGACTCTTATAACTTTTTTTTAAAAATAAAAACAGCACAAAAAAATGTGTTCACTTTTTATTTGTATTTAGCCTATACAAACAAGAAATGTGAAATAAACTATCAAATACATAAAACTCTCAGACTCAGCTTATAATATATAGACAGTTTGTGGGGGTTAGCTTGACCAACGTGATCAACAGAAACTTTTATCAGTGTTTTTTTTTTTGTATATGCTGAATATTTAACAATCAAAATAATACCAAAATCTTACAATTATGACATCCACATCGTAAAAAAACATAGAAAAAGAATAATAATTATAATAATAATAAATCATAAAGAGTAAAGGCTACATTAATATCTGCAATAGAAGAGTTGTTTGAGTATATTCATAATTCTAATTGCTTTTCATCTTGAACGTCCTTTAAGGGTTTTATCTGTCTATTTATATTTGTGTATGTAATTACCTAATTAAATTGAAAGGTTTAACATAAATATCTCTTATATATTTTATATAGTCTATTTATATAGACTAATATTTTATATAACACGTTTTCATTATTGAACAGATGTAATAGCTCTATTGATCACATTCTTTCTACTTCATCAGCTTTGCAATAACCTGATTCCTGATCAATATGTTTGTGAGTTTTATTTTGTAAGTGTGCGAGTGCTATATGCCAGTATGCAGCGAGTTTGTGTATGTGAGTGTTCATTTTGGTGTTTATGCAAGGATCGAGTTTGTTTGTGCGTGTGTTAATGTGGGAGTATATGCAAGGATCGGCGAGTTTATATGCATATGTGGGTGTATGCATGCATCAAGTTTATATGTATATGCGCAAATTTCATACATGTTTTGAACATTCAATAGTATAGGTGTATATGCGAGTGATTTATAGGTGTATATGCACCTGTTGATAAGCGAAGTGAGGCCACAGGTTGGCTTAAACCTTTATGTTGCCTCATCTTCTGACTCCCAGTATGTTTTATCGGGTGGAACTGCTTCAAATGGTGAAACAGATTTGATGTGTTGCCGCCGCTAGTCAGCTACACTCTCTGGCACACTTTGCAGAACACTGAAACTAAGTTTATCGAAACTTAAAAAGCCGAACCACTTCCACACCACTGCATTAGTCTTTCCTTTCTTATCAACTATTTGGTCTGCATTCTTACTTGTGGAAGCTTGTTCATTCACATCTGTATTCAGAGCACTCATTTTGTAGCTAAAACTTTCTGCGGCGCAGCTTAACCACCTGCTGTGCTGAGCGCTTGCAGCGTTTCGGTGTTTTTCGTCGCTCTTTCTGACGGCTGAGCACTGAACGTCATTCAGTGACAAGTGATACATGTATAAGATCTTATATAAATAATAATATATATATTTATATATATGCAAATTTATATCGAAATATCGGAAATGGGTTTAAAAATCATATCATCGTTATTGAAAAAAATTCTATCGCGATATATATTGATATCGAATTATTGTCCAGCCCTAGTGTAGTTAAACTTTTATTTGCATACACTAGGATGTGTTCAGTTTCATTTAATTGTTCACGTTTGAGCAAAAAACTATGACTATCATACATTTTAGCATGATTTCCAGAAGACTTAGTAGATTAGCTCTGTGTGTAATGAGGGTAACTCTGAAAATGAAGAAGCGCTCGCGAGGGTTCCTGGATAAAAACATCTGAGGATTTGTCTACGCTTAAAGCATTCAAGTGCGTGATGAATGATGATGCTAGAGATTAGTCATGGGATGATAACCGTTTTCAAGGTATACCGCGGTTTGGAAAAGTCAAGGTTATCATACCGCCAAAATTTTCTCTAATACCGTTCCTAAGGTATGTGTAAGATTTTTTTTTTTTTTACATTTTTTTTTTTTAACAACAGCATCTCCAGCAGAAAAGATATCCAAAGATGCCATTTTAAATTTGTGTTTTTGAAACTAATGAAGACCGCAGAGGTCAATGATTTATTTCATTATTTAGCCTGGCACGTTTACTGCTCCAAAATATTGTAAATGTTTCTCAAAATAAAATATATTGTGTTCAAAGGGGAAAAACCTTTAGTTTTTTACCCAGACATTTAAAAAGAATATATTTTAGAGCAGTAATCACAATACAGTGATACCGTGAAACCGTGATATTTTTATCCAAGGTTATCATACCATCAGAATTTTATACCGGCCCATGCCTACTAGAGATATGTTTTCAGGTAAAATGAACTCTGTGTGTGTCAGAAGAACAGGGAAAAAATGGATCAGCAAAAAAAAAAAGTGTAGTACAACTTTTAAGGGTATCACTAGAATGTGTTCAGTTTGATTTAAATTTTTCATGTTTGAGCAAAAATCAATGACTATTAGTGCTGCAAGACATTGGAAAGTTCTAACATTGTGATATATTTTATTTTCAATTTTATATTGCAATTTGAATACAACTTCATTAGATGACTTCAGATGTTTATTTGTAAAGCATTTATAATGTAAGATCAATTGGGATGATTCTGCAGTGGGAGTGCATCTCCATCAAATCTAATAAATCTAACATTTTTGGGGTCCCCTGACACATTTTCGTTGTGGTCTGTGCTGTTCTGTATTTGCATGTGTTGTGAGTATTTTCATGCATAACGATCTATAAATACAATCAAAGACACAATTGAAATAAAGTGTTTTATCATTTCCCGAGTCTGCAGTATTCAAGTAAAGAGCTGAATGATAAAAATAAAAATAATTCAATTCAGTTTATTTCTCTAGAGCTTTTACAATGTAGATTGTGTCAAAGCAACTTAACAGAAGATTATAGTAAATTGAAACTGTCAGTCCAGTTTTTAGATTTTAAGTTGAGTTTAGTTCAATTCAGTTTGGTTTAATAAAATAAATTAATCAGTTAAGGTCACAATTTCTTATACCTGAATGCTTTTAAAATCATTATACAATTACAGGCATCAAAAACACATGCAAATGATAAATTATTATACAAACTCAACATTGCATATTCTGCGATGACTATTGCGAATGATCACATTGGGATATTGATGCTGAAACCATATATTGTGCAGCCCTAATAACTATCAAAGTTTTAGCAGGATTTACAAAAGACATACTAGAATTAGTGAATTAACTCTGTGTGTGTTTAAAGTAAAGGGAAAACATGAATCAGCAAAAACAAAAGAAAGCGTAGTACAACTTTAGAGGTGATTTTTGCATACACTAGAATAAAAAATAAATGATAATTAATTTGATCAATTTGATCATGATTTCCAGAAGAATAAAATAAGTGGATTAGCTCCATATGTATGCGCAAATATATGCTCTGTGTTTGTCAGAAGAAGGAATCAGCAAAAAAAGTACTACAACTTTTTAAGGTAATATTTGTATAGTGTTTCATGTTTGAGCAAAAAACAATGACTATTGTACACTGTAAAATTTTATTTGTTGAAAGAGTGTGTAAACTCATTGCCCTAAAATTAAGTAAATGAACTATGTGCATAATTATTAGGATTAAATCAACATGACAGTTCTAAGTTACAACATAAAGATTTAGTTTAAGTAAAATCAACCTGTTATTTTTAAAGCAAAGGGTTTACTCACTTTAAGTAATTGCTTTTTACAGTGTATCATACATTTTAGCATGATTTTCTGAAGACATCCCCTAAATATTATTCAGTGTAAGAATAGTTTGGGGCAAACAAATCCTGTTGGCATTTGAAATATATGTACACTTTGCCACTGTTCTTCAAACCACGAGGTTTTTGCATTTGCCAGTTTTTTAATGATTATAGATATAATCAAATTTAACATTATTGCTGCTGCTTTTCTACATTTAATATTCTTTTGTCATTTATATATATACAGTTGAAGTCAGAATTGTTAGCCCCCCAGAATTTTTGGCCCCTTGTTTATTTTTTCCCCCCGTTTTCTGTTTAACAGAGAGCAGATTTCTTCAACACATTTCTAATCATAATAGTTTTAATAACTCATCTCTAATAACTGATTTATTTTCTCTTTGTCATGATGACAGTAAATAATATTAGACTAGATATTCTTCAAGACACTTCTATACAGCTTAAAGTGACATTTAAAGGCTTAACTAGCTTAATTAGGTTAACTAGGCAGGTTAGGGTAATTAGGCAAGTTATTGTATAATGATGGTTTGTTCTGTAGACTATTGAAAAAATAAATAGCTTAAAGGGGCTAATAATATTGACATTAAAATGGTTTTTAATAAATTAAAAACTGCTTTTATTCTAGCCAAAATAAAACAAATAAGACTTTCTCCAGAGGAAAAAATATTATCAAACATACTGTGAAAATTTCCTTGCTCTGTTAAACATCATTTGGGAAATAATTAAGTGGAAAAAAAAAATGAAAGTGGGGCGAATAATTATATATAATATATATACACACACATACACACGCACACACACACATGCACACGCACACACACACACACACACGCGCACACACACACACACACACACACACACACACACACACACACACACACACACACACACACACACACACACAAAAAAATCCAAATGGTGGGTCAAATATGGAAAAACTCTACTTTGAGTTCATTTTTAAACCCAATGGTTATGTTTGTCCACATGTGACCCAGCATTGGGTTTAAACAACCCAGCATTTTTTTTAATGCAGTATTTTCATTTGTAAAAAATAATACTCACCAATATTGTAAAATACTGCCTAATATAATTAGTCTATTAAGAATTTTGCGGGGACATTTAAAAACAACAACAATGCTGCATATAATGACTGATTGGCATGGCATTTCTTAAAGCTTTATTATATATCATTATGTGCTTCAGTTCTTGTGTTTTGCTATGCTACCTTGGAGAGACTATATATATATATCTATATCTATCACACGAGTAGCAGTGCAATGTGGCTGTATGTCAGCACTGGTGGGAGGTTTGTGTTGACTAGGCTGCAGGCCGAGTGCCTTAGTGTCCCACCATTGACGATGTACAGCCATATTGCACTGCTACAAGTGTGATATTGCATTTATACAACAGCTTGATGGCATAATCGTGTATATAAAAAAGAAAATCAAACACAGAGTCTCAAAAACTCTTTTGGACGAGGAACTACTTTCTTCCACCATTCATTCACATCTGCAGCTGACAGTCAGAACAGCAGAAGCCGTTAAAAACGCATCACATTATAGCTAGTGTTTGAATGATTCTCTAGCGTAATGTCTAAAATATTGACAAAACAGCTGATTTTGCTTACATTTTAAGATTATAAGGCTGAACAGCATGAAATGCCATCAGTCTACAGAGATTTCCCAGCATTTCTCTATTGCAATCAGGAGATCACAGTAATTCACCCTGAAAAAGCCAAAGCAAAGCACTACCATTAGTATCGTATAATACAGCACTACAACATACAAGAGAGAGAGAGAGAGAGAGATCAACTTAGAGTGTCACTTACCAGTTTCATAATGATGTGATTAGCTGTAATTTAAAGTACGAAAATAAAACGTTGGGTTATTCTCCTCTAAGGGTTATTATGCGGTCTCTGTCACCATCTTGTGACGCAACCATCTTTGCTCTGCTCAGTTTAACAGGCTGATGGCTGCCGATCTCTGATATTATAAATATTTACAATAGGCACTATCCTCATAAATAAACTGCATAGTTGCAATCTAAACAACTACACTCTCGCCTAAAAAAGCCCCAAAAGTACACGATGTTGTCCAACAGCTGCAATATGTGTCAAACTGTAGTGAGTTTATTGATCTGCTGTCACTCTATGTGGGCGGAGTAATACGCAAGAGTGAAGAGGATCAGATTCAAGGAAACTGTTGTGTGTGTGTGTGTGTGTATGTGTGTGTGTGTGTATATACAGTATATATATATTTGTAAGTTTTAATTAGATGCAGACACCAAAACAGGATGTCTCATGTTTGACCCATTTTCAGTCAGCTAGGAACCAAAACATCCCCGTCTCCTGAAGAAACACAGTTTGAACTTCACTCCAGAAATCATATTAAAGGCGTTCTTCAGGGAGCGGCAGGTGGCAGCGTGGGCACTTGTTGAAAATGTCAGCTGCACCTTTAAGAAGGAGCTCAGGGGGCAAAGGGAGGGCCGGGCTGTCAAGTTGACGACTGCCGGAGACAATCCCAGGCTTGTTAAAAGAGTACGACGCACACAGCGGCATGATAGAAACGTGTTGGAGGAGGAAAATCAAGCAATAAATAAGTTGAGATCTGTACCTGCTGCTGCAGCTGTGGGGGTGTGCCGTAATTAGAGAGTGATGTTTGCGATTCACTGAACACTGAGCTGCTATCTGTGACGACTTGTAGACATGCTCTGGTTTATGCTATAATCATCCTTGGATGCTTAGAAAGGCTTGATCCTTAAGCTCAGGGATCAAAGAAGTCGCTTAGCTCACGCACTCTCCCAATTGATCTCTGCTTGTTTAATACCGTGTTACTCGGGGTAAGTTATGCTGAAATTGATTACAAAAAGCGAGAAATAGGCCATATGCTGCGGGCAGCTGTCCAGAATCCAGCAGCTCCATGCTAAAGTCAACCTTCCCTTCAAAAAGATGAAGTTTTCGGCAAAATAATGAAAGGCTTTCTGAGGTGTTTCTGTGGGCTTGTGTTTGACAGTATTATATGTCTCTGGTAAATCAAATCAAATTGTGTGAAAACATTGACAGTGCAAATTTCACATGTCACATACATAACGGACAGATGTCACATCCATAACCAAGTTTTGTCCTCATAAATGCAAATAATGTCCAATAATAATACATACATTTGCATACAGTACACAGCCAACTCTTATTCTTTTGATTAGTATTATCTCTTTTGAATTGTTCAGAATTTGTAGACTGTAAACTTTTATACGTTTTATGCTGCGTTCACACCAGACGCGGAAGAAGTGTCAAGCGCGATTGATTTACATGTTAAGTCAATGCAAATGCGCGAATAGGCATCCTGCGGCGCGATACACGCGAATGGCACGGCGCGAATCGCGCGATACGAGCGAATGGCGCATCGCGAATTGAGCGTTTGACGCGCTTAACGCGCAAATCGCGCCAATCGCTCGAGTTCAAAAATCTGAACTTCTGCAGACATTCGTGCCGCGTTAACCAATCAGGAGCTTGCTCTTGTGGGGGCATTATTTGTGACGTAGCACCTTTTGTTGGTGTCCTGGGGGAAATTCTTCAGCCGACACCGACAACAGTTCATCAAACTGGGCTCTGCTCAGTCAGAAGCACCGCTGTAAGCCTCCGTCATCCAGGTTCAGTTTCTGGAGGAGTTTATGAGCTCACAGAGCTGGGTGCACCTCTGAAAGTATCTAGTGGACTCAGACACTGGTCCAAACGTATTGACGCTGATTTACAGCCTTCATAAAGCACATAAACACAGTTATTTTATCAATAAAATCCATGTTAGCCATTTAGCAACGAAGCTACAGTCACCGGGCAGACAGAAGCCCGGCCCATCACGTGAATCCGCGTCTGTTCTGAAGTGAATTTGATGCGTGAATGAAGCGGAGTTTGACGCGCGAATGAAGCGAGTAAACTCAAATGTTCACGCGTCTATTTACTCGCGAATAGCGCGATTTAGCGTTCCGCGTCTGATGTGAACAAAGCATTAGTCACATACATAAGGCATGCCTATTTCTCTCAATGAAAATATGATTTTTCTCCTCCCTTAAAGGGATACTTCACTCAAAACAGAATTACATCATGTGCTCATCATTCACTTGTCATAAACCTGTTTGAGTTTCTTTTTTGAATAAAAAGCCCATATTTTGAAATGCTGAAAACCTGTAACCATTGACTTCAATTGCATTTATTTTTCCTACTATGGAGGTCAATGGTTACAGGTTTCTAACATGCATCAAAATATCTTCTTTTGTTCTACAGACTAAGAAAACTCATAAAGGTTTGAAACAACTTGTGTGGTGAGTAAATATTAAGCACATATTTAATTTTGGCTGAACTGCCCCTTTAACTCTGTGGTTAGTTGTTATGGGAAATATAATTACACTGTAAAAAAAAAAATCTGTTAATGAATCAACACAGGCTCATTGTGAAAACGTACCCCTATATACATTTCTGGAGAGGGTGAATTATGTAGCCTGAGCTACGTATGGCTGCATTTTAAATCAAATCAAATCAAATCACTTTTATTGTCACATCATCAGCAGCTCGTGTGCTATGACGAGTGAAAAGCTCAGGTGCTGGCTCCAAACAGTGCAAAATACAACAACATACTCACAAAAAAACAAGACAATGTAAAATTGTAAATAACAAGGTGAGAATGTGGTAAAATCTAAAAACGTGGTAAAAATCAGGCGCCCATGAGGGCGTATCTTTGTCTGTATTGCTTTTCAAAACTGTCGCTTGGGTTAAGGGAAAAGGGTGGGTGGGGTGTCGGTTGGTCAGTCAGTCAACAGCAGCCTCTGGTGGATTTACGCGAGATCAGCAGGCGCGAATGGCACTCGCAAGAGAAATTTGAGATATGAAAAAGCGTACAAAATAACTTTGCAAAAGCAAAAACTGAAAAAAAAACAACAACTTGTACCTCCTGATAGGGTACGTATCAATAATGAGCCTGGGTTATGATGAACAGCTTGCGTGCTTCACAATTGTTTCCTGTTTATTTACGGTTGTGAATTGCATCATGGGATGTTCATCTCTGTTTGACACAAGATGCTATAAAATATAGAGAAATAAGTCTGTAAAATAACAAAAGATGTACTGGCAGCTTATTACAAGGTTTTTGTAGTGTAAATTACAACACCAACCCAGACAATATAGCACTGCAGACTATTACACATGACAATACAAGTCACTTTTACAAACGGTGCAGCATCGTAAGCTTCTGGAGGAAAGAAAGATCAAGGGCTCGTAATGCGACTCAAACAACCCAGGCTCGTTATTGATACGTACCTCTGTATACGTTTCTGAAGAGTGCCAAATATGTCCCAGGAGGGTGCTGTGTACACTTTTTCAGATCTCAAATTTCTCTGGCGAGGGCCATTCATGCCTTCTGTTCTCACGTAAATCCACAAGAGGGCACTATCGACCGACTATTCCCTCACCCAACCCATTCCCTGAACCCATCAGACAGTGTTCTCAAAAGCAATCCAGAAAAAGAAAAGCCCTCATGGCTGCCTGATTTGTACCATGTTTTCAGATTTTACCACACTATCACTCTGTTATTAACATGTTTAGTTTAATTTTTTTTTTTCTTACCTGCTTTCTGGAGCCGTTCTTCACCGGACTCAAACCCTGTCATCACGGTCAACTCCTCTCTGCGTCTCAAGTCCTCTGACGTACGCGACGAGCTACTGGGCAAACTGGTAAAAACTGGAAAAGCCGTTCATGTGGAAATAAGCGATCAGCTGGTGGTGCGAAAAGAAACAGAAGCCATCGGCGACATCATACCGCCCCGTAGTGTTCGTTATAAAGATGAAATGCAGCCATACGTTCCTCTAGCTACATAATTTGAGCTCTCTAGAAATGTAGACAGGGGTACGTATCCACAATAAGCCTGTGTTGAATTCAAAAGCATAATTAAGTGGGTAAAAACATCACAAAATACAGAAAACTGTCAATTTAAATACATTTTTACATATGTAAAAAAAAAAATAATATTAAAAACTTTTAATGAATAAGATTATGATGACTGATAAACCCGAAAAGGGTCTATAACAACAGCGACTCTTAGTGCAGGAGCTTATGCAGGCTTGTTTAAATGCTGCATATATCAGGGTTGTGTTTTTGGTTGGCAGAGGTTGGCGTGAGTTCAGGTTGGCGCGGCGGGCATTGTCAGAGCACAGGCAGTGAATGTTGCTCTTTCACATGACGGCGGGCTCCAGGGGCCACAGGATTGTCAGTGGGTTTCTGCGAGGTGCGACTCGTGTGACATTCACGTCCTCTGCAATTATCACTGCTATGATGTGTGAGCATTAATGATGTATGAACGTTCAGCGGGAGGTTAAGGCACGGCTGAATCCTCAAGACCTCGTTATCTGAGGAGTAAACCGCCACAGCTTTGTTGTTTTTGCAGGATGTTTAGACGCATTAAAGTCCACATACCATCAAAAATAATGACTTTATTTATGAAACAAACAAAAATTAAAGAAATCAATAGACAAGTTAGAGTTTTTATACAGTTATTACAGTTTTTGTTATGATTATTCGCCCTCCTGTGAATCATTTTTTTTTTTTCCGAATGTTTTCCAAATGATGTTTAACAGAGCAAGGAATTTTTCACAGTAATAATATAAGAATAATAATTAGGGGTGTCAAAATTAATCGTTTCTTCGGTGCACCGCGATGCAGACGGTGACAATTCGGTATCGGTTCAGTAATAATCATAACCGGTTATTATATACTGACGTCATTTATCTCACATGCGCTATGTCGCTGTAGCTTACTATGGCGAGGGAGGCGAGCGGCGAGCGCGAGTACAACGCTCTAACTACGTAAAAACTCTGAAACTGTGCACAATTTCACTGCGTGTGTGTTTGCTGAACTCTGTTTCACTGAAACTTACAGCAAAAGCCCCTATTTCACGGCGATTAATAGAATGAAAGTAAACTCCATTTCTCTCTCACTGTGGCCCATGAGTGCAGCTGTGAAGAGCACCAGCGTGTAAGAGCCAATCGCAGCCCTTTCTGTTGAGCGCGTGACCAATCAAAGGGGTGTAAGAAAGAACTTGGTAGTTGGTAGACAAAGCTCAGAAAGCGAGCGGGATATTTATATTTGTTTATTTGCTATAAATGCTCGTGTTGCTTAAAGGTACAGTTTATATATCTGAAGATGGAGGTAAAGTTGGTTTTATATTGGGATATTCAGACATTCTCCTTAATAATATAATTTCAGAAAAGTATTATTTGCAAATTCTAAATAGGGAAATCATATTAGCAGCCAATGACTATCAAAGTACAACATTGTTCACAGTCAATTAGATAGTGTTAATGTTGTTTGTTACTTGTATGCTAATTCCAATCGAATATTCAAAGTAACATGATAAACAATATAGAGACTTCTAAATGAACGAACGTGTGAATATAAAACCAACTTTACCTTTATTCTGACTGTTGGTATTAAAGGACAAAATTGTTTTACTAAAAGTATATAAATATATTTATACATTTTAATACAATAATTGCTGTGCTGTGAAGAAAATATAAAACTGTGTAAGAAAAGAATCGTCAATGCACCGTGATGCACCGAGATATCCAATTGAACCGAATCGATGGCATGATAATCGTAACCGAACCGTGAGACCAGTGTAGGTTCACACCTCTAATAATAATAATAGTAGTATAATCAGAGATGGGAAATAACTTCGTTCCTGTACTTAAGTAGATTATTCTGGTATTAGTACTTCACTATTTTATTTTTTGACAACTTTTTACTTTTACTCCTTACATTTGTACACACATATCTGTACTTTCTACTCCTTACATTTTTAAACCATGGTCGTTACTTTCATTTTGATGTGTTTGGTGACATGATCTATAGAGGTGTGAACCTACACTGGTCTCACGGTTCGGTTCGGTTACGATTATCATGCCATCGATTCGGTTCAATGCGATATCTCGGTGCATCACGGTGCATTGACGATTCTTTTCTTACACAGTTTTATATTTTCTTCACAGCACAGCAATTCTTGTATTAAAATGTATAAATATATTTATATACTATTTGTAAAACAATTTTGTCCTTTAATACCAACAGTCAGAATAAAGGTAAAGTTGGTTTTATATTCACACGTTCGTTCATTTAGAAGTCTCTATATTGTTTATCATGTTACTTTGAATATTCGATTGGAATTAGCATACAAGTAACAAACAACATTAACACTATCTAATTGACTGTGAACAATGCTGTACTTTGATAGTCATTGGCTGCTAATATGATTTCCCTATTTAGAATTTGCAAATAATACTTTTCTGAAATTATATTATTAAGGAGAAAGTCTGAATATCCCAATATAAAACCAACTTTACCTCTATCTTCAGATATATAAACTGTACCTTTAAGCAACACGAGCATTTATAGCAAATAAACAAATATAAATATCCCGCTCGCTTTCTGAGCCTTGTCTACCAACTACCAAGTTCTTTCTTACACCCCTTTGATTGGTCACGCGCTCAACAGAAAGGGCTGCTATTGGCTCTTACACGCTGGTGCTCTTCACAGCTGCACTCATGGGCCACAGTGAGAGAGAAATGGAGATTACTTTCATTCTCTTAATCGCCGTGAAATAGGGGCTTTTGCTGTAAGTTTCAGTGAAACAGAGTTCAGCAAACACACACGCAGTGAAATTGTGCACAGTTTCAGAGTTTTTACGTAGTTAGAGCGTTGTACTCGCGCTCGCCGCTCGCCTCCCTCGCCATAGTAAGCTACGGCGACATAGCGCATGTGAGATAAATGACGTCAGTACATAATAACCGGTTATGATTATTACTGAACCGATACCGAATTGTCCGCGTCTGCATCGCGGTGCACCGAAGAAACGATTAATTTTGACACCCCTAATTATCTACCAGCCTGATCTTACGAGAAAACGTAAGTATTTTATGTTTTGTCAGTTTAGTGGCTAATTCGTATGAAGTTGAGTCGTACGAAATTGTACGATTTAAAAAAGAGACGTGGCACCTAAACCCACCCCTAAACCCAACCGTCATTGGAGGATGAGCAAATCGTACTAAATTGTACGAATTAGATCGTACAAATTATACGAATTAGCCACAAAATCAAAAAGTTACGAATTGCCGTGAGATTGTGTTGGATTTACTGTATATTATTTCTTGTCATTGCGAAATATGAACGCCTTTATGATGCAATCAATCTATTTTCCGTCATTGCGCATCTGTGTGCTGTAGTGCGCGGCTTTTCAACCAAGGCTGTCACGCACCTCATGTAGGCTAGTTTATGAAGATTACTATGAGAAAGGCAAGGATGACTACACAGATAAGACAGAGGGAGTCAGCGAATTTACCATGTCTGATGCTGCCCTGTTTACACTGTAATAAGACACATTTTGCTCGATCGGATCACAGGTAAACAAGAGAGACACGTTTCAGTTCAAAAATATGCCATGTAAACGCCTACGGTTAAGAGTCTTTTGTCTACTTCTGATCATACTGCATGGGATTTCTATGGTCTTTCAATCTAATACAATAGAAAAAGTGCTATTTTTGTAAAGAGTAATACAGTCAGTAGCTACTAAAATAATCAAATACTTTATTGGGGTTTTGTTCACGAGTGAGGGAAGGATGGAGTGTGAGATTGACAGGTGGATTGGTGCAGCAGTAATACGGTCGATGTACCGGTCCGTTGTGGTAACGAAGGAGCAGAGCCGAAAGGCAAAGCTTTTGGTTTAACGGCCAATCTACGTTCCTACTCTCACCTATGGTCATGAGCTTTGAGTCATGGCCGAAAGGACAAGATCTCGGATACAAGCGGCCGAAATAAGTTTCCTTCACAGGGTGGCAGGGCGCACTCTTATGGATAGGGTGAGGAGCTCTGACACCTGGGAGGAGCTCGGAATAGAGCCGCTGCTCCTCCACATCGAGAGAAGTCAGCTGAGGTGGCTCAGGCATCTGTTTCAGATGCTTCCTGAATACCTACCTAGGGAGGTGTTGCAGGCATGTCCCACCGGGAGGAGGCCTCGGGGAAAACCCAGGACACGCTGGAGGGACTATGTCTCTCGGCTGGCCTGTCAACGCCTCGGGATCCCCCCGGAAGAGCTGGAGGAAGTGTCTGGGGAGAGGGAAGTCTGGGGTTCTCTCCTAAGACTGCTACCCCCGCGAAAAGCGAATGAAAATGAACGAATGAATGAATATTTCCGATGAGTTGCATATTTCCTAATACAGAATTTGTGCTGTTGTTTTTTTTGTTTAATATTATTGACTTTATGGTTTTGCATATATGCCTACACTGTTGTCTTCAATTAATAATTTTAATATTTTGTTTTTTAATAATTTTAACAAAATAAAAACATAATCTATATATTTTGGACAGAAATAATGTAAAATGTAAGACAATATTTGTAATTTCTATATTATTTATAAAGATAGAATCATTTTTCGACTGTATGAACATGAATGGCAGCTGTTGTTTTTGATCTAATAGCTGCAAAACTACATGGTGAACGCTGTGAGTTTGCATCAGAATGATGATACATGGGCCGACTTTTTGAGCAATGTTGGGCTGTATTACAGGGTGTGATGCTGCTTGGCTACTTTCATAAAATTGGCAACAAAGATTTTAGATAAAAATTTGAAATGTAAGTCATTTAATCCATATCAATACCTATTCTAGCTCACTATCTTTTAGCTTAGTCCCTGATTTATCAGGGGTTGCCACAGTGGAATGAACCGCCAACTATTCTGGCATGTTTTACACATCGGATGCCCTTCCAGACACAACCCAGTACTGGGAAACACTATACACTCTCGCATTTGTATATGCACTTATACAGTAGGGTTTACCTATTCACCCATACTTTGTCTTTGGACTGTGGGGGAGACCGGATATACCGGATATACCTAGTGAAGCTAAAACTGGTAGTAGTAATGGGTACTTTTTACTTGAGTACTTTTTTAAGGCCATACTTCTTTACTTTACTTGAGTACAAAAGTGTAATTAGTACTACAACTTTTACCAGAGTTGTTTTAAACTTGAGTATCTGTACTTCTACTTGGGTAAAGAATGTGTGTACTTTTGCCATCTCTGCCTCTAATATTTTTTCTTCTGGAGAAAGTCTTATTTGTTTTATTTCGGCTAGAATAAAAGCAGTTTTTAATTGTTTTAAAGCCATTTTAAGGTCAATATTATTAGGGGTCGCCACAGTGGAATGAACCACCAACTATTCTGGCATGTTTTACACATCGGATGCCCTTCCAGCCACAACCCAGTACTGGGAAACACCATACACTCTCGCATTTGTATATGCACTTAGACAGTAGGGTTTATCTATTCACACATACTTTGTCTTTGGACTGAGGGGAAGACCGGATAGTTACCTAGTACTTTTGCCATCTCTGCCTGTAATATTTACTCTCCTGGAGAAAGTCTTATTTGTTTTATTTCGGCTAGATTAAAAGCAGTTTTTAATTGTTTTAAAGCCATTTTAAGGTCAATATTATTAGCCCCCTTAAGCTATATTAGTTTTGGATTGTCTCCAGAACAAACCACTGTTATACAATGACTTGCCTTATTACTATAACTTTACTTTACTTACCCTAGTGAAGCCTTTAAATGTCACTTTAAGCTGAATACTAGTGTCTTGAAGAATATCTAGTCTAATATTATGTGCTGTCATCATGGTAGAGATGAATCATCTTTGCCCTGATGAAGATTGATTATCTTTTCTAAAATGTTGGTCTGCATTTCTCAGAAGCACACAGTCAAACAATGGCATGAGCGTGAGTAAATTGTCATTTTGAGTTTTTGGGAGATCACACTGCTTCAACAGTTTTTGTTTGGCACCTTTTTATTCGCTTTTCATAAACAATTCTGTTCCATTTTTACTTGTATTATGATGGCGTTTCACCTGAAATGTGTCGCATTACTGAAGTAAAATTGTGAACGCTGCCGAATGTTGTCTTTGAAGTGCAAATGAGGAGTCTAAACAGGGAATAACGTGTAAAGACACACTTGTAAAGTCTGACGAGGTGTTTGGTTTCCTCTTTTGCTTGAGCTCAGAGAGAGAACACAACATTATAGCCAGTGCTTAAATAAGTGACATTTTACAGTAAGGTTGTGTTAGTTCATGTTAGTTAATGCAGTTGTTGTTATTAAACAAAACATTTACTACACTACCTGAGAAAAGTCTTGTGGCCTATCCAAGTTTTAGGAACAGCTAATGATACGTTGACTTCTAGTTGATCATTTGGTGTAAGAAGTGTCTTATATGAAAGGCAAAGGCCTCTAGATGATGCTTATTTGAGCACAATAAAATATGATCATGCCTTGATTATTAATGATTTCATTAGGACAGTAAGGTCTGACTCTGCTTAGACAAAAGTCTCGTCACTGAACAGAAATAATGTCCAGAATATAAAGTCATGCTGCAGTGGAAACAGAATGAATATTGGACTCAGCACTCCCAGAGTTCATCAAGTTTCTTTGTGTTCATCTTCAACGCCACCTCCTTCATCTTTCCCCAGACATGCTCAATAATGTTCTTGTCTGGTGACTGGGCTGGCCAATCCTGGAGCAGCTTGACCTTCTTTGCTTTCAGGAGCTTTGATGTGGAGGCTGAAGTATGAGAAGGAGCGCTATCCTGCTGGAGAATTGTCCCTCTCCTGTGGTTTGTAATGTAATGGGCAGCACGAATGTCTTGATACCTCAGGCTGTTGATGTTGATCATCCACTCTGCAGATCTCTCGCACGCCTCCATACTGAATGAACCCCAAACCATGATTTCTCTTTCACCAAACTTGACTGATTTCTGTGAGAATCTTGGCTTCATGTTGGTTCCAGTAGGTCTTCTGCAGTATTGGTGATGATTGATGCAGTTCAACAGATGATTCATCAGAGAAATCCACCTTCTGACACTTTTACATATGATCAACTAGAAGTCAAGTTATTATTTGGTGCTCTTACAACTGGGTTTAGGTAGTGTACAGTATTTGTTCATGTTAGTTCATGGAAATACAGTTGTTTAATGTTTACTCAGTTCATTAACGAGCATGCATTTGGATTTTAATAAGGCATTAGTAAAAGTTAAACTATGATTATTAAATTTGTTCCGCCCCCCCAAATAGTGTGACCAAGACATCAAAAATTTTTTTGTTCAGTCGTAAAACGGCCGCTATAGTGATGAAGTGACGTGCGTCTGTTCAATACAGCACGAGCTGCAGTTCACCTGACACTGAGTGGCGCGAGCAGCCGAAACATTTTGATATGTTTGTAGAAAAGGCCTTTTGTACAATGCACTGATATCGTTAATAAGGATGCAATGATTAGCCGATTTCACTATTAACCCCGCTTTTATTCATTAAAGGCTTCTCAACGCCGCATTTTTGTTGCACGGAAAAAAGCTGCTGCAACTAGTTATGCCAATACGCACGCACATTGGAATAACTTTAGCAGCAAGCCGTTGACATATTGCGTCTTTTCCGCAAGTTCATTTTTACAATGGAGACGTGCGCATATTGAAAGCGGTGAGCGCATGGCTCACAAGCGGACAGACACACTCGCGCGCTGCAGGCGCGGCACACAGTAGAAATGATCTCAGGCTGTAGTGGAGAGAGTTGTACGTGGCTTTCAATGCAATGTAAACTAAAGATATGTTAGATGAATTATTAAAAAATATTAAAATTATTATGTATGAAGGCAGATAATAACAACCGTTCATTTAAATTCTTATCTAATATAAAGCTTAAATTAACATTAGACAAATACTAATTTTATTTATTCTTATTTTTATTTATTCATTGTTCTGTCATTTGTTTTCATTGTAAAATATTTACTCATGTTTAAATCAAAAACTTTTTCTTTTATTTTTAAGTCCAAAGAGAGAAATAGACTATTGTTTGTGTTTTATTAATATTTTGTGCTGTATTTGGTTACTGATCATAAACAACACTTTATTATATGAGCAGTTTTCTTGTGATTTTCTAAACTAGTCGTGTTTAAATTTAATAAATGCAAAATAATGGTGATAACCGTGAAACCTTGATTATTCCTCAGACTATAAACGTACAACCTAAATCTGTAATCGTTGCTTCCCTAATTGTTACGCAGTTTAAAACAACATATGAATGTGTGTGAATGTAGAAGAAGCCTCTACTTGAGCAATACACTGATTTTGTGCCTCGAAATACATTTGGATATGCTTGTAAAAAAAGCCACATTGTACAATTCAGTGATGTTATGCAGTTTCAAAATACAACGTATTAACGTTTTAATGTAGAAAAAGTCAACGTGGCTGTCTTTATGAGGACAAATACAGCATATGGGCTCTTATATTGCAGTTGTGTCATCACTCATATTGCAGATCATATCTCTCCGGTCCCCCGTTTGGGATGCTTTTCATGAACTAGCCCCAATGAAAAACTAATTGAATAGCCCTGCTCTACAAGTATCGTTCATACATTAACTAAAAAAACCTTATTATAAAGAGTGACCATAAAATATTCTCTCTTTTTTTTCTGGAAACCAGATAAGATGAATCACAATTAAGCTGTTTGAATGGAAAACTTGACCTAACAAGCCTGAATTGCGGCCTCTTTACCGAAACAGACAAGATGTCTGATTATCACTAATTAAAAATGATTAAGCACCTACTTACCTGCGTCAATAACCATTGATTGAGAGGAATGCTGATGCAGGGAAGGTTCTGGAAGAATTCCAAAATGCCTTCAAATTTCTGCGCTCATTGACCAAACAAGCAATCGTTAAAGTCCTTTGCTTCATTCTTTCTCTCCTTCAGAAAGATCCATCTGCTTTCCTCAGCCGCTCTCGCAGGCTGCATGCTATTAATTGAAAGCAGTTGGAAGTGTGACGGTAGTCTATTTTAGTCTTTCAGCATGCCCAAAAGTCATTTGTCATATTTTATAATGCACCGAGATTGGCAAAAACTGCAGCCCTTAGCACATAAGTCAAGAGACGTCTGCTTTATAAGTTGGAAAGTTTAATTTTAGGGGTGAATAGAAGTGCTTCATTTATATGCTGGCTGTTTGTGGCCTCTGAATTCCAGCTCAACTCGTGATGACTTTATTTTCAGCCCTGCGAACAGGTTTGTGTTCCTGCATGAAGTAGTGTTAAAGGAATAGTTAAAACAATCATTAAAATGCTGTGTTCACCTATTTGTGATTGTTTTGATCCGAACATGTATACACTGTACAAAAAGCTACATTACACACAATTCCTTCAAGTTGTCTCATCACAAATCGACTTCATTGTTTTACAAATTTAAGTGAATTGAACAAAAAACGTTGAAAAAGTTGTCCCCCCAAAATCTGAAAAGTCTGTTGATTCAGCTCGTTTTAACAAGTTTGAAGCAGCAGCAAAAGTCATTTTTTGAGTGTACACAAAGTCATGCTGTGAAAATATGGAAATATATGAATAATCTTTGATAATATTGATGATTCCTGTTTTTTGTACTTTTAATGTCTTCAAATGATCAGGTAAATGATTGAATTCACATTTGCCGTTATTTATTTGTTATTTATTTAATATTTATTAGAAATTAGATACAGTATATTGGTGGATATTCCCAGAGATGGGTTGCGGCTGGAAGGGCATCCGCTGCGTAAAAATCGTGCTGGATAAGTTGGCGGTTCATTCCGCTGTGGCGACCCCGCAAGGGACAAAGCCGACAAGAAAATGAAATGAATATTGGTGGATAATTTTTAAAACAGATTTTTAATTATAATAGTTTTATTAACTAATTTAATAACTAACTAACAGTACATGATATGTTACTAATTATTTGTTCAAGATTTTTCACTAGTATTTAGCTTAAGGTGACATTTAAAGGCTCAACTAGGTTAATTAGGCAAGTTAGGTTAATGAGGCAAGTCATTGGACAAGAGTGGTTTATTCTGTAGCCAATAAAACATTCTTAAGGGGTCAATAATGACCTTAAACATAAAATGATTTAAAATACATTTAAAAATGCTTTTAACGAACAAACTAACTAGCCAACTAACAAAATAATGATACACAACTAACTAATCGACTAACTAAATAACGGATGATAAATAGAACTAACCAACTAGCCCACTAACAAAATAATGATACACGACTAACTAACTAACTGACTAACTAAGTAACGGATGATAAATAGAACTAACCAACTAGCCCACTTAATAACTAGCAAATGAATTATAGATAGAACTAACCTACTAACTAGCCAAAATAACTAACAAACTAATCATACATAGAACTATCCAACTAACTAACTAACTACAAATTAACTAACAAACAAACTAACAAACAATTGATATAACTAGCCAACTAAAAACTAGCAAACAAATTACAGATAGAACTGTGTATAACTAGCAAATTAATTATAGATTGAACTAACCAACTAACAAACTAATGCTATATAGAACTAACCAACTAACAACTAATGATAAATAGAGCTAACCAACTAATGATCCAACCAACTAACAAACAAATGATAGAACTAACTAACTAACTAACTAACTAACTAACTAACTAACTAACTAACTAACTAACTAACTATTGATAGAAATGAACCACATAGCTAACCAACTAGCTAACTAACAAACTAATGATAGATAGCACTAACCAGCTAGCTAACAAACTAATGATCTGTAGAACTAATTAACTAACTAATTAAGCAACTAATGCTAGATAGATCTAACCAACTAACTAACCAAATTCTAAACAACTAATAACCAACCAACCAATCAACCGACCAACTAGTCATAGATGGATCTAACTAATTAACTTACAAGCCAACTAACACACTGATGATAGATATAATTAATATAACTAATTAGGTAACTAATTAATTAGCCAATTAACTAACTAGCCAACCAACTAATGATCTGTAGAACTAATTAACTAACTAATTAAGCAACTAATGCTAGATAGATCTAACCAACTAACTAACCAAATTCTAAACAACTAATAACCAACCAACCAATCAACCGACCAACTAGTCATAGATGGATCTAACTAATTAACTTACAAGCCAACTAACACACTGATGATAGATATAATTAATATAACTAATTAGGTAACTAATTAATTAGCCAATTAACTAACTAGCCAACCAACTAACGAACAAACAAATGATAGATGGAACTGACAAATTATCCCACTAAATAACTAGCAAACAAATTATGGATAGAACTAACTAACTAACTAACTAACTAACTAACTAACTAACTAACTAACTAACTAACTAACTAACTAACTAACTAACTAACTAACTAACTAACTAACCAAGAGCTAACCAACTTATGAACCAATCAACCAACTAAGTACTGATAGATAGATCTAATCAACTAACTAACAAGCCAACTAAATAACACATTAATGATGGATAGAACTAACTAATTAACTAGCCAATTAACGAGCTAGCCAACTAAATAACTAGACAACTAACTAACTAACTAACTAACTAACTAACTAACTAACTAACTTACAAACTATCAAACTAGTCATATGTAGAACTAACCAACTAACTAGCCAACTTACAAACTAACTAACAAACTGTTAGATAGAACTAACCAACTAACTAACTAGCCAAGAGCTAACCAACTAATGAACAAATGAACCAACTAAGTATTGATAGATATAACTAACCAACTAAGTAGCCAATTAAATAACTAGCCAACCAACCAACCAACTATCAATAAATGAAAGATAGAACTAAACGACTATCCCACTAAATAACTAACAAACAAGTTATAGATAGAACTAACCAGCTAACTAGCCAAACTAACTAACAAATTAATCATCCATAGACCTATCCTACTAACTAACTATCTAACTAACTAATGATAAATAGAATTAACCAACTAGCCCATTAAATAACTAGCAAACAAATTATAGATACAACTAACCAACTGTGTATAACTAGAAAATAAATTATAGATATAACTAACCAACTGACTAGCCAACTAACAAACTAGTGGTAGACACAACTAACTAACTAGCTAACCAATTATGTATAACTAGAAAACAAATTATAGATAGAACTAACTAACTAACTAACTAACTAACTAACTAACTAACTAACTAACTAACTAACAACTGACAGATAGAGCTAACCAACTAGCCCATTAAATAACTAGAAAACAAATTATAGATAGAGCTAACAGCTAACTAGCCAAATAAAAAAGTAATGGTAGACACAACTAACTAACTAACTAACCAACCAACCAACCAACCAACCAACCAATCAAACTAGTGATAGATAGAACTAACCAACTAACTAGCCAACTAACGAATGATAGGTTCAGCTAACCAACTAATAAACCACCCAACTAACTAATTAACTAGTGAGGGATAATCTAACCAACAAGCGTACAAGCCAACTAACAAACAAATAAATGATAGATAGAACTAACCAACTATTCCACTGAATAACCAGCACACAAATTATAGATAGAACTAACCAAGTAAATAACCAACTTACAATCTAATTCACAAACTAGTGATAGATGGAACTAAACAAATTATAGATAGAGCTAACCAACTTTGTGTAACTAGAAAACAAATTATAGATATAACTTACCAACTTACTAGCCAACTAACAAACTAATAGTAGACACAACTAACTTCATTAATCAAGCTAGTGACAGATAGAACTAACTAACTTACTATCAAACTAGTGATAGATAAAACTAACCAACTAACTAGCCAACTAACAAACTGATAAACACAAATAAGTAAATAATGATAGATAGAACTAACTAAGCAACTAATGCTAGATATAACTAACCAACTAACTAGCCAAATAACTAATAATAAGCAGAGCTAACCAACTAAAAAACCAACTAACTTATAAGCCAACTAACACACTAATGATAGATAGAACTAACCAACTAACTGATTAACTAGCCAATTAAATAACTTGCCAACCAACAAACTAATGATAGACACAACTAAGTAAATAATGATAGAACTAACTTAGCAACTAATGCTAGATATAACTAACCAACTAATAAACCAACCAACTAACTAATTAACTAGGGATAGATAGATCTAACCAACAAGCTTACAAGCCAACTAACAAATGAATAAATGATATATAGAACTAACCAACTATCCCACTAAATAACCAGCACACAAATTATAGATAGAACTAACCAACTAACTAGCCAACTAACAAACTAATGATAGGTAGAACTAACCATAGTAGATAGATAGACAGACAGAGAGACAGACAGACAGACAGAAAACAAAAGATTTTGTATCACAACTGTCACATTATAAACCCTTTCTGCAGACAGACAGATGAGTGTGTGTGTGTGGCCTCAAGTCACACAATCACAGCATCTTCATCCATCATCTCTAATGCACTGTACACAGCATCCGGTTTCTGCTGTTACCATGGTTACGACACCTGCTCCAACACATCACTAAGATGCTGGCCGAATACTCTTATTGCTCCCCAGAATCAAGCTCTTCGTCCACAAAAGACCAGTTTCCCACCGACACGGCCTCCAGAGGAGACTCTTTATTGGAGGAGACAAATTAATTGACACCAGTACATTCCTGGCACATTTCCATGAGGGAGCCGTCTTCATCACATCATAATTAATACATCTGTGTTCAGCAGAAACGTATTAATCAGACACAATGATCAAATATTTGATGCTCGAGCCAAAACTCTCCCGCTATACTAACACTCTTACCTCCAAGCCTCATTAATTATGCATATGAGTTCTGGAGGAAAGAGTTGTTGAAAGGACACTTAACCCGACGCATAAAAAACAACAATTCCCTTCAGCCTTTAGACATCCGCTTCTGTTCCAGCTGTGTGTAGTGTGAGTACACAGATGTGCGCATGTTAGAAAGCAAATCTATCAAATATGTATGTATTTTTTTCATATTTCAGACATCAGTGCCAGAGGTGAAGTCAAAATAGAATGTATAGAACTATAGTAACTAGTGCTTGAAGTCAGTAGATAGATAGATAGAACAATAGAATGATAGTTAGAATGATAGATAGAACAATAGAATGATATAAATATATACAATTGAACAATAGATATAAATATAGAACAACAGAATAAGACAACGATAGATAGAACTATACAACAAGAGATTGATAGATAGACAGATCGATAGAATAATGAAACCATAGCTAGAACGATAGATGAGACAAAAGCTAGAATGATAAATAGAATGATAGCACTATAGCTAGAATGATAGACGGATAGCTAGAGAGATAGAATGAATGATAGATTGAGCGAACAAATGATAGATTGAATAAACAATAAATAGAATGATAGACTGATAGCTAGAACAATAAAATGAATGATAAAATGAACAAACAAATTATTGAACGAAGAATGATAGATTGAACAAACGAAGGATAGATTGAATGAACGAACAAATAGAAATAGATAGATAGATAGATAGATAGATAGATAGATAGATAGATAGATAGATAGATAGATAGATAGATAGAATGATTGTAGAACGAACGAATGATAGATTGAACAAACCATAGATTGAATGAACGAATGAACAAACAATAGATAAAAAAATATATAGATAGAGAATGACATACGATAGATAGATAGGAGAATGGATGGATAGATAGAACGATAGCTAGAATGATAGACTGATAGGTAGAACAATAAAATGAATGATAGAATGAACAAACAAATAATTAAACGAAGAATGATAGAACGATAAATAGAATGATAGACTGATAGCTAGAACTATAAAATGAATGATAGGATGAACAAACAAATAATTGAACAAAGAATGATAGATTGAACAAACGAAGGATAGATCGAATGAACGAACAAGCAATCAATAGATAGATAGATCAATAGATGGATAGAGATAGACAGATTGAATGATAGAAGAACGAACAAATGATTGAACGAACGAATGATGGATTGAACAAGCAAACGATAGATTGAACAAACGAATGAATGAACAATAGATAGATAGAGAACGACATAGAATGATAGATAGATAGATAGATAGATAGATAGATAGATAGATAGATAGAGAACGACATAGAATGATAGATAGGAATATGAATGGATAGATAGCTAGAATGATAGACTGATCACTAGAATGTTAAAATGAATGAATGATAGAATGAACAAACGACTGATTGAACGAAGAGTGATAGATTGAACAAACGAAGGATAGATTGAATGAACAAACAAGATAGATAGATAGATAGAATGTTTGAAGAACGAACGAATGATAGATTGAACAAACCATAGATTGAATGAACGAATGAACAAACAATAGATAAAAAAATAGATAGATAAAGAATGACATAGAACGATAGATAGGAGAATGGATGGATGAAGGGATGGATGGATGGATGGATAGATAGAACGATAGCTAGAATAATAAACTGATAGGTAGAACAATAAAATGAATGATAGAATGAACACAAATAATTGAATGAAGAATGATAGAACGATAAATAGAATGATAGACTGATAGCTAGTACAATAAAATAAATGATAAAATGAACAAACGAACAATTGAACGAAAAATGATGGATTGAACAAACGAAGGATAGATTGAATGAACGAACAATAGATAGATGGATAGAGATAGACAGATTGAATGATAGAAAAACGAACAAATGATTGAACGAACGAATGATGGATTGAACAAACAAACGATAGATTGAACAAACGAATGAATGAACAACAGATAGATAACTAGATAGCTAGATAGATAGATAGAGAACGACATAGAAAGATAGATAGGATGATGGATGAATAGATAGAACAATAGCTAGAATGATAGACTGATCGCTAGAACGTTAAAATGAATGAATGATAGAATGAACAAACGACTGATTGAACGAAAAGTGATAGATTGAACAAACGAAGGATAGATTGAATGAACAAACGAAATAGATAGATAGAATGTTTGAAGAACGAACGCATGAACAAACAATAGATAAAAAAATAGATAGATAAAGAATGACATAGAACGATAGATAGGAGAATGGATGGATGAAGAGATGGATGGATAGATAGAACGATAGCTAGAATAATAAACTGATAGGTAGAACAATAAAATGAATGATAGAATGAACACAAATAATTGAATGAAGAATGATAGAACGATAAATAGAATGATAGACTGATAGCTAGTACAATAAAATAAATGATAAAATGAACAAACGAACAATTGAACGAAAAATGATGGATTGAACAAACGAAGGATAGATTGAATGAACGAACAATAGATAGATGGATAGAGATAGACAGATTGAATGATAGAAAAACGAACAAATGATTGAACGAACGAATGATGGATTGAACAAACAAACGATAGATTGAACAAACGAATGAATGAACAACAGATAGATAGATAACTAGATAGCTAGATAGATAGATAGAGAACGACATAGAAAGATAGATAGGATGATGGACGGATAGATAGATAGAACAATAGCTAGAATGATAGACTGATCACTAGAATGTTAAAATGAATGATATAACGAACAAACAACTGATTAAACGAAGAATGATAGATTGAACAAATGAATGAACAATAGATAGATAGATAGATAGATTGAGTGATAGAAGAACGAACAAATTATAGATTGAACAAACCATAGATTGAACGAACGAATGAACGAACAATAGATAAAAAATAGATAAATAGACTGACAGAACGATAGATATGAGAATGGATGGAGGGATGGATGGATGGATAGATAGATAGATAGAACGATAGATAGAATGATAAACTGATAGCTAGAACAATAAAATGGATGATAGAATGGACAAACGAATAATTGAACGAAGAATGATAGATTGAACAAACGAAGAATAGATGGATAGATAGATGGATTGATAGATGGATAGAGAGAGATAGACAGATTGAATGATAGAAGAACGAACAAATGATTAAACGAACGAATGATGGATTGAACAAACAAACGATAGATTGAACAAACGAATGAATGAACAATAGATAGATAGAGAACGACGTAGAATGATAAATAGGATGATGGATGGATAGATAGATAGATTGATAGATTGAATGAATGATAGAAGAACGAACGAATGATATATTGAACAAACCGTAGATTTATTGAACGAACAATAGATAAAAAGATAGATAGATAGATAGATGGATAGATAGATAGATGGATGGATGGATAGATGGATGGATGAAGAGATAGATAGATAGATAGATAGATAGATAGATAGATAGATAGATAGATAGATGGATGGATGGATGGATGGATGGATGGATGGATGGATGGATGGATGGATGGATGGATGGATGGATGGATGGACGAATATAGATAGATAGATGGGTGGATGGATGGATAGATGGATGGATGAATAGAGATAGATAGATAGATAGATAGATAGATAGATAGATAGATAGATAGATAGATAGATAGATAGATAGATAGATAGATAGATAGATAGATAGATAGATAGATTGAATGATAGAAAAATGAACGAGTTATAGATTGAACAAACCATAGATTGAATGAACAAGCAATAGATAAAAAATAGATAGATAGACTGACAGAACGATAGATAAGAGAATGGATGGAGGTATGGATAGATAGAACAATAGATAGAATGATAGACTGATAGCTAGAACAATAAAATGGATGATAGAATGAACAAACAAATAATTGAATGAAGAATGATAGATTGAACAAAGGAAGGATAGATTGAATGAACGAACAAACGATCAATAGATAGATAGATAGATAGATGGATCGATAGATGGATAGAGAGAGATAGACAGATTGAATGATAGAAGAACGAACAAATGATTGAACGAACGAATGATGGATTGAACAAACAAACGATAGATTGAACAAACGAATAAATGAACGATAGATAGATAGAGAACGACATAGAATGATAGATAGATAGATAGATAGATAGATAGATAGAGAACGACATAGAATGATAGATAGGATGATGGATGGATAGATAGATAGATTGATAGATTGAATGAATGATAGAAGAACGAACGAATGATATATTGAACAAACCATAGATTTATTGAACGAACAATAGATAAAAAGATAGATGGATGGATAGATGGATGGATGGATAGATAGATAGATGGATAGATAGATAGATAGATGGATGGATGGATGGATAGATGGATGGACGAATAGAGATAGATAGATAGATAGATAGATAGATAGATAGATAGATAGATAGATAGATAGATAGATAGATAGATAGATAGATAGATAGATAGATAGATAGATAGATAGATAGATGGGTGGATGGATGGATAGATAGATGGATGGATGAATAGAGATAGATAGATAGATAGATAGATAGATAGATAGATAGATAGATAGATAGATAGATAGATAGATAGATAGATAGATAGATAGATAGATAGATGGGTGGATGGATGGATAGATAGATGGATGGATGAATAGAGATAGATAGATAGATAGATAGATAGATAGATAGATAGATAGATAGATAGATAGATAGATAGATAGATAGATAGATAGATAGATGGATGAATAGAGAGATGGATAGAGAGAGAGAGAGAGAGATAGATAGATAGATAGATAGATAGATAGATAGATAGATAGATAGATAGATAGATAGATGGATAGATAGATGGATAGATGGATGGATGGATGGATGGATGGATGGATAGATAGATAGACAGACAATAACCCAATGACAGATATAACTCGATGCAAAAAAGAGAGCAGCTTCTGTTCCAGCTGTGTGTAGTGTGAGTACACAGATGTGCGCATGTTAGAAAGCAAATCTATCAAATATTAATCTATTTTTCATATTTCAGACATCAGTGCCAGAGGTGAAGTCAGAACAGAATGATGGAACTAACTAGTGCTTGAAGTCATGTTTTCATTTTTATCGAGCGGTTTTCAGTGTGCTGAGTGTTTCCTGTGATTCGTTTATAGGAGTAATTCGAGTGTTCATGAAGTCAATAGCTTTGTTTGAGCAAAGTCAGTGGAAATCTTGACATCTGCTCTTGCTCTAATGAAAGTAGCAGTAATGTCTGATTGGTGAACTCGTCCTCCCTTTGAGCCATATTTTTAATGAATCCACCGCTTCATTCACTAATACGCTGCTTAATGTACATCATAGCACAAAAAACCTGCACTCAGTGAAATTGCATACATTTAATTACCTTATAGCAGAGCTATTCAATTGGCGGCCCGCGGGCCAAACCCGGCCCCCCAAGGCAATTTGTTCTGGCCCTCCAAATAGTGTGACCAAGACATCAAGAATAAATTTAGTTCAGTCAAAAAACGGCCGCTATAGTTATGAAGTGACGTGCGTCTGTTCAATACAGCATGAGCTGCGCAGAGCGTGAGTCACCTGACATTAAGCGAGTGGCGAGAGCAGCCGAATACATTTGAATATGTTTGTAGAAAAGGTCTTTTGTACAATGCACTGATATTGTTATTAGGGAGGCAACGATTAACCGATTTCTCTATTAACTGCGCTTTAATTCGTCATGGTTAATTATTCGTAAAGGCTTCTCTAAGCCGCATTTCTGCATTTCTGTTCTGCCGCACGAAACGAAACTGCTGAACAAAGTTACGCCAAGTTGCCAACTGTGCGCTAGTTTAAAGTTCCGAGCTTGTCCACCGAAGCTAATACGCACGCACACTGTAATAACTATAGCCGCGGGGCCGTTCCCATATCACGTCTTTCCCGCGCGCAAGTTTGTTATGTCGTAAGAATATATGCCAATATGCGGGCGCAAGCAGAGCAACGCGCTCGCGGCTGTCTGGGCGCACACAGTAGAAAACATCTCATGCTGTAGCGGTGAGAGCTGTGCTTAGCTTTCAGTGCAATGTAAACAAAAGACATGTTAGACGAACTATTATTAAAATGATTATGTATGTATGAACGCAGATGATAACAACAGTTAATCTAAATATTGGCGCCGACCTTCATAACAATTATTATTATATTATTTTCTCCCGTTCCTCTCTATAAACACACACATAATTAAACTGTGTAGCCCTATAAGCACAGAAAAACCTTCAGCATAAAAACTATTACTAATGAAAATGCCTTTTAAAGGTTTTTAATATTAGTTAGGGATGTCCAGATCTAAATCTAGCTAATATAAAGCTTAAATTCACATTAGACGTGAAAACTTGAAACCCTGATTATTCTTCACACTATATAATCGTACAACCAAAATCTATAATTGTTGCATCCATAATTGTTATGCAGTTCAAAACAAAACATATGAACGTGTCTGAATGTAGAAGAAGTCTACTTCAGCAATACACTGATTTTGTTGTGCTGTGAAATACAACATTTGAATGTTTGTTTAAAAAACGTATTGTACAATGCAGTGATATTATATAGTTTCAAAATACAATATATTAACATTTTAATGTAGACAAATACAACGTGGGTGTCTTAAGGAGCAAAAATACATAATTGGCTCTCATATGCAGTTGTGTCATCATTTATATTGCAAGTCATGTCTCTCCGGCCCTTCGTTTGGGATGCTTTTCATAAACTGGCCCCCGTGACAAACTAATTGAATAGCCCTGCCTTATAGCATCAGACAAGGGCTGAAATACAGACTATAAGGTGATTGAGATTCTAGTATTTTTAATAAGTTGGTTATTTCTATCTTTGATTAGGTTTTTTAAATTGACTAGTTACTTTGCTCTGTCTATCATTAGTTCATTAGTTAGATGGTTGGTTCCATCCATCCATGATAGATAGTAGTATCTAGCCATATAACTAACTAACGGCCCTTCGCCGTGGCCATCAGCGTCGTTGACGTGCACCTCTCAAAAAATGTAACGTGTACGCGTAGCGCAAGCTCTGTGATTGGTCGGCTTGGTAGCTCTGACGAGAGTGGGCGGAGGTGAGAGCTGCGCGCCCGATGCAGCGAGTGTTTACAAGTGTGGAGTCCCGTGAAGGAGCTCCGGATGGAGACTGTTGTTTTGTGTTTACCTCATGATTAAAGTTGTTGCGAGTCCGCCGGTTCCCGCCTCAAAATGAGTGAGTTTGAGCCACTTGTACATTAAGGAAGTGTTCAGGAAAAACAAAAACACCAGCGAAGAAACTCAACACAGAGAAACATAAACACCTACTGCCAGCTAGTGTTTCGAAAGTGTATTGCAGAGAAACAGAAACAGCGCGCAGAATTATAAATGCACGGCTACGCGCCTGGCTTGCGCCGTGGGTCACACCGATCACTTGACGCAGAAGTATAAACCAGGCTTAATACTACATAGATAGATTGGTGGATGGATATATATGTACAGTATATGTGTACGTATATACGAAGAGTTCAGATGCAAAATGCTCTAAATCCATCAGACCTCATTTTTTTGTAAATGAGCATTTTCTATCAGGCTCCTCTGATTAGGTTCAGAAGTTTCATTTTATATGTAATGATAAGATTATTAGCTAGATAAATAGCTTTTTTTCCATAAATGTCACTTTAGACTATTCTTTGTTTTTTAACGAGGTAAATTTTCTTTTGTGTCAAAACCAGCTAAATCCACCTCTGCTTTTATATGCAAAATCCTCTAAATCCACCTATTGGGACAAGACAGTGTAATTAGTTGAAAAATCACTAAAGATGCTGTTAGAAATGACTTTACCAAACATAAAACACATTACACAAACCACCTCAAATTAAAAATACATGAATCTGTCAAGTAACTGGCGGTTCATTCCGCTGTGGTAACCCCTGATAAACCAGGGACAAAGCAGAAGGAAAATGAATGAATGAAATCTGTCAAGTGCATTATTCAATAACATTAACATTTGTGGTCTCGCTTTATCTGTAACGCTGTAAGCCATGACATCGAGTTGCCTTTTACTACAAAGATGCAGATTTCGCCTGTAAAGCCTGGTTTATACTTCTGCGTCAAGTGATCGCCGTAACCCACGGCGCAAGCCTCACGCGTAGCCGTGCATTTATAATTCTGCGCGCACTTTCTGTTTCTCTGCAATACACCTCCGAAACACTAGCTAACGGCGGGAACCAGCGGACGTGCAACAACTTTAATCATGAGGTAAACACAACAGTCTCCATCCGGAGCTCCTTCACGGGACTCCACACTTGTAAACACTCTCTGCATCGGGCGCGCAGCTCTCACCTCCGCCCACACTCGTCAGCGATATCAAGCCGACCAATCACAGAGCTTGTGCTACGCGTACACGTTACATTTTTTGAGAGGTGCACGTCAACGACGCCGACGGCCACGGCGAGGGGCTAAAGCCTGGTTTATACTTCTGCGTCACGTGATCGGTGTAACCCACGGTGCAAGCCAGGCGCGTAGCCGTGCATTTATACTTCTGCGCGCTGTTTCTGTTTCTCTGCAATACACTTTCGAAACGCTAGCTGGCAGTAGGTGTTTATGTTTCTCTGTGTCGAGTTTCTTCGCTGGTTTTTTTGTTTGTCCTGAACACTTCCTTAATGTACAAGTGGCTTAAACTCGCTCATTTTGAGGCGGGAACCGGGGGACGTGCAACAACTTTAATCATGAGGTAAACACAAAACAACAGTCTCCATCCGGAGCTCCTTCACGGGACTCCACACTTGTAAACACTCGCTGCATCGGGCACGCAGCTCTCACCTCCGCCCACTCTCGTCAGCGCTACTAAGCCGACCAATCACAGAGCTTGCGCTACGCGTACACGTTACATTTTTTGAGAGGTGCACGTCAACGACGCCGACGGCCACGGCGAGGGGCTATGCGTCCACGGCGCAGCCTACGCGTGCGCTTGACGCAGAAGTATAAATCGGCCTTAAGTAACATGGTAAAGCATGGTAAAGCAATGGTAAAACAGGTCTCCGGCAGAAATGGTGACATAAGTGAATAACCATCCATAATTCAACACTATTGTGTCGGTGGACTAAATATGCTTGATGGGATGTCTTTCTCTGGACTCTTACTTTTCAAAATAAACCGTGATGTACAGCAATGAATGCGTGTGTGTGCTGTTATTACTATGATATGTGCTCCATATCTAATAAGCGTGTTCTGTTCAACTTACACAAAACTTAGCAAATACGTTCTTTATAAGCTTCCCATTGAAAAACAACTAGCTGCAATGGCTGCTCGAGGGTTGTAGCTTTAAACTGATGTACAATTTGTCAAGATTACTTATGTCCATTTTGATGTAATCTATTGATAAACATTGACATGTGGAAAAACAGCGACCCCCGAACATCTCCCTCGGGGCGCTGGCTATATAAAAAGCTTATCAGACGTATAGGTATTATGAAGTAGTACAAATAATGTAGAGTTTTATACATTATATTTACCTTTTAAAAAATAGCTTACATTAGCAAATAACTGTACGTTCACACCGAAAGCGGCGAGAGCGTCAAAGTAGCCGGAAGTCATTTATTTTCAATGGGAGCCGGCGGCGATAAGCGGCGAGGAGCAGCGCGGCGCGTCTTCGCCGGTGTGAGCGTCGAGGGGAGTTGAAATCAAGTCAACTTTATGGTAATTGTCAGGGTTGAGGTGTGGGTAAAAGGAGCGAGGACTCAAGTGCAAGATAAATGGGTTTATTTATAATAAAATAAAATAAAAAGGCAAAAATAAACAACCCCGAGGGGGAAAAACACTAATGAATAAAAATAAACAAACAACACAAACTGGACAGGGCAGGGTGGCAGGGATCTGGACTGGAGGACAGGACAAGGCAGGATGAACGATGACGAACTGGCACAGGACAGCAGACATGAGGAGATTATAAACAAGCATAAATTAACACAAACAGGTGAACATGATAAACTAATAATGGGTTAACAAGGAGGGTGGGGCTAGACAATAGACTGGCGAACACATGACACAGACACATAAGCACCGCGCATGCTTCATCCCAGCGCCAACCGAAACCAAAACCAACCAGACTGAGACGCTGAGAATGAAACAGCGCGATGCTGACAGAACAAAACAAACACGAGAGCGTGCGCGTCACAAGCGCGCACGCAGGCCGTACACGCTCGCATCAAGCGGGAGCGTGCACGGCCCGCACGCACTCATGACAGCACGCGCCCAGAGACACACACACACAATGACAGTAAACGAGTGCCCGACCCGAGAAAACTCGAGCTGAGCACAACAGGGCATGGACAAGACAGAGCTAGTGTCCGGACTCTGCCACCAAACAAGAATTTGCAAGACCAGAGTGGCAGAACCCTGACAGTAATGAGCTATGACGCGGTTCGGCGGCAAGCAATCAGAATGTAGAGGTCCACCGCTTGAGAGGACTCCAGAGAACACAGTCCGACCACAGTTGTTCCCAAGGGTTTAATTATTGCGGTCGCTGGATTTCTAATTATTTGCAATGTTTTCTCACTGGAACGTAGATTAAAAAAGTAACTGGTGAGTTACTGATGTGCATCAATGTTATATATTTTTTTTTCTTTAAAAAAAGCGGGAATTTCATGCGACAATACAAAACAGTATTGCTGCTTCAGAATATTTCAGGCATATGGACACATCGTGGAGCAAAGCCACACCACATGCAACTTGATCTTCCGTAGTTAAGTGAATTTGATTATAAGTGTGCAACACCTTCACGCTAGAAAGCTTGTTTTATGCGGGAGTGTAACTGATATGATATGCTGCAACGGCTCCTTTAAGTACGAGATCAATGTGTAGCGATATTTGACGCTCTCGCCGCCGAAGCTCAAGGCAGACAGCGTTGCGGCCAGAGCGACCTTTGACGCTCTCGCTGCTTTCGGTGTGAACGTACAGTAAGACACAAGGTAGGCCTGCTGGGCAAAAAGGGGATGTCTCTCAGGGTGCTTTCACACCTGCCTTATTTAGTTTGGTTGAATCGCACTAGAGTTCGTTTTCCCTCTTGGTGTGGTTCGTTTGGGCAGGTGTGAAAGTAGAAAATCGTATCAAAGCTTGATCATATTTTATTGTGGTCAAATAAGCGTAATCTAGAGGCCTTTGCCTTTCATATAAGACACTTCTGATATCAAATCAACAGAAGTTATTATTTGTTGTTCAGAAAACTTGGATAGGCGACAAGACTTTTGTCAAGTGGTGTATGTGTATATGTATGTATGTGTGTATTTATATATAAACTAACATGCCAAATAACTAACCAGCTAACAAATGATGGATTTAACCAACTAACTCCCCAACCAATAGTTATTTAATGACTAGTTGGTTATCTATCATTAATCATCCGTCCATCCAAATTTAATAAACAAGTGAACATAAAAAAGTGCCACTTTTAACACCGCTGAACTCGAGCTCTTGTTGTGTCTCCATCTAAAACGAATGTCCTTCCCACAGCTCTAAGAAGTCCAAATGTAGACATTACATTCAAACTCATGACAATATGGTAAATTCAGTCATGATGATTGTATTCAGCATGTTTTAAGAGGATTAGCCAAGTCTCTGTGTGTGTTTGTGTTCGCTTAAGCTTTCTTTGTGCACCTCCGAGTCGAGTCTCTCTAATGCTAAGCGTAATTACTACAGTCTTCCTCTTGCTTACAGCTCCAGGAAAATGGAGGAATGGATAGACAAATGGTGTAATTAGAGGATTAGGAGGTCTTGGGTAATAGGGCAATAGCAGTACCCACAGCTAATTATCCTCTTTCCAATTTCCTGTTTTATTAGTCTTGGTCTGAGTGTGTGTGTGTGTGTGTGTGTGTGTGTGTGTGCGTGCATGCATTACACTATTTTTAGGACAAAGAAAGCAAGTTCAACACATCCCAGCACATGAGTTTTGATTGTTTACTGTAATAAACACACTATCAGAGGAAAGTAATGCTTTCATTTTTGCCTTTGGCTTGATGTGCATGGCCTGTAGCGTTGCACAGAGAAACACTCATTACCACATAATGTCACAACAATTTGAGCGCGAGTGCAATGTTTTTGTTTTTTTCTATGTCAGCCGCTGGAATAGCAGGAAAATAACTTGGACCTGAGAGAGAACAGACTACGAAGATGACATCTGATTTCAAAGCACAGTTTAATGTTTTTATTGGAAGTGGCGTCTTTCTTGTCTGCTCTGCAATTCTCCCTCCCTTGGAGAAATGTGTGACATTTGTGCAAAAAATGATATTACATATTTCTGCACGAGTTGAACTGTGTAGTGTAGGGATGCACAGTATATAGATTTTTTTTTGTTTTGTTATTGCAATAATAGCGTATGCAATATCCATATCACAGAGAGGTGTGATTAAATTATATTTATTGTATGTCAATAAAATAACAGCCAATTGGAATCTGATGTGATTTTCACTTATCAATAGTGTTTTAAAGTCTAAGGGCTGTATTTTAATGATCTAGACACAAAGTCTAAAGCTCATGGCACAAAAGCATTAAGGCCACATTTTTTGCTATTTTAAGGATGGAAGAATACGCTGTGCGCATGGTCTAACAGGGTTGTGCTTATTCTCTTACTGAGTTCTGGGTGTGTTTTGAGCATAACGTGCATTAAACCAATCAGAGTCTCATCTCTCATTCCCTTTAAGAGTCAGTTGCGTCGCTCCATGGTGCATTTGCTATTTACATGGTGGACTTTGTAAGTGTAAAAACTGAACGCTTCACTAGCGAGAAAACCGTTAAACAGAGCATCTGCAGCGCGAGGATAAAGAACGAGCCTCCTCCATTCAGCCTCTTTCTCTTTACTTTACTTTTACTCTTTACTTTATTCCTTTAGTTTGGTGGGGTAAGGAAATGCTGGAAGCAAAATGAAACAAAACAATAAAATAAAATACAAAAATTATCAAATAAATACCAAAAATTGTAATATAAATAAAAAAATAATAATAAAAAATAAAACAAAATAAAATTAAATCATAAAATAATAAAAAATGATAAAATAAAAAACAATAATGATAAAGTTATAAAATATGTTAGAAAATAAAACAAAAATAAAATATTAAAATAAAACAAATTCTAAAATATATAATAATAATAATAAAATAATAGTATAAAATAGAATAAAGTTAAATAAAATGATAAAATAAAACAAAAATACAATATTAAAATAAAACAAATTCTAAAATATATAATAATAATAAAATAAAAGTATAAAATAAAATAAAATTATGAATTAAAATGATCACAAAATAATTAAAAATGATAAAATAAAACAAAACAATAATTATCAAGTTATGAAATGAAATAAAATAAAACAAAAATAAAATAAAAGTATAAAATAAAATAAAAATGTAGAATAAAATAATATTATGAAATAAAATAAAATCATATAATAAAATAAAATAAAAAAGAATGAAATAAAATAAAATAAAAAAGAACAAAACAATTATAAAATAAAATTATAAAACAAAAATAAAATAAAATTATACAATAAAATCCAAAAAATAAATAAATAAATTATAAAATATATCGTATAAAATAGGCGGTTCATTCCGCTGTGGCGACCCCAGATTAATAAAGGGATTAAGCCGAAAAGAAAATGATTGAATGACTAGTATAAAATAAATTAAAATATAAAATAAAATTAAATTACGAAATAAAATAATAAAATAAAATGTTATGTCGATTTTGAAAAAAAACGATTGTTTTGTTCAATATTGTAATTACAATTATTTAAAGTGATTATGAACGGGCTGCTTGATTTTGTGAAAAAAAAAAAAATCTTGATCTGTTATTTTTTTAAATATTGTAATTACAATTGTTTTAAAGTGATTACGAGCAGGCCATATAACAAACATTTTCCAATATGTGGAGATTTTAAGAGACTTAATGTAAATATTAACATGGATTGGTTTACAACTATTTGGTTACATGCACTATGGTAAAAGTGTTTAGAGGTGATAACAGTATCGTGCGAATATCTGTGAGAAAGTGAGTCTTCATTAATTAATAAGCTGCCTCCTAATTATCATTTGCATAAAAAGGAATTAAACTATTCTCAGTGAATATAGACAATATATTTCAATGCATTTACACAAAAGAGTTTTATTAAACAGTAATATTGATTAAAATAAGAGTTTGGTCACCGAACATCTTTAGGAATAGAAATATAATACATATAAATTAAATTGAGTTAAATGTAAACACAAATAAATTATGTTATGTAATTTATATATATATAAACATATAATAAAGAGGAGAAATCATCAAAACCACACAAAATATGATTTAGTGGTAATTTATCATTTTATTTACCATTTTTTTCTTGTATATTCATTGGGGTGTACACATTTTTGCACTGAGATCATAAGTCATTTCATTAGATTAGTTTCAGTTTTGTCTTTACTGACTAATCTAATGCATATACACAGTGCTTAATTTGTAAATTGCGAGGTCATGGAACAGATCGGGGTAACTGATCCAGCATGTTACCAGAGGAGGGAGAGGTATCGCGGACGACAGTGAAGAGGATTGGGGAGTCGCAGAAGAAAGTGAAGAGGGGGGGTGGTAAAATGAGGTGCCGGATCTGATTTCAGAGGTGACAGATCCATTTCTGTCTTGTTCCTGGACAAATTAAGGCCTGCTTATACACAAATACATTACCATAAAGCTTCCGATTGAAATAATAATCATTTAAAAGAGATGATCTATGCGGGGGTGTCACGGTGGTGCAGTGGGTAGCACGATCGCCTCACAGCAAGAAAGTCGCTGGGCCAGTTGGCGTTTTTGTGTGGAGTTTGCATGTTCTCCTCGTGTTGGCGTGGGTTTCCTCTGGGTGCTCCGGTTTCCCTCACAGTCCAAAGACATTCGCTATAGGGGAATTGATCAACTAAATTGGCCACAGTGTGTGTGAATGAGTGTTTCCCAGTGATGGGTTGCGGCTGGAAGCGCATCTGCTGAGTAAAACATATGCTGGATAAGTTGGCGGTTCATTCCGCTGTGGTGACGCTTGATGAATAAAGAGACTAAGCCAAAAGAAAATGAATGAATGATCTATACGGGCTGTGCTCATGTATGCTCATATTCTGATAGCTGTAATAGCCACACTTCTCCAGCGATTGTGAGCAGAAAATCTAAATCCCGGCGACTCAATATTGAGCGCTGCCCCAAATCACAGTCCTCTCACCTTTTTAATTTTTTCCAGTTAACTTTCTCACCTGGAGACAATCCCGCGGAGAGAGAAACCTCATTCTGTCTGTCATATTTACTCTTCTTTCTGTTGTAAGATGAGCTTCTTCACCTCTGCTGAACCGGAGCAGCACTGATGTAGCTTTCCATCAGCCGTCACCGAAAAAAAAAAAAGAGAGAGAGAGAGAAGAAAATTAATTAAATTGTGCAGGGACAAAGGCCCAGGACATAAAGGTCTGCTGTTAGCATTTTTCTAGCCCATTGATTCCTTGTTACAACTGCACATTATGGCTCCCAGAATCCTCATAAATCAATTTGCACCCCATTGTCCTTTTGAGAGTCTCTGCCTAACATTGCAGCGCACTGCGGAGGAGGCCACACCAGCTATTGTTTGACTTTAAGGACTCTCAGGAGCTCCGGACCCCGAGCCTCTGGAGGGCCCGTAGTGCACATTTCCTAAGTTTGATGAAAATTGTGGCTATCTGAGGCTGAAATCTGGATTGGTGAACATCCTCTTAAGCCATATCAGTTACACTTTTTATTTTATTTTAAGGTGCAATTCTTGCTTTTAAAGTTGCCATTAAATTAAAATGTACTCTTCTTATTTTTATGTGTGTGTATAGTCGTGCTTGTTGTAACTGATGTATCTGTGCACAACATTATTTTGTGAAAAATCAGGTCTTCTCATAATCTTTGATCAAATAGTTAAACTGCCCTGTGCCCTTAAAATGACCTTTCTGCTCTTCAGGTCACATGGTCTGCCTTTAGGACAGAGCTATTAGTGTTTTAGGGCGGGGCTATCAGTATTTTTGGGTGGAGCTATCAGTTATTTAGGGTAGAGCTATCAGTCATTTAGGGCGGGGCAATCAGTTCTTTATGGCGGGGCTATTAGTCATTTAGGGCGGGGCAATTAGTTCTTTATGGCGGGGCTATTAGTCATTTAGGGCGGGGCTATCAGTCATTTAGGGCAGGGCAAATAGGTTCTTTATGGCGAGGCTATTAGTCATTTAGGGCAGGGCAATCAGTTCTTTAGGGCAGGGCTATTAGTCATTTAGGGCAGGGCTATCAGTCATTTAGGGTGGAGCTATCAGTATTTTTGGGTGAAGCTATCAGTTTATTTAGGGCGAAGCTATCAGTGATTTTTGGTGAAGCTATCAGGATATTTAGGGCAGGGCTATCAGTTCTTGAGGGTGGAGCTATCAGGATATTTAGGGCAGGGCTATCAGTTCTTGAGGGTGGAGCTATCAGTCATTTAGGGCAGGGCTATAAGTTCTTGAGGGTGGAGTTATCAGTCATTTAGGGCGGGGCTATCAGTTTTTTAGGGCGGAGCTATCCGTCATTTAGGGGCGAGCTATCAGTTCTTGAGTGTGGAATTATCAGTCATTTAGGGCAGGCCTATCAGTTCTTGAGGGTGGAGCTATCCGTCATTTAGGGCAGGCCTATCAGTTCTTGTGGGCGGAGCTATCAGTCATTTAGGGCATGGCTATCAGTTCTCTAGGGAGGGGCTATCATTCCTTTAGGGCAGGCCTATCAGTTCTTGTGGGCGGAGCTATCAGTCATTTAGGGCAGGGCTATCAGTTCTTTAGGGTGGCGCTATCATTAATTTAGGGCGGAGTTATCAGTTCTTTAAGGTGGAACTATCATCCATTTAAGGCAAGCCTGTCAGAGCTTTACGGCGGGGCTATCAGTCATTTAGGGTGGAATTATAAATTCTTTTTTTTAAGGTAGAGCTGTCAGTTCTTTAGGGTGGGGTTATCAGTGGTAGGGAGGGGCTATCAGTGTTTAGGATGGGGCTATCAGTAATTTCCGGTGGGGCTATCAGTCTTTTATTGAGAAGATATCAGTCTTTTAGAGCGGGGCTATCAGTGTGTTAGGATGGTGCTATCAGTAATTTTGGGCGGGGCTTATTCTTTCATTGAGGAGATATCAGCTATTAGTCCTTTAGGGCGGGGCTATCAGTCTCTGTCTCATCTTTTGCCCATTCATCAATCTTCCTTCATTGTTAGCCAATCCAATCAGTTTCCAAAGGAAATCATGCACCGCCCCACACATTTTCTCGTTTTGAGACGGTTTCAATTGGATTTACATCGTGATATGGGAAAACTTACATTACTTAACTTGCAATTAACGTTAGTAAATGTATTTAAACAAACTATGAACAATACATTTATCACAGTATTTATTTAATATACATTAGTTAATAAAGAAAGCAATTCCTGTTTTGAATCTGCTGACACAGACATTTTTAGCTCCGCCCTCTTTTGCAAAGAGCACAATCTCATTTGAATTTAAAGTGACAGTTACCAAAGCACCACAATAAGGATCAAGGCCTAAAAAGTGTCCGTTTCAGAGAGTTAGAAAACATTATATGTGTGCTATTTTCAGCTCAAACTTTACACACTCTAGAGACATCACAGACTTATTTTACATCTTCTGAAAAGGGCCATAAAAGGTCTCCTTTAACACTAACATACAGATCCTAACATCTAAAAACTGTATTTTCATTTTACGGGACTTTTACGAAGATTTGTTGTGAATATTTGATTTCTTACAGGGAAAAAGTTAATATTAAGAATAAAAAGGCAGTTCTGAATAAATATCTGCTGAAGAATGTTTGTGAATGCGTGCGCTGATCATCATATGGGGGTCTGTACTGTACATTCCGCTCTATCTACCTTGACCCACATATCAGCGACTGCATTGTCCACATTCCCTTGTTTATCTGATGCTTTGTTCTGTGCCAGATGTGTCCGCTGCGTAACTGGGGAAAACATCTACAATTAGACAGAGAGTGAATTTTCAGGTAACTAAACCTGGGCTTTTTTATGTCTACATTTCCAAGCCACAAAGGGTCACGCTTCACAATAAGGGTGTATTAGTTAATGCATTTACTAACATGATCAAACAATGAACAACACATTTATTACAGTGATTGTAAATTGACTCAATACTGAAGAGTTGATCTTCATAACTAGATTTGATTTCAGTGCTTTTTCTTTCTCTTTACGCTTGCATTTCACATCTGCTCTATAGCCTGTGTGCTGCTTTTAATTTGGCTTTGTGCACTGTGAATATTGTTGGCTCGTGTTCCTCATTTGTACATCGCTTTGCATAAAAGCCTCTGCTTAGATGAGTAGATGTAAATGATTTGAAATACTTTGCATTGGCAGAAACGATGTGAAGTGTGTGTGAGACTCGACTCACTGTTGACAACATTGTTGTGTAAACATTTATGTTCCTTGATTCTTTTTAGAAGTATTGAAAAAAATAGTTATTACTTGATGCACTTTGCGTGAAACAGTTATTTTAGTTCAATCAATCAATCAATCAATCAATCAATCAATCAATCAATCAATCAATCAATCAGTCAATCAGTCAATCACATTTTTAGCTCAGTTTGAATGGAAAATTTTATATTTTTTTTACATTATTAATTTATATATATATCATTTTGTATACATTAGATTATTAATTTTTTATATTTATTATTGCTGTTATTATTATTTTATAGATATAATATTTATATATTCATTCATTCATTTTCTTTTTGACTTAGTCCCTTTATTAATCTGGGGTCTCCACAGCGGAATGAACCGCCAACTTATCCAGCATATGTTTTACACAGCGGATGCCCTTCCAACTGCAACACATCACTGGGAAACAAACACACTCATTCACACACACACTCATACACTACGGACAATTTAACTTACCCAATTCCCCTATAGCGCATGTGCTTGGACTGTGGGGGAAACCGGAGCACCGGGAGGAAACCCACACCAACACGGGGAGCAAGAAACACAGAAACACCAACTGACTCAGCCGAGGCTCAAACCAGCGACCTTCTTGCTGTGAGGCGATTGTGCTACCCACTGCGCCACCGTGACGCCCTTATTTTTATATGTTATAATATTAATTTTATTAATATTGTTGTTGTTGTTATTATTATTATTAAGGACTGAGCACCGAAACGGTGGCTTATACCTCACTTATACCTCGTTCGATCAGCCCGAAACTTCATATTGTTTTATAACATTTCTCTCCTGAAGCCATCTACATGCCAATATCCAGTTACAGTTATAGCGCCACCTGAAGGCAGAAGGTAGTTTGGCTTTTAACTCAACCACACAATGTCTGACCTGCCTGAAAATTCACAGGTTCGATAAGATTCCTCTGCTGAAGACATTTACATGCCAATATTGAGTCACAGTCATAGCGCCACCTGCTGACAGGAGGAAAATTGGCATAAATCTGTGATTTTTTTTTTCTGAGGTTTTTTTTATATATCGGCTTAAAGTAATATTGTTCGCTGTTCTCTGTCATCCTGAGGCCACCGGGCGGCGGTGAGCCCGGGTGCGAGGTCCCTATCATCGCTGCTTGCAGCTTTAATTATTATTATTATTACTGTTTTAATATTTTCATTTCTAAACATTTAAAAAAAAACACCATTTTATTTCATCTGGTTGTTTTAAAAACTTTTCTAATTTGGATTGTTTAAACAAAAATAATAATGTAGTAATAAAATCTAAAAATAAATGACAAATAAATAATTAACAAACAAACCATACAATATCTAAAAATATATAGCATTTTAATAAAAAGTATATATATCCAAATTATTATTAAAAACTTACTCAATTACACACAAATAACAACGGTTAAAAGAAAATGTACTTATATTTTCAATGCTTATATATTTTCATCTGTAACGCCTGAGATCAGTTTAATGCAGTAATAACAAATAAATAAATAACAAAAGATGCATTTGACTTACACATTCAGTATATTAACGCATGCTCTGCAAACATTTGTATCACTTTTTTATGAGTTGTCTTGTTTCTAGTCCAAATATCTCAAATTTCTTAAATCAAGAAGCATTTTTAATGCAAATAAAACAATATTCTATTATTTTCAAAAGTAATCTGCTAAAATGAAGTGAGTTTTTCCTCAAAACAAGCAAAATAATCTGCCAATGATGTAAGCAAAATAATCTAGTTCTTCATTTTGACATGAGATTATTTCACTCACCCCATTGGCAGATTATTTAGCTTGTTTAAATCTCGCTTCATTTTGGCAGATTACTTAAACCACGACAGTATTTTTTGCTTGTCTAGAAAATGCTTCTTGATTTAAGAATATTTCGATATTTGCATTAGAAACGAGACAAAAGCTCAAAGTAAGAACACAATTTATTGCAGTGTATAAAGTATATTCACTATATGGTGGAGATGAGAAAGTGTGGCGTAGCAGGAAAACCCAGCCGCTCTTCCTGAATCTCTGTGTGTGTGTGTGTGTGTGTGTGTGTGTGTGTGTGTGTGTGTGTGTGTGTGTCAGGAGCAGGTCAGAGATTCAGGAGCAGGAATTACAGCCAGAGACACAATTATCTGAAGAGATGTTGAGTTCTGTCTGTAAGAGACGTGTTTCAGGGCCTGTGAATTATGCAGGCGCTGCTCCTGAAAAAGGCAAATTATTTCACCCTTTTCTCCCTCCTTTATTCTCAAAACCAAAATAGGTAATTGGTGTAAAGCATCTGTAGAGGATTTGATATTTTGAAGCAGCAGAATTATTAATCGCTGTGAATCTGTTTAAGGCTGTTTCTTCTGCTTTTGGCTCTGAGCTTTTCTCTCTCTCTCTCTCTCTCTCTCTCTCTCACACACACACACACACACACACACACACACACACACACACACACACACACACACACACAGTAGGAAATTTAATTTGCCTGCTTACCATGTCTAAGGGTGTATAATCAGGAATCTGAAAATAAAATAGCAGTTTATTTTGTTTTAAGCATTTTATTTTAAGGATTTTTTTAGAGAGATTGATGGATGAATAGATGAATGAAGGTTTAAAAACAGATTTAGAATCCTTTATATAATTATTTCACAAAGAAGAAAGTCTGTTCATTTGGAAAATTAAATTGAATTAAAAATTTTATTAAACTAAATGAAAAATAATTATTAAAATATTAATAAAAAATGTATAACAATTTTAATAAACATTTTAATTAAATAAAATAAAAAATTAAATAATAACAAAGGATTAAATTATAAATTTTATTAAATTAATTATAAAAAAAATATAAAAATAATTATAAAAATAATAAAAAATAAATTATAAAAAAAGAATTATAAAAACTTAATTAAATTATAACAAATAAAAATACAATAATACATTTTATTATAAAAATGTAATAATAAAAAATACTAATTATAGAACAATTTACATAAAATTAAATAATATAAAATGAATTATAAAACAATTATTTTAAAAATATTCTAAAAAATTAATTATAAAAATGTAATTATAAATTAATTATAAGATAATTAAATTATACAAAATAAATTAGGAATTAAGAATCAAAATAGAATAAAAAAATTAGACCCATGACACAAAGCTGATTTGTCAATTAAGGAATAGATGTAAAAGTTAAATCTGCTAATTTGCTAATAATAATAATAATAATAATAGAATGAAAAAAATAATAATACAATTAATACAAATAATTAATAATAAAATTAATAATGCAAATAAATAATAATAATAATAATAATAATAATAATAAGATAAATATAACAATAATAAAAATAACAAAATTAATAATACAAATAATTAATAAGGATAAAATTAATAATAATGCAAATAATAATACAAATAATTAATAATAATAATAATTATTATAAAATGAATAATAATAGTAGTAACAATAATAATAATAATAATAATAATAATAATAATACAAATTATAAATAACACAAAAATTTATAATATTAATAATAATAATAATAATAATAATAATATACAAACCTATCCAGAACACAACTGTAATAGTAAAGAAATATTATTATTTGCTCATTATCTATGTTTGAGCTGTGCGGTCTAAAGCATTGTGCAAGTGTTTACAATAAGATGAAGAGCAGTGTGAGATTGTGCTGCTTTAGCCAGTTTCCAGTGTTCAGACCCTGGGGAAGTGGCTCTCCAGCTGGCAGAGAAGCGTTGATGTGTTCATATGTGACGCTGAGGTTACACACACACACATACACACACACACACACACACACACACAAACAAATCACCTTTTCTTTCTGCTTCTCTCCATTTTCACTCATCAGCAACACTTCATTATATAAAGACTGAAGAATGTGTTGTCATAAGTAGGGATGGGATGATAACCGGCTTCAAGGTTTACTGCGGTTTGGAAAAATTTTATAATCGCTAAAGTTTTCTGTTATACTGTTCCTGCTTTGTACAGATGAAGTGAAAATTATTTGCCCTCCTGTGTTTTTTCTTTACTAGCGTCTTGAAGAATATCTAGTCTAATATTATTTACTGTCATCATGGCAAAGATAAAATAAATCAGTTATTAGAGATGAGTTATTAAAACTATTATGATTAGGAATGTGTTGAAGAAATCTGCTCTCTGTTAAACAGAAATTGGGGATAAAATAAACGGGGGGGATAATTCAGACTTCAAATGTATGCAAGTTTTTTTTTTTTTGGGCACACCTTCACAACTAAAAGATCACATTGTTCAATCTTTCAATGCTGTTAGATGGTAGAGTTTGTAAATATGCAGATATTTAAGTACTGTTAAATGCTTTGATTATATTAAAAAAAAAAAAAAAAAACCTTCGATGTTGTTTACCTATGTTCAGACCGTTGGTAAAATCACTGTATTTCTGCTACCCCAGAAGCCCAATCTTGCAGTATTACAACATTTCCCTAAAAACCTCCTAAAACACATTTATTTCTGTATTAGAGACCTGTAAAAACAACATTTATAAAGTGAAATATATCATTTTAAATATTTGTTTATCTAAATTTGCATATATGGGTTAATTATTTAATTTGCCTAACATGTTTACTGAAATAAAATATATTCTGTTAAGTGGTAAAAAAAAAAATAAGTAGTTTTTTAACCCAGACATTTACAAAGAACATATTTTAGAGCAGTAAATCACAATACTGTGATATAGTAAAACCGTGATATACAGTGTAAGTCAGAATTATTCGCCCCCCTTTTTAATTTTTTTTATTTTTTAAATATTACCCAAATTATGTTGAAAAGATTCAGGAAATTTTCACAGTATGTCTGATAATATTTTTTCTTATTTGCTTTATTTCGGCTAGAATAAAAGCAGTTTTTTAATTTTTTAAAACCCATTTTAAGGTCAATATTATTAGCCCCTTTAAGCTAATTTTTTTTTCAGATAGTCTACAGAACAAACCATCATTATACAATAACTTGCCTAATTCCCCTAACCTGCCTAGTTAGCCTAATTACCCTAGTTAAGCCTTTAAATGTCACTTTAAGCTGTATAGAAGTGTCTTGAAGAATATCTAGTCTAATATTATTTACTGTCATCATGACAAACATAAAATAAATCAGTTATTAGAGATGAGTTATTAAAACTATTATGATTAGAAATGTGCTGAGAAAATTTTCTCTCCGTTAAACAGAAATTGGTGAAACAAAAATAAACGGGGGGGTTAATAATTCTGACTTCAACTACACACACACACACACACACACACACACACACACACACACACACACACACACACACACACACACACACACACACACACACACACTCTCACACACACACACACACACACACACACACACACACCCACACATACAGTATATATATATACAGGGCTTTACATTAACATCTGCCAAATGTGGGTAGATTTCGGTTGTGGCAGGTTGGACAGCCAGTCCCACTAGCCACTTTGGCTGGCTGAAACTCATTTTTAAATAGTCAGCGCTGGCTCGTCGTCACTACAGATTACACTGTTAGTTTATGTCTGTTTGTCTATATGCGTAATGTGATCTTAGAATCGAGAAGCAGCACGACTAACTATGACAGCTTTTCGCGCGAGCAAAAGAAAGCAGGTGAATAACGAATGAGAGGATCACGCGCACGGTGAGACAGGCTTTCCTCACTCACTGACGAGGGCTTTAGTGTCGCCCACACAGATGATTTGATGCGCGAGAGTGTTTAAAAGCTCCTTTGCCGTTTCCTCACTCGAAGCAACCGTGCCTGGAAGCGAAACAAGTGCGATGCTCGTGCACACACAGTCCTTCAAGGCCTCGAGATTCTTTGTAAGCAGCAGCAGTTGTTGCAGCTTTCGCTTTAATCATTCTTTGAACAGATTATTAATTGGCCTAACATTAACCGTGTGAGCGGCATCATCCTTTCATTACGCGCACAGAATGTGTTTTACCCGCTTTCTTTTGCTTGCTGTTATTTTTGTTAATATAGTTTAATAATCATCCTTTACAATAACATTGCTTTAATATGTTGTTGTATGCACAGTTAACTGGTGATCTGGGAGCCAGAACAGGCCACTGTGCAGTTTTAGATGAGTGAGAATATATATATTGTTTAAATGTCAGCTGTTTTGTTGATTAAAAGTGTATGTATACAGCAGTATTTTGCTTGTTTTGACACATTATTTAAAATTTGTGGAAAGGAAATAATTAGTTTGGTGTGGCCAGAGAGAAAAAAGGTAAATCCTTATTGTGTTGAGCCCTGAAAAGTCCTGTGAAAGAAAACTAATTGCAATGCCACACTTTTTTATGAAAGCACAACCCATTTGCTCATGCTCATCGAGTAAGCTCATAAACAAAAAACAGTTAAATGAACGAGGAGGCAAGTAGAAAACACACAACATCTAGATGAAGTCATTTTAGCATGCCAAAGTCAAATTCATGCACGTAATTTATATTTTCCCAACAACAAAATTGTGGCTAGTGAAAATGGTGAGTGGCTAGTAACAGTGGAAAACTACTAGTCGCAGTGGGTGGAGATCAAAAAAGTTAATGTCAAGCCCTGTATATATATATGTATATATGTATATATATCCAAGGTTACTATACCATCATCATCAGCATTATTCCAGCATATTGGGTGAGTTCACCTGTTAGCAACACATGAAGACTGTCATAGAGGCAGAATTTCAATCGAGGACACGGTGGGGCGTCTGGCTCATTTAAACAGTAGGGGTGTTTAAAGACAGCGGATGGGAAAGGACACGGGGTTAACTCTGGGATGCATTCAGCTGATGTTATACTGTTTTGCATGTTATCTTCCCAGACCAAGGAAATGTTGGACAGTGTGTGTGTGTGTATATGTATATATGTATATATATATATATATATATATATATATATATATATATATATATATATATATATATATATATATATATATATATATATATATATATATATATATATACAGGGAGTGCAGAATTATTAGGCAAGTTGTATTTTTGAGGATTAATTTTATTATTGAACATCAACCATGTTCTCAATGAACCCAAAAACCTCATTAATATGAAAGCTGAATATTTCTGGAAGTAGTTTTTAGTTTGTTTTTAGTTTGAGCTATTTTAGGAGGATATCTGTGTGTGCAGGTGACTATTACTGTGCAGAATTATTAGGCAACTTAACAAAACACAAATATATACCCATTTCAATGATTTATTTTCACCAGTGAAACCAACATAACATCTCAACATTCACAAATATACATTTCTGACATTCAAAAACAAAACAAAAACAAATCAGTGAGCAATATAGCCACCTTTCTTTGCAAGGACACTCAAAAGCCTGCCATCCATGGATTCTGTCAGTGTTTTGATCTGTTCACCATCAACATTGCGTGCAGCAGCAACCACAGCCTCCCAGACACTGTTCAGAGAGGTGTACTGTTTTCCCTTCTTGTAAATCTCACATTTGATGATGGACCACAGGTTCTCTATGAGGTTCAGTCAGGTGAACAAGGAGGCCATGTCATTAGTTTTTCTTCTTTTAGACCCTTTCTTGCCAGCCACGCTGTGGAGTACTTGGACGCGTGTGATGGAGCATTGTCCTGCATGAAAATCATGTTTTTCTTGAAGGATGCAGACTTCTTCCTGTACCACTGCTTGAAGGCGTCTTCCAGAAACTGGCAGTAGGACTGGGAGTTGAGCTTGACTCCATCCTCAACCCGAAAAGGCCCCACAAGCTCATCTTTGATGATACCAGCCCAAACCAGTACTCCACCTCCACCTTGCTGGCGTCTGAGTCGGACTGGAGCTCTCTGCCCTTTACCGATCCAGCCACGGGCCCATCAAGACTCACTCTCATTTCATCAGTCCATAAAACCTTAGAAAAATCAGTCTTGAGATATTTCTTGGCCCAGTCTTGACGTTTCAGCTTGTGTGTCTTGTTCAGTGGTGGTGGTTTTTCAGCCTTTCTTACCTTGGCCATGTCTCTGAGTATTGCACACCTTGTGCTTTTGGGCACTCCAGTGATGTTGCAGCTCTGAAATATGGCAAAACTGGTGGCAAGTGGCATCCTGGCAGCTGCACGCTTGACTTTTCTCAGTTCATGGGCAGTTTATTTTGCACCTTGGTTTTTCCAGACACTTCTTGCGACCCTGTTGACTATTTTGAATGAAACGCTTGATTGTTGGATGATCACGCTTCAGAAGCTTGGCAATTTTAAGAGTGCTGCATCCCTCTGCAAGATATCTCACTATTTTTGACTTTTCGGAGCCTGTCAAGTCCTTCTTTTGACCCATTTTGCCAAAGGAAAGGAAGTTGCCTAATAATTATGCACACCTGATATAGGGTGTTGATGTCATTAGACCACACCTCCACGCATAAAGAGGATGATGTGCTCAAAATACTCATTTGCCTAATAATTCTGCACTCCCTGTATGTATGTATGTATGTATGTATGTATGTATGTATGTGTGTATATATATATATATATATATATATATATATATATATATATATATATATATATATATATATTAGTGTAGAAACAGGCTTGGGTTGTAACATTATATGCAATGCAGTAAGAAAAGCATATTTTGCAGTGTGTAATCTGGAATACATAATTAGATATCAAAAATCAAGTACTTAGAGTAAACTATTTTTTTAAATAATCAGTATTATTGTATTGTGCTTTTTTAAAATGTAAAATATTATATGCTGAACCATACCAAAACTGTGACTTAAAACCAAATACTGAACTAGTTGCTCTCCTAGTTTCTATACAATTTTTGGTAACACTTCAGTTTAGATCACAATTCATGCTATTAACTATTGACTAACACTTTTAGCTTTATATAATACTAATTTGCTTCTTATTAATAATTGAGGTAGGGTTTAGGAATGCGCATGGGATCATACTTTATAACTACTAATCAGTAAACAGTTAATATCTTAATAAAATAAATAAAGACACTAGTTAATAGCATGAATTGTGACCTAAATTAAAACAAATTACCCAAATTTTATGAGATACTTGAACCGTGCATTTCAGACACTGAGCTAAAAGCTGATGCGGAGTGTATTTGATAATAAAACTGAAGTGATTTTGACCTTGTATTGATGTAAACAAACAAACTACGTTATCAACATTCACAAGATTGAGGTCACTTTAAGTGCAGCGTTTTCTCTCTCCTGATTCTTCATCTTTGTCTTATGGTTTTTTATTTTCCGTTGTTTCATCTCGAATCGCTTTTATTATCTTTGCTATATTGTATTTATTTTGTATTGTATTTTGTTTGTAGCGTTTGTTTATTTATTTATTTTATTTGACAGTGCTTTTTTATTTACTTAATATACCAACCAGTATCAAAACCGAAAACTAAACCCTGAGAACTTGTTGCACCCCTAGTTTCTACACAAATTTTAGTAATACTTTAGTTTAGATCACAATTTAAGATATCAACAAACACTTAAATTACTAAACTTAATTGTTTCTGTTCAATCTATTATAGTTTGATTTATAGTCTATTTATAGTTTGTGAAAACAATTCAGTTCACTTAATCGATTTGTGTTGGACAACTTGAAAAAACTGTGTAACCCTGCGTTTTTTACCGTGTTGAATTAATTTTGTATTATATTTTGCTTGTTTTTATTTGACTGCTTTTACACTTAATATATCATATAAGAAACTGTGACCTAAAGCTGAAAACTGAACCATGAGAAGTCTGTATTATTGCACCTCCAGTCTCTGCACAATAATATAATATAATATACAATAGTAAAATGTAGATCATGTGTATTATTACAGACACTTGGTTTCAGATCAAACCTGAAGAGCACAGTTTATTTTAGTTTTATCTTTGTTATATTGTGTTTAGTTTTGCTTGTAGAGTTTTGTCCTTTATTTTTATTTGACAGTGCTTTTTTACTTAACATATCACACATCAAACCGTATCAAAACCATGACCTAAAGCCAAACTATGAGAAGTCCATATTGTTGCATTTATAGTTTGTACGCAAAAATTATGAATCAGAGCCCAGATCCCTGTACCGTGCACTGAGCTAAAAGCTGATGTGGAGTGTATTTGATAATAAAACTGAAGTGATTTTGACCTTGTATTGATGTAAACAAACAAACTACATTATCAACGTTCACAAGATTGAGGTCACTTTAAGTGCAGCGTTTTCTCTCTCCTGATTCTTCATCTTTGTCTAATGGTTTTTTTATTTTCCGTTGTTTCATCTCGAATCGCTTTCATTATCTTTGCTATATTGTATTTATTTTGTATTGTATTTTGTTTGTAGCGTTTGTTTATTTATTTATTTATTTTATTTGACAGTGCTTTTTTACTTACTTCATATACCAACCAGTATCAAAACCGAAAACTAAACCCTGAGAACTTGTTGCACCCCTAGTTTCTACACAAATTTTAGTAATACTTTAGTTTAGATCACAATTTAAGATATCAACAAACACTTTAATGACTAAACTTAATTGTTTCTGTTCAATCTATTATAGTTTGTGAAAATAATTCAGTTCACTTAATCGATTTGTGTTGGACAACTTGAAAAACTGTGTAACCCTGCATTTTTTACCGTGTTGAATTAATTTTGTATTATATTTTGCTTGTTTTTATTCAACATCTTTTACACTTAATATATCATATAAGAAACTGTGACCTAAAGCTGAACACCAAACCATGAGAAGTCTGTATTGTTGCACCTCCAGTCTCTGCACAATAATATAATATACAATAGTAAAATGTAGATCATGTGTATTATTTCAGACACTTGGTTTCAGATCAAACCTGAAGAGCACAGTTTATTTTAGTTTTATCTTTGCTATATTGTGTTTAGTTTTGCTTGTAGAGTTTTGTCCTTTATTTTTATTTGACAGTGCTTTTTTACTTAACATATCACACATCAAACCGTATCAAAACCGTGACCTAAAGCCAAACTATGAGAAGTCCATATTGTTGCATTTATAGTTTGTACGCAAAAATTATGAATCAGAGGCCAGATCCCTGTACCGTGCACTGAGCTAAAAGCTGATGTGGAGTGTATTTGATAATAAAACTGAACTGATTTTGACCTTGTATTGATGTAAACAAACAAACTACATTATCAACGTTTACAAGATTGAGGTCACTTTAAGTGCAGCGTTTTCTCTCTCCTGATTCTACATCTTTGTCTAATGGTTTTTTATTTTCCGTTGTTTCATCTCAAATTGCTTTTTTTATCTTTGCTATATTGTATTTATTTTGTATTGTATTTTGTTTGTAGCGTTTGTTTATTTATTTATTTATTTTATTTGACAGTGCTTTTTTATTTACTTACCAAACAGTATAAAAACCGAAAACTAAACCCTGAGAACTGGTTGCACCCCTAGTTTCTACACAAATTTTAGTAATACTTTAGTTTAGATCACAATTCACGGTATTAATAAACACTTAAATTAATCAACTTAATTGTTTTCTGTTCAATCTATTTAAGTTTGTGAAAATAATTCAGTTCACTTAATTGATTTGTGTTGGACAACTTGAAAAAACTGTGTAACCCTGCGTTTTTTACCGTGTTGAATTAATTTTGTATTATATTTTGCTTGTTTTTATTTGACTGCTTTTACACTAAATATATCATATAAGAAACTGTGACCTAAAGCTAAACACCAAACCGTGAGAAGTCTGTATTGTTGCACCTCCAGTCTCTGCACAATAATATAATATAATATAATATACAATAGTAAAATGTACATAATGTGTATTAGAGTACTAATATGAATCAGAGCCCAGATCCCTGTACCGTGCACTGAGCTAAAAGCTGATGTGGAGTGTATTTGATAATAAAACTGAAGTGATTTTGACCTTGTATTGATGTAAACATGCAGGAGAGCAACAAAACTACATTATCAACGTTCACAAGATTGAGGTCACTTTAAGTGCAGCGTTTTCTCTCTCCTGATTCTTCATCTTTGTCTTACGCTTTTTTATTCTTCGTCTTCTGGTGACTGAGATCAGAATCCAAGGGCAGCGCCGGTGACCAGGCTCCCTCCCACCAGCGCTAATGTATTCAGGGCAAAGCTTCACGCCTTTCAGGTGGCCAGCATCGCCTCGTCAGCACTCCGTAATCAAATCCAATCTGTTATTAAAAGATGCTCTTGACATTTGGCTCCATCAAAAGAAAAAACAAAACTTTGTGTAATGTGATCGGAGAGGAAGTGAAGTCCCCGATGGCCACATATTGCATCTTCAGCATCCGTTTGCATGGTCTGGAAAAATCTCAGAGTTTACGACTGGCTTCTTTTGTGTTTCTTGAGAACTGCTTGTTGGTTCAATTTAGTGTGACTGAATGGTTTCAATTATTGCCCGTTTCCACTGAGTGGTACAGTACAGTACTGCACGGGTCGGTACGGCTCAGCATTATCAGGCTTACATTTCCACTGGTGGCCGTGGTGTACGACAGAAAGTTTCAGTCAATGTCATTCTCGCTCGAGGAAATGTCAAAGTAAAGCTGTGCAGGTTGTTCGAGAAGCATTTCTCACCAAACAGATGCTTTATACACATAAATACTGGTGTATAAATGTTCATTACTAACCTTTCTGTGAACAGGATTTGATTATAACTGCAGATTAATAATGCCAAATAGCCTACTGTAACGTCTGCAATTATATAAAATAAATAAATAAATGAACACATACAGACCCTTACAGTTCCCAATATGTTACCACTTACAGATAAACTTCACACAGCAGACATTTAGTCCTTATTTGGGTTCAAAAACAACACAACATATAGCCCACAGTCAATCTTCCCCAGCACATGTGACCTCTGTTAGAGAGTAATTCTGGGTCATTCTGGGTTCATAATAGTCCAGAAGGTGATGATAATAGTTAAACATGGCAGTTTGATCATGTTTTAGGTTGCTGAAAGAATCATTTTCTCCTTTGTTTTTCAGTCTTTTTCTTTGTTTTTTGCGCTTCACTCTCTTGTTTGTTCCCTTCTGAATGGATCGGACGTCAGAGGAACTTCAATAATCACTCGCAAGTTATTATCATCAGCTCAAGAAGTACAACATTTCAAATATAGACACGCGGCAAGCACAAGCGAGAAGGCAAAACTGCTCATGCTTTAGACAGCCTAGTAAACAACTACAAGGCACAGGGTAGATTCTGCTCGTCCTCTTTGCTTTGTGGCTGTTCATCAAGATGACGACAAGGTTTGTTTGAGCTCATGTCGACGATGGCTTGCTATTAAATGTATATATTATTATGATGTAATGTAGTAATGGGCGATATAAACGATATGCGATATAAACGATACAAAATTGGCCTACGATAGAGATTCTAATTCTATTGCACTATCGCGATAATGCGTGTTTGATGACGCAATCTACCCGCGAAATTAAGAGCAACGAGCTGCAACCGGCTGCAACGCATCATCTTGAATAAATATGGACAGGGCTCGACAGTGCGACCATTTCGCTCGCATATTTTCTTTTTTAATAAGTTCGATTGATAACTTAATTCACTCGGCCACTGTAAAACAACATGCTCTTCACACTAACGTATATGGTGTATTACGTTGGAAATCTATTGTGACTGTAGCACATGCTGACGCTCTCAACAACAGCACTAAGCAACGCATGGCACCGAATGGCGATGTGTCGCACAACTTGCGAGCCTCATGCATGGCATATCGAGGCTTGTCACACAGATTCCCACACAGCACTTCCCACACAGATTTTACCTGGCGGCCGATATATTATTGGGGCGGCCCGGTTCTGTGTTCGCAAGAAACTGAGACCCCTCTGCCACAGACTCACATGCTCTGCATGCAGACCCACAGAGACGCGCTGGATACAGAACTGTTGTCCTGCCTTTATAGCAGCTTTGAGAAGAGCGTGAAGACTAAATAGACTAATCTAGCTCATTATTCCCTAATGCAATGTCTCGGCTGTGTATTTAAAAATGGCGCTTCCTTTGTTTTCATTCTCCTGGCTTGTTGCACGAACCAGCGACATTTCTCTGTAAACCAATAGTGTTCACTTGCATGTCTTGGCTCCGCCTTTTGCTACCCTTTTGCTGTGCTAGGTACCTTTCCGAAAGGTAGGTACCTTTTGACAATGGAAACGGCGATAAAAACATACCAAACCGTACCACTCGATGGAAACGGACCATTAAAGGTGCCATATACTGCATTGGTTTAACAAGTTAAATTGTTCTCTGATATCTACATAGTAGGTTTATGGGTTCGGCATATTAAAAAAAATCTCCAGAAATGATTTTATAAGCTCATTTATTACGTCATAACATACCCATAGAATCAGAAGGTCCATAATTGACCATATATGGTTCGTGTCATGAATATTAATAACCTTATGCCTCTTCAGAGTGGAGATGAATGAATGTATAATCTGTAAATCCTGCATTTTGCCCTGCTCACACTGAGATTTCAATCATGATTTTGTCATCTAAGAAATCCTAAAAGATTCCTGAAATCCTAGGCTGAAATCTGTGATCTTTCATCGATGGTTTGACATGTTCACAGAGAGCTGTTTAGTGCCTGTTGAGATCATTTTTTTCCTTCGATGAAGTTCTGGCAGTGTTAGAAGATTTCAGACACTTTCCTGCAGTGTGACGACAGCTGCGATGAGCGTCAATCCAAGAACCAATAGAAGCTCAGAATCTGATTATGCAATCCATGCAGGGGCGTAGCAACCGGGGGGGACGGGGGGATATGTCCCCCTCACTTTTAGAGACAGACCATTTAGAAACAGGTGATTAAGAATGTAAACTTTTGGATTTCATACAGCTGTCCCCCCCACTTTTAAAATGTCCACTCCGCCCCTGATATCCATGAGACAATTCAAATGACCGAGGGGAAATGTCAAAACAGGTTTTTCTTCCTGGTTTAGTTATTGAGACTCGCTGTGTGCAAAATTGCCGCTACAGATTGTTTATGTTTGCTGTGAGGAATCATTTCAGAATGTGGGATAGTGAAAGTGTCACGGGTGGATGACGTCAAACTGCGGGGGTGCTTTCTTTCGTGTTTGGCGTGTCTTCATTGTCGTTCAGTCTGACTTTATGACAGCGGAGATCTTACAGTGTGACATGGGAGCCATGCTTGTGCAGTCTGATAAGCTACAATCGTTCAGGATTATAAAAAAATTGCACAGTGTGAGCCGGCCTTTACGCGAGTTAGAACATGTCCTTTGGGGTCATTGCCCAGTAATGCATAGTAAACAATTTGGAGCTCTCATTTTCAAAATAAAGGTCCCACATACATAGTAAGTGAAATAAGCTTAAAAATAACCAAGAGAGGGAAACTATAATTGTTTTAACACTAGAAAACATTGTTGCTTATCAAACGCAGCCTGAGGCGTGCATATTAATGATCCCAGAGCTACATATGAGTCTGTGTTCTCTAGATCAGTGTTTCTCAACCACGTTTCCGGAGGACCACCAGCACTGCATGTTATGGATGTCTCCTTTGTCACAGCCATTACAGGTTTTTTGGTCTCTGTTAATGAGCTGATGATCTGAATCAGGCGTGTTTGGTTGAGACATAGGCTGCGTCTGAAATCGCCTACTACTCGGTAGGTACTGCTTTTGAATTTAAATGTACTTCTCGACCATTAGAAAAGCACGTTCTATACAGTATGAATGTGAGCAGTATGAATGGAACTCAGACGCATTATATCTGTCATTTTGTCATGATCACATGACCGCATCAGTTGCGTAGCTCCAATTCCATTCATGAATTCTCTCGCAGTGCATCATGGGATAGCGTAGCATGCATCAGATGCGCACTTCAGAATTTTTCCCCGAAGTAGTAGGTCATCAGGGTGCTTCTCTCATACTGTTTTTCGGATTCTATGAATCTGTATTCAGCTCGCATACAGTTTTTAGCGTACTATATAGTATGGAAGGATGCGATTTCAGACGCAGCCATGGACAATTTGCAGAGCTGGTGGTTCTCCAGGAATGTGGTTGAGAAACACTGCTCTAGATGAGGTCAGGTCCGGATGAACGACCTAAAGTAGATGTAGATGCAAATGATGAGGGTGTGGCCTGTCTCATCACAGTTTGTTTTGTCTTCTGATTGGCTTGTTATCCATCAGGGTTTTGCACTCGTGGAATTTCCATGAGAATGAGAAACACTGGTGTCTGAGGCTCACAGTATGTCCATGTCCATATACTGATTACTCATTATTCTACTATGCCTTGGTATACCCAGATTTTCTTTATAGGGAACCTTTAAAACGTGAGATCGAGCATGTTTAGAAAAAAAAAAAAAAAACATATTTTCTTGACTTGACTTTGGCGTTCGGATATCGTTGTACTCTCTCGCTTATAGAAATACTCTCTGCGTTGTGTTTATACATTTGAAGAAAAGTGGTAATGCTTTTTTTTTTTCCTGTAATGCACTCTGAGCTCAGATGTGTGTGTGTTTGTATCTTGTATTCCTGATGTTGTGGGGACCAAATTCAATTCAGTTCGTTTATTTGTATAGCTATTTTCACAATAATTATTGTTCCAAAGAAGCTTTACAAAAAAGTGCACTTTATTACTACATTACAGTTGAAATTAGGGAAGTTAAGGAGTTGTCTATAGGTTAGACAGTATATAAGCATAGTTAACCTGTAGTTACAGTATATAGGTATATAGTGTCTATGTGGGGATGTCTAGGTGTATAATTTATGTCCAATGAAGTGTATTTGTGTATGTTTTACACAGCGGATGCCCTTCCAGCTGCAATTCATCACTGGGAAACATCCACACACACTCATTCACACTCATACACAACGGACAATTTAGCTTACCCAATTCCCCTATAGCACATGTGTTTGGACTGTGGGGGTAACCGGAGCACCCGGAGGAAACCCACACCAACACGGGGAGAACATGCAAACTCCACACAGAAACACCAACTGACCCAGCTGAGGCTCGAACCAGCGACCTTCTTGCTGTGAGGCGAACGTGCTACCCACTGTGCCACCGTGCTGCCACATATGATTATTTTTTTAGCAATAAATATTTTAATAATTTTAGCTTTGTTTTTTTCATCTTTAAAGTTTGACAATTTATTATATATTTAAAAGTAATTGAAAAATATGTCCATAATGTTTGTATTATTATTTATTATATATTTATAATTTTAGTTTTTGTCAAGTCAAACCAAATTAAATGAAAAACAAATAGTTTTCTTTGCCAAAAATGTATGCATTTTTTTTTGTAAATCCACAGAGAACCATTCATTTCCAAATGCTTATGCATGCATGTATCCATCTATACACCTATCTACGGTTTGTAATTAGGTAGCTAAAATTAGGTGTGTGCTTAATATGTAAAATAGATATATATTTTCTCCATTATGACATTGATTGGTTAATTCATTAAGAAATCACACCAGGTGAGAGACATTATAAATGGTGAAAGTATAAAGGTGAGTTAATGACGTGATTAATCATCATCATCATCAGAAGTGTCAACAACAAAATCACACATGCATCCACATTGACATTACAACTGTTGCCTTGGAAACAAATAATATTTATTGAGTTTGAGGACGTGCACAGTTCAGAGCAGATTCAGAATATGTGTTTGCTGTAAAAGGAATCGCCTGTCCAGCACTGGTCGTCTCTGTCATGTTACTATTATAGTAAAGTGTTTGTATAAGCACACTTATTAGTTTAATATAGTGTGTGGTCTCTCAGGTAATGAGAGTTCATTAAATATGCATGCATAATAATTACAAAAGAATTATTAAACTGCTTGAACTCTTATTCCAGTGACTTTTACATTAATCTTCTAATGCTTAAGCATGTGTGTCTATAAGCACAGGCATATGTGACAGGGGGCTAATTTTTATCTGCATTTTTAAAGTCGCTGTCACAGTCTCCCAATACACCATTCATCATATTAACCTTAGAGTGGTGTATATACACTCACCGGCCACTTTATTAGGTACACCTGTCCGACTGCTTGTTAATGCAAATTTCTAATTACCTCAATGCATTTGGTCATGTAGACATGGTCAAGACGATCTGCTGCAGTTCAAAGCGAGCATCAGAATGGGAAGAAAGGGGATTTAAGTGACTTTGATGATTTAAGTGGCATGGTTGTTAATGCCAGACAGCTGCTCTGAGTATTTCAGAAACTGCTGATCTACTGGGATTTTCACGCACAACCATCTCTAGGGTTTACAGAGAATGGTCCGACAAAGAGGAAATATCCAGTGAGCGGCAGTTCTGTGGGCGCAAATGCCTTGTTGATGTGAGAGGAGAATGGCCAGACTGGTTCCTGCTGATAGAAAGGCAACAGTAACTCAAATAAGCACTCGTTACAACCGAGGTCTGCAGAAGAGCATCTCTGAACACACAACACGTCCAACCTTGAGGCGGATGGGCTACAGCAGCAGAAGACCACACGGGGTGCCACTCCTGTCAGCTAAGAACAGGAAACTGAGGCTACAATTCACACAGGCTCACCAAAACTGGACAAGAGAAGATTGGAGAAACGTTGCCTGGTCTGATGAGTCTCCATTTCTGCTGCCACATTCGGATGGTCGGGTCAGAATTTGGCATCAACATCATGAAAGCATGGATCATCCTGCCTTGTATCAGCGGTTCAGGCTGGTGGTGGTGGTGTAATGGTGTGGGGGAGATTTTCTTGGCACACTTTGGGTCCATTAGTACCAATTGAGCATGGTGTCAACGCCACAGCCTACCTGAGTATTGTTGCTGACCATGTCCATCCCTTTATGACCACAGTGTCTCCATCTTCTGATGGCTACTTCCAGCAGGATAACGCACCATGTCATAAAGCGCCAATCATCTCAGACTGGTTTCTTGAACATGACAATAAGTTCACTGTACTCAAATGGCCTCCACAGTCACCAGAGCTCAATCCAATGGAGCACGTTTGAGATGTGGTGGAACGGGAGATTGGCATCATGAATGTGTAGCCGACAAATCTGCAGCAACTGTGTGATGCTATCATGTCAATATGGAGCAAAATCTCTGAGGAATATTTCCAGCACCTTGTTGAATCTATGCCACAAAGGAATAAGGCAGTTCTGAAGGCAAAAGGGGTCCAACCCGGTACTAGTAAGGTGTACCTAATAAAGTGACCGGTGAGTGTATATTAAGCATATAAAATTATTAGCCCTCCTGTGCAATGTTTATTATTTTTTAAATATTTCCCAAATGATGTTGAACAGATTCAGGAATTTTTCACAGTATTTCCTTTAATATTTTTTCTTCTAGAGAAAGTCTTATTTGTTTTATTTTGGCTAGAATAAAAGCAGTTTTTAAATGTTTTAACCCCATTTTAAGGTCAATATTATTAGCCCCCTTAAGCTATATTAGTTTTGGATTGTCTCCAGAACAAACCACTGTTATACAATGACTTGCCTAATTACCCTAACTTTACCCTAATTAACCTAGTTAAGCCTTTAAATGTCACTTTAAGCTGTATAGAAGTGTCTTGAAGAATATCTAGTCTAATATTATTTACTGTCTTCTTAGCAAAGATAAAATAAATCAGTTATTAGAGATGAGTTATTAAACTATTATGATTAGAAATGTGTTGATAAAATCTCCTCTCTGATAAACAGAAATTGGAGAAAAAAAATATAAAAATGAATATATGCATGCATGGATATAGGTATAAGTCATGAGTCAAACCAGAACATTTCTTTTTCTAAATAGCGACTACATGCATAAATAAAACGCCGGCGGTGTCAGACAGCATCATCGATACAACTCAGCACCTGTCCTGATTTATTCATTCCTTCATCTATTTATCCGTTCATTCCGTGTGTCACCTTAAAGGGAGAAACCAAATTGGGAGGAAAATCAATATGATAAACTGCTACTTGTTTTGTGTCCAAATTGTTTCGGTTTGGAAATCGATACGCACGCCATGGCCATTCATCACCATGTGAGAGAGAGAGAGGTGGGCGGCTGTGCGGGATCATAGAAAGCTGCACTCCTGTTTGTATATGTACAGTTGAAGTCAAAATTATTCGCCCTTCTGTGAATTATTTTTCAAATATTTCCCAAATGATGTTGAACAGATTCAGGAATTTTTCACAGTATTTCCTCTAATATTTTTTCTTCTGGAGAAAGTCTTATTTGTTTTATTTCGGCTAGAATAAAAGCAGTTTTTAATTGTTTTAAACCCATTTTAAGGTCAATATTATTAGCCCCCTTAAGCTATATTAGTTTTGGATTGTCTACAGAACAAACCACTGTTATACAATGACTTGCCTAATTACCCTAATTAACCTAGTTAAGCCTTTAAATGTCTCTGTCATGGTTGTGGGTTGTGTGGACTTCTTGGTGTGTCTGTGTTATTGTCACGTGGTTTTGTTTTGTTTCATCCATGTGCGTTTAGTGGTGTGTTGGAGTTGTTTTGTCACATGATATACTGTATGTTATGCTCATCAGCTGGGCTGATTATGTCACTGCTGCTGTATGGAATCAGAAAAGACTCATGCAAAAGACACAATGTACACATGCATAGCCAAATTCACGTGCATAAAACCAAATTCACTTCCGTAAAATATTTATTTATATTCACAAAAACAATTCACGTGCACAAAATAAAAATACATTTTCATAAAATACGTTTCACAAATGCAAAACCCCATTTGCAAATGTATAAGAGTGTACAAAAAGTTTTGAATGTTTAAAATTTGCTAGTTCATCCTGAATGAGAATGTGCAAATCCTCTTTCATGTACGACTCCCCCTGCATATGTGTGTGTGTGTTTTGAGACTCTCGTGGCAGCAGCAGCAGCAGGCGACTTGTACCTTTCAGCCAATCAGATGAGAGCTGTATTCAATGAAACCCACTCTGCGCTCCATTTGCGCAGTCGGAGAATGCGCAGGCTTTAAGCAAAAACTATTAAATTGTAGGGGTGTCAAAATTAATTGTTTCTTCGGTGCATCGTGATGCAGATGCGGACAATTCGATATCGGTTCAGTAATAATCATAACCGGTTATTATATACTGACGTCATTTATCTCATATGCGTTATGCGTTATGATGCACCGAGATATCGAAATTGAACCGAAACGATGGCATGATAATCGTAACCGAACCAAACCGTGAGACCAGTGTAGGTTCACACCTCTAGTAAATTCCCTGACTTTCACTGACTAAACTTAATTAGGGACCTTCTTCTTCTTCTTCCGCGGAATGAATCGTGATTTTGAGGGGCTAAACATGCCCGAAAACTCACGAAACTTTGCACACGCCTCAGAAGTGGCGAAAATTTACGTTTGTTATAGGTTTCGGAAGTGGGCGTGGCAAAATGACTCGACAACGCCACCTATGCACTTGTGACGGACTAGCCCCCGAGCAACGAATCACACACACGCACGAAAATTGGCACACACCTCAAACATGCCAAACCATACAAAAAAGTCTCTTGGAGCAATATCTCAAACCCAACAGGAAGTCGGATATTTTTAACTTCCTGCAGCAAAAAAGTGGCGTTTTTGTCATTTTTTTAGGCATTGTATTTGAACGAACTCCTCCTAGGGATTTTATCCGATCAACACCAAAATTGGGTTTTGTCATCTAAAGGCCTTGGCGATGTTAAATTGTGAAGCTTTAGAGTTTTCGTCGATGGGCGTGTCCGTGGCGGCCTCTCAAACTTTGACGATTCGCCATGAAACAGGAAGTTGCTATACCTCAGGCATGCATTATCCGATCTGCCTCAAAATTCACACGTATGATAACCGTCCTGCCCTGAACACGTTTACATGCCAATATCCAGTTACAGTTATAGCGCCACCTGCTGGCAACAGGAAATCACTTACAACTCAGCCAAACAATGTCCGATCTGCCTGAAAATGCACATGTTCGATAAGATTCCTCTCCTGAAGACATCTACATGCCAATATTAAGTCACAGTCATAGCGCCACCTGCTGACAGGAGGAAATTTGGCATAAATCAGTGATTTTTCTCAGGTTTTTTTTATATATCGGCTTAAATTATTATTGTTCGCTGTTCTCTTGTCATCCTGAGGCCACCGGGCGGCGGTGAGCCCGGGGTGCGAGGTCCCTATCATCGCTGCTTGCAGCTTTAATTTACAATATATCTAATAAACGTAAACAAGCTGCTGCTGTGCTTTAGTAATATGTAGAATATAAACATAGTATTAAAATGGCCATCGCTTTTCGCAAGCTTTTGCAACACAAATCGGAGCTTCTCGGATCATTTCAAACATGTTTGATGCCATTCAGGATTTTAAAATGAGCTGATCATTGCTCTGATAACCTGCCCTCCAACCTACAGCCGCATCACCGAAGAGAAGAGCAGAGAAGAGGCGTCAGTTTTAACACATTTTTAAGTTTTTTTTAATACTTATGCTTTATTATTAGTATTTATTTAGCCTATTTATTTATTTGTTTGTTAAATTAGCCACATAACGTTAAGGTTACCTACTAAAACGTTAATAAAAAATCAAATGCTTAAGATATTAAACAGTGATTCTCTCAGATCATGTCTTTGATAGTTCACACTGTGTGATTGTTACTCACGAGAACGAGCGCTAATTTGTCTGTGATTTCAGGCATTTTTTGGCGATTTCTCAAAACCTGTCGGGGAGTCAAAATCAGGACTAAAATCATGTAGTCTGAACTCGGCATTAGGGTGATTAGGCAAGTCATTGTATAAAAGTGGTTTGTTCTGTTAAAAATATAGCTTAAGAGGGCTAATAATATTGACCTGTTAAACATCATTAGGGAAATATTTTAAAAAGAAAGAGCGTGAATAATTGTGACTTCAACTGTATATAAAATAAAAGAAACCCCCATGGAGGTGAAGCGTTTGGAGGAGTGACGGAGAGGTGGAGGAAAACTGAAAGAGCCCCAGCTGATGGATGGATGACGGAGAGCAGGTTTATCAGCCCCTGACAGACACAATAAAAAATAACCTTCAGTGCAGTGAAAGCTGTGCTCAGATTAATATAGAGAGCAGCCAGGCGATGCCGCTGGACGCCATTAGTGCACAATGACAGCATCATTAAGACAATGGGCAGATTATAGAGGTTACTGATCACACATCAGACGCTTACATGTTCCTCTCGTGACCTCTGGAGAACACAAACCTGTGTCAGGATCCTGCTGATTAATTCACTCGCTCACGTTTCTCTGTCATCTGTCAATGCCGCGTTACTTGGAAATCTCCTCACATTTCTTACAGAGCGAGGGAGATCCTGAATAAATCGATCCGTAGGCTAGGCATGGGATGATAACCGGTCTAAGGTTTGGAAAAATCAAGGTTTTCATTCTTTCATTTTCTTTTCGTCTTAGTCCCTTTATTAATCCGGGGTCGCCACAGCAGAATGACCGCCGACCTATCCAGCACATGTGTATCCAGCACACAGCGGATGCCCTTCCAGCTGCAACCCATCACTGGGAAACATCCACACACACTCATTCACACACACACTACGGACAATTTAGCTTACCCTATTCCCCTATAGTTCATGTCTTTGGACTTTTGGGGGAACCGGAGCACCCGGAGGAAACCCACGCCAATACAAGGAGCAGGGCCGGCGCGACCTAGGCGGCTGCCTAGGGCGGCAGAGCAGTCAGGGCGGCGTCCGCGGCGCGTCTCTCCCCCTTCACTTTTGTCTGCGACAAACCCCGCATCATCTCAACACCCAGCTCCGCCGAACCCCTCCTTACCCTCTACAGGCTTTTTCGGTTTGAGAGCGGCATTCTCGTCATTTGCCTAGAGCGCCAGTTGAGCTTGCTCTTGCCCTGATGGGGAGAACATGCAAACTCCACACAGAAACGCCAACTGACCCAGCCAAGACTTGAACCAGCGACCTTCTTGCTGTGAGGCAAACGTGCTACCCACTGCGCCACCGTGTCACCCTTCAAGATATTATTAAATATATATATTTTATTTATATATACAATAATGACCATGTTATTTTACATTTGATTATACAATTTCTGTACTTGAATACTTTTCCCTCATCAGAAAACGCTGTAACTTTCATTTTTGCTCTGTCGTATTTACGTATATATGCTTGTAATATATTATGTTATATATTAAAAAGATTTGATCATCCCGGTAGATCTAAATTAATCAAATCTTTCCAAATATTCATTCATTCATTCATTCATTTATTTTCCTTTCCTTAGTCCCTTTATGCATCAGGGGTCGCCACAGCGGAATGAACCGCCACTTATCCAGCATGTTTTACACAGTGGATGCCTTTCCAGATGCAACCCAGTACTTGGAAACACCCATACACACACACACACACACACACACACACACACACACACACACACACACACACACACACACACACACACACACACACACACATTCATACACTACAGCCAATTTAGTTTATCAATTCCCCTATAGCGCATGCGTTTAGACTGGGGGATGCATGCAAACTCCACACAGAAATGCCAACTAACCCATTCGAATTTCGAATTAGCAACCTTCTTGCTGTGAGGCCACAGTGCTAACCACTAAGCTACCGTGCCGTCCCTCTTTCCAATTAGAGCAATCATCGCAAATCATCACAATATATATCGCAGCAAAACAAAATATCCCAATCATGCAGCCCTAATATGCAAGTTGGGCAACAGTATCTCCATCAGTAAAGGAGCCTCCACATCAAACTGGTCAGCCACGATTCTGGATAATAGTATAATATAATGTAATGTCTATAATGTTTAATTTATTATTTTAGCTTTTTTTTTTTGTCAAGTTGAACCAAATAAATATTCAAATAAACATGTCCTTGCCAAATATGGATGCATTTTGTTTTTTAAATCCACAGAAAACTATGAATTTCCAAGTGGATATGCATGCATATATTTCCACATGCTTCCATCTTTTTCTGTAATTAGGTAGCTAAAATGACCTCCTCATGAACTTTACCCTTCCTCACAGTGCGAGTGAGTCCTGAAGGCTTGAATAAATCGATGTCCTCGTGAAATCCATGTCTGACATCTGTGTCTCTGATATCCCACTGTTTTCCATGCGCTCGGCTCCATTGAGGCTCATTGGGGTTTTTTTAGTCGCTGGAGATATTTGGGAAATGATTCAGAGTCCCGAATCTCCTCATGGAATTGGGCAGAGGGTGAAATTAGGTCCACCGAGATGCTGCACCATTGAGTTAAGGTACAAATACACATGGAGGAGTCCTCTGAGGGTTTGTTAGAGGCAATGCAACACCTTGAAATAACAGCAGGTTATAGTGTAGATTCACTGTAAAAACCAACACAGAGCTAGTGGAAATATGGGCTTTAGCCTATACTCTATATCCCTACTGTAAATTAGCAGTTCCCTGTATTTTGTGATTCATGTTTTTATTTTTTTTTCAGTTTATTTCTGCTTTTTAGTTGCATTATGGAATCTTGATCTTTCTTACAGCAACCGAAATGTTGTAAAAAGTGACTTTTATTGTTATTTTTAATAGTGTGCAGTGCTATATTGTCTGTGTTGGTGTTGTATATTACGCTACAGAAACCTTGTAGTAAACTCTGCAGCATGTTTTCTGTTATTTTACTTCTGAAATGATTTCTTATATTGTTTCAAATGACTAAAATCAGAATCAGAAAGAGCTTTATTGCCAGGTATGTTCACACATATGAGGAATTTGTTTTGGTGACAGAGCTTCTACAGTGCAACAGAATTACAGAGACAAGACTAAAAAACAGATAATAAATATATTTTAAAAATAGAAGTAAGTGGCAACGCAGTGGCGCAGTAGGTAGTGCTGTTGCCTCACAGCAAGAACGTCGCTGGGTCGCAGGTTCGAACCTCGGCTAGGCTGGGTCAGTTGGCGTTTCTGTGTGGAGTTTGCATGTTCTCCCTGCGTTCGCGTGGGTTTCCTCCGGGTGCTCCGGTTTCCCCCACAGTCCAAAGACATACAGTACAGGGGAATTGGGTAAGCTAAATTGTCAGTAGTGTATGTGTGTGAATGAGTGTGTGGATGTTCCCAGAGATGGGTTGCGGCTGGAAGGGCATCCGCTGCGTAAAATCGTGCTGGATAAGTTGGCAGTTCATTCCGCTGTGGCGACCCCGCAAGGGACAAAGCCGACAAGAAAATGAATGAATGAATGAATAGAAGTAAGTAGTGAATGCAAATATACAAATTGACAAGTGTATGTACAGCTATATTACTATATACAACATAATATGTGCAGCTGGTATGTGCAAATTGGCATATAAAGTGTGTTGTTAAATAAGTGTATGTGTGTATAAAGTGTATAGCAAGTAGTGATGTTGGTTCCTTTGGAAATCAAAGGGGGGGCGAATATTTCTGACTTCAACTGTACATTGAATAATGATAACGAGGTTTAATATGTATGAATTAGATTATTAACCTTACATTCCAAGAGTGAGTGCATATTCTGTGCTTCTGAATGGCTGTATTTACATTTCTGTTGTATTTTATCTGGTGCAAACAGCCAAATTGCTCATTACTGCGTATCTCATCACGAAGCGTGTTGTTAGGACACGGGGTTAAAATGTAACCTGCTCACCTAATGTTTGCGTTCATAATATTTATATTATTTGTTAATTAATAACCTCATGTGGAACTGAATCTGTCTCATTTAGGAGTCTGTTACGGTCCACCTGAGTTCGCATTTTTGTCACAGACACAGGCTTTCAGAGCCTTTCTGACTGAATGAATGAAATACGCTGTTTTCCATCAAGGCAACCTGGAGTGCAGAAATTTAATTGGCTAAACTGGCATTGGGTGGGTTAAATGACCAAAACAAAGACAGCCGTTCCAGCACGTAACACTGATTTTCACAGCAGAATATCTGACTTCAGCATTGTTTTTCAGATAAGCAAGAATGTTCACTGAGCATGTTTCTGAAATATCTGCACACATATATGATATTTTTATACTTTAGAAGAGTCAAACACTTACTGTACATACAGCACCTTTAATGCTTTTGCACCATACACTTTAGACTTTGCGCTTAGATTGTTAAAATACAACCCATAATATTTACAGTGACTTATTATTGATGAATAAATGATTATTTTTGTGCAGTTCTGTACACGACACAAATAAATACCACAAAACCACTTAATGCTGTCTATGATTTATGATAAAGCTGCGGTTTCTGTGAACTTTTCTCATACGTCTGCTTTTATTCAACTCAAGTTTATTTGTGTAGTACTTTTTTACAATAATTATTTATTAAAAGCAACTTTACAGAAGGTGCACATTATTGCAGTACAATCAGATTAAGTTAAAGTTACAATCAAATAGAGGTGTAACGATACTACAAACCGAACCGAAATATCGCGATACACCAACCACGATACATATCGCGAAACGCTTGTGGCGTACCGCGATACTCTCACGCCCCCTGCTGTTGAGGTTGATATCACTTGTCTCTAACTAATTAAACCAAATTTAAGCAGATATTTATTTGATCACATTGAATTAAATTGTACTAGTAATGAGGTTTTGTTCTAAATCTTATATTCTAAAGTTAGTATTTTCCAAGTGCATGTCATGTCATGTGAGTGAGCGATCACACTCGATTACTACTGCATGGTTTCCGCTACATTCATTCTTCCATGGCAGGGCGCCACACCAAAATTCACCCCGCCACTGACTGATGCTTGCGCGCCGATTTTCTCTGTTCATGCACAAAATTCTTGTGTGCCCTCATATATACTCTGCTCAAGTGCGCTTTCAAATACACACAGCTGAAGTGCGATTTAGTGTGTTTACGCATCACTAACTGACTGACAGGTGCGTGATGCTAGCAAATATGACGTAGCTTTGAGTTAAGATGAACACAGTTTCCATAATTATACTTTATAGATAACAGATAATGCTTTATAATACTTTAAAATGTATAGATGACGTTATCTTGCTGGAGTTTATAGCTGTTTCACTTTACTTCGGGGAGCATTAATGCCGCTCGCGTCTATTGCACAGCAAAAACTCCAGTGTTAAATATACAGTGTAATTTTTTGGGTGTTGTTCAGTGTTAAAACCGGAGTACATTTTAATCCACGAGTGTGAAAGAGCATACGTTTTTTTTCCATTGTTTTAACCCAATATGCAGTGTATTTCTCACTAGTGATGGGAAGTCCAGTTTTTTTTACTCGAACCGGTTCTTTAAGACAAAGACAAACAACTCTTTGCATTTTAAAATTTCACACTTTAGAAAGTGTTATTTTAACTCCAGAATGGAGGGAGTCATATGTACACCCAAGGAGTGTTAAGTTAAACTCAAATTGAGTTGAATGTACACTGATTTTTTTTGCTGTGTGGAGACATTCATAAATATTTCTAGCAAATCTAATGAAGGTTGGAGACATACTTGTTACATAAACACACTAAATCGCACTTCAGCAGCGTGTATTTGAAAGCGCACTTGAGCAGAGTATATATGAGGGCACGCAAGAATTTTGTGCATGAACAGAGAAAATCGGCGCGCAAGCAATATATTGAGCAGTTTTCAGCGCTGTGCGCCTTATTCTTCCCTATACTGAACTGTAGAATAAAATAAATACAAAGATGACGTTCACCTCTTACCTGTTATGTTTTTAACAATACATTTACTATGTGTTTGCAAAATGGAAGTCATAAGACAACTTCCCTATCCACCTTACTCTGAGAAAAGAGTGAACTTGAGGAGGTAAAGCTCAATATGACGGGAAAGAGCTGAACAAAAAAGCAACAAACAAATCAATCGAAATAAAAATGTACAAAAATCACAAAATATCTCAGAGTGGGCAAAAGTAATGCTAAATAATTTTGCCCAAATGAAAGTTAAGCAAAAACAACGAAAATCATAATCATGTTAGCAAAATACACGAAAAACCAGATCAAAGGAAGATGCGCTCTCCTCCGCTTTTCCTGACGTCATTTTTATATTCCAGCGCCACAACCAATCAGCTGTCGTGAAGGCGAACATACAGAAATGACAGGCATGGAGAGAGAGAGAGAGAGAGAGAGAGAGAGAGAGAGAACAGGAGGCAAGTTTCAGACAAAACTGCAATGTATTTTACTGGTGAATATGTAATGTAAAAAACACTTTACAAACACATTATATGTATATTTTTTTCATTAATTTAAACGGAAATCTATCTATCTAGATGAAAACTTAGATAACTAAAAATGAGCATCAGTATGTCTATGTATGCAGAGATCAAGCCTCTCACCTGAGAATGTGGACATTATGGTGTTTTTAAAGAAGAACTTAAAACATATCTAAATATTTTCAAATGTCCTTAGAGAGGACAAGCCTGTTTATCTTTCACTATAGTCTACTTCAGTTATTTATTTAATTTGAGTTTACTTTCTTAAGATGGCTGCACTAAAGAGAATTGTTTTTCTGACTACTCTATATTGGAGGTATTTATTTAATGTTTGTTGTTTACTCTGGTATCCTGACTGTACTAAAATGTGATGGCAAAGTTAATAAAGAAAAAGTTTAGTTGTTCTTGTTATTAAGTGAATCTATTTTTCCTTAGTTAAGATGACATCAACCCTAACCCCACAGCAAACAGAAACCGAACCGAACCAAGGCTCCAAAGCAGTGAACCGAACCGAATCGTGCCTTTGGTGTATCGTTACACCCCTACAATCAAATATAAGTTATTATATACCTAGTTAACTTGCATGTATATACAGTAGGTGATGTCTATATGTACATGTTTAATGAAGTGTGTTTGTGTATTAAGTGTTTGTGTTGTCCTGGAAGTCCTTGATGGTTGTGATGGAGCTTCTGAAAACACTCTTTGTTGACTGTATTATGGCATCAAAATCCCACCAAATGTATTGCGGTCGCGGATCAAAACATGATGTTTAAATCAAAAAATTGACATCCCATGTAAAATTCATTCATTCATTCATTTTCCTTCAGCTTAGTCTTTACTTCAGAGTCCGTGTGGCTTCTGTAAATCACGTTCGATCATGATAAATCATGATTTTGATTACATTCAAAATCAAATGCGTAAAAAAAAATCAAGCTGTATTACAATTATTATAATCATGATGCATGAAAACCCCTTTGTATGGATTTAATACTGTCATTTTACATTTAAAATGCAATTGAAGTCCATATCCAAGATATCAAAATAAAGCACATTTCATGTTACAGTATATTTATGACACATGCTCCGAATAGTATACCTGCTGACTCCTGTCACGACACGCTTTCCCGCTCTCTGCAAATCCATGCAAAAATGAGTGCAAGCCTGTCCTGCAAGTTGTTTGTTGACATGTTGTCAAGAATAAACTGTACTGTGTGTGTGTGTGTGTGTGTGTGTGTGTGTGTGTGTATCTATTCCAGGCTTGTAGCTTCACTCTTCTAATTGACACACCTAGTCTGAATGATGTCAACAACAGGACTAAAAACAGCGCCTCCATCATGGCATTAGACTTAAAGCTTCACCTATTAGAAGAAAGTTTTGCTTCTGATCGCATCTGCTCAGCTGAAGACGCTAATTTCTTTACTTACAATTAGATCAATTTGCATTCTTTTAGGTGCGAGGAAAATGCGGCGTCCCTCCTGTCACGACATTTACACCTGAGCTGCTTCTTCAATCACAGTTTAAATTGCACCGGTGTCGTCTGTCAGAGAGAGTCGAGTCTGATTGAGGAGAAATTGACGTTTGTGCTCAGGAGGGACTGGGGCTTTTTTCAGTAACACCTGAGCACAGCAGCAAAAGAAGAGTCTTGCTGTCAGTCAGAGCGAAAATCAGCTGTGCTGGGAAAAAGAGAGACTGAGAAATGCATTGGCAACACTTTACAATAAGCTTGTATTAGTTAATGTTAGTATGTAAGTGTTTGACTCTTCTAAAGTATAAAAATACCATATATGTGTTCAGATATTTCAGAAACATGCTCAGTGAATATTCTTGCTTATCTGAAAAACAATGCTAAACTCAGATATTCTGCTTTGAAAATGTGTGTTACGTGCTGGAACGCTCTTTGTTTTGGTCATTTAACACACCCACTGCCAGTTTAGCCAATTATATTTCAGCACCCCGGGTTGCCTTGATGGAAAACAGCGTAATTCAGTCATGAAGCCTCTCAAAGCATGTGCCCGTGACCGAAATGCGACCTCTGGTGGACAGTAGCAGACTTCGAAATGAGAAGCAGATTCAGATTTTAACATGAGGTGGTTATTAATTCGCAAATGATATAAATATTACAAACGTAAACATTAGATGAGCAGGTTACATTGTAACCCTGTGTCCTAACAACACGATACGTTGCAATTTGCAGTGATAAGCAATTTGGCTGTTTGCACCAGACGAAACACGACAGAAATGTAAATACAGCCATTCAGAATGGTGCACTCACTGCACTCCAGTGAAATGGTAATGTTTATAATAGAGGTGTGAACCTACACTGGTCTCACGGTTTGGTTATGATTATCATGCCATCGATTCGGTTCAATTCGATATCTCGGTGCATTGACGATGCTTTCCATACACACTTTTATATTTTACTTTACAGGCGCTGTTCACCGATTAGTGACACTGATAACCGCCAGTGGTGCAGTGTTGCCAGATTGGGCGATTTTGGATAGGCATTTCAGCGAGTTTTGGATCGTTTTTAGGCTGGAATCAGTCAGCTACATCTGGCAACACTGCAGAGGCGATCACAGCTGATCCATTATAGACACGGTGGAGAAAACTCGCGCTCGTGTCTGTATCAAGAAGTGTTGCTGTAAAAGCCGAGAAGACAGGAAAAGTCACGCCAGCAGGTCAAACGGGCCACAGTGAGAGAGTAATGGAGTTTACTTTCATTCTCTCAATGGCAGTGAAATAGGGGCTTCTACTGTGTCAGTGAAAGACTGTCCAGCAAACACACACGCAGTGACATTGTGCACAGCTTCTGCATTTTTAAGTAGTTGGAGCATTGTACATACACGCGCTCGCCTCCCTCGCCATAGTAAGCTACAGCGACATAGCGCATATGAGATAAATGACATCAGTACACAATAACCGGTTATGATTATTACTGAACCAATAGCGAACCAGGGCTCAAAATTGCGACCATTTTGGTCGCATATGCGCCCGAAATTTAATCTATGCAACCTCATAATATATTTGGGAGCATTTGTGCGACTGCATATAATGGTTGTAGTGAGACTTGTTTTGATTTTTTCTAAAAGCGTGCTGAATCGGACTTCCCTGCCGCTATATTGGTTCATATTAGCTGTCAACCACTCAAGGCTTCCCGCTGTCAGATAACAGGGAGCTTAATAAGGGCGCCAGCCGAGATCAATCGAGTGTTTTCGGAGAAGGTGCCCGAATCTCGATGCATTGCATTCACTGCGTGTTCAGCGCAAATGTCCGCTAAATGTAAAATCTAACACTGTACACATCATCACCAAAGAAGCTCGCCTTTACTGAGTTTAAACTGAAACTGCGGCTCATAACAAAGAACGGTATTGCGCCAGTGGTCATCGTGAGAATCCTGCTCTGCCCTGCTCATATATTGGGTCGGCTGACTCGCCTGCTTTATTCCATAAACACAGAAAACTGTAAATCAGCGTATAACGAGACCGAGCATTTAAAATGACACAAACCCAAACCAACACTTTTAAAGAGTGTAGAAGTGAGACCTTTCTTACTTTATTTGGTCCATTCCTTCTTGAGATGTAGATTATTTTTCTATTTACTGATGACTGCTCTGCAGCTTTCAGCATTGGATTGAATGATTTATTATAATCTTGCGTTTGTTTTGTAGCAGAAATATTATTTATTAAATTGACAAGCGTATAAAAACAATAGTGCAGAATAAATATTTATTACTGCAGTGCTTCATTTCTGTTTGATGCAAACCATAAATTTATTTTTCGTAAAGTAACAGCAGGACCTTTTACAGTACATAACTTAGGGCTGTCAAAATTAATCGTTTCTTCGGTGCACCGCGATGCAGATGGGGACAATTCGATATCGGTTCAGTAATAGATCATAACCGGATATTACGCACTGACGTCATTTATCTCATATGCGCAATGTCGCGGTAGAATATTATGGCGAAGGAGGTGAGGGTGAGTAAATAAAACACTCCTACTACTTAAAAAGCAGATAATTGTGCACGTGTGAGTGTGCTGGACACAGTCTTTCACTGACACTGAGGAATGGTAAAGCACGAGCCGCTATTTCACTAGGGAGAAATGCTGTAAAACTCCATTTCTGCCCCCTCTCTCTCTCTCTCTCTCTCTCTCTCTCTCTCTCTCTCTCTCTCTCTCTCTCTCTCTCTCTCTCTCTCTCTCTCCCACACACACACACACTTAAGGCATTTGACCCGTTGGCATGTTCTTGAGGTAAATTTTCCCCTCCTAGGCTGTTAAATACTTGTGGATCCAGACACAAGCGTGCCTGTGGTGCGAGTTTATTGTATTGTATTTATTCTATTACGGATTACCTGATAACCGCGTATTATGCGCATATAGACTGACCCGCGGCTGTTTTTCCCGCGTCACTTATGAGTGAACGGCGCTTTCGTTTCTAAAGCCAAGCGCAGCCCTTTCTGTTGAGCGGGTGAAGACAATGACCAATCATAGGGGTGTAAGAACTTGCCAGTGCTCAAAAAGCAAGCGGGATAATATTTACATTAGTTTATTTGTTATGAATGCTCGTGCTGTCTTCTGTGCATGTGTTGGAGTTTTGTCTAAAACATTCACAAAGAGTGTCTTTTGTTGTTGAGCAGGTTAAATTAAAGGTGCAGTTCATATATCTGACTGCCTGTATTAAAGGACAAAATTGTTTTACAAGTAATATATAAAAATAAACATATTTATAGATTAATATAATTTTTTTTCTTGTGTTGTAAAGACAAAAATCTAATTATGTATGGAAATAGTCATCAATGCACCGTGATGCACCGAGATATCGAATTGAACCGAATCGATGGCATGATAATCGTAACCGAACCGTGAGACCAGTGTAGGTTCACACCCCTAACATAACTCGCATTCAAGCACATTCAGGGCAGCATGATAATGAGAAATGTTATTCATTGTAAGTATTATTGACATCATCGCCATCATTAATAATATTTTATAATTATTAGACATTCATTTTGGAATTATTGCACAGATATCAACAAGTCATCACAGCATTAGTTAGATAGTTGTTTCTGGTTTTTGTTAGTCCTGATTGATGTTGTTTTCAAATACAATAAATCTGTTAATATACAATTTGCAGTGCTGCTCCTAAATTTTTGAAGTTGGGAGCACCGGTGCTACTAAGTAAAAAAGTTAATTCCGAGCTCTGCGAATTGTCTTCGTCTGCATCGCGGTGCACTGAAGAAACAATTAATTTTGACACCCCTAGTTTATAATCTAATTAATACATATTAAACCTCTTTAACATTATTAAATGTTGATGCTGAATCACTGATATGTGTTGGTTTGCACTGAGTCACAGCTCTGAAGCTCAATTTTAAACGGTTTATTTTATTGTCCAGATCTGAGGTGAACTATCTGCTGCTGCTTTCAGTATATGGCAATAAATGTGGTGTAAAATGGCATTCAGTCTCACATTATTCATATTTAACACTGAATAAAGCACATGAGCTGTACCTGAGCTGATCATGGTCAGTTTTCTGTTGTTCACCTGTGAGAAATAGAAACCGTTTCTAATGTATTAATTTCAGGTGTTGATTAGAACAAAAATATTCCTTCTATTGGGTGCCGTTGCTTTTATTTAGAACATGACTTAAATCAGTCTTTAGACTCGACAGTCAGGCAAGCTGCTGTTGGTGTCGTCGTACAAACTGGCAACAACAGGAAAGCCGTCCATATGGAAGCAAGTGGTCAGCTGGTAAGCAAGAAGTGGAACAGCTTCATACCGGCCCATAGCGTTCGTTTTAAAGACAAAATGCAGCTATACGTATCTCTGGCTTAGTTCACCATCTCCAGAAATGTATATGCTATAAGGCAGGGCTATTCAATTGGCGGCCCGTGGGCCAAACCCGGCCCCCAAGGCAATTTGTTCCGGCCCTCCAAATAGTGTGACCAAGACATCAGAAATAAAATTAGTTCAGTCAAAAAACAGCCGCTATAGTTATGAAGTGACGTGCGTCTGTTCAATACAGCACGAGCTGCGCAGAGCGTGAGTCACCTGACAGTGGCGAGAGCAGCCGAATACATTTGAATATGTTTGTAGAAAAGGTCTTTTGTACAATGCACTGATATCGTTATTAGGGATGCAACGATTAACCGATTTCACTATTAACTGCGCTTTAATTCGTCATGGTTAATTAATCGTAAAGGCTTCTCTAAGCCGCATTTCTGCATTTCTGTTCTGCCGCACGAAACGAAACTGCTGAACAAAGTTACGCCAAGTTGCCAACTGTGCGCTAGTTTAAAGTTCTGAGCTTGTCCACCGAAGCTAATACACACGCACACTGTAATAACTATAGCCGCGGGCCGTTCCAATATCACGTCTTTCCCGTGCGCAAGTTTGTTATGTCGTATGAATATATGCCAATATGCGGGCGCAAGCGGAGCAACGCGCTCGCGGCTGTCTGGGCGCACGCAGTAGAAGACATCTCATGCTGTAGCGGAGAGAGTTGTGCTGAGCTTTCAGTGCAATGTAAACAAAAGACATGTTAGACGAACTATTATTAAAATGATTATGTATGTATGAACGCAGATGATAACAACAGTTAATCTAAATATTGGCGCCGACCTTCACAACAATTATTATTATATTATTTTCTCCCGTTCCTCTCTATAAACACACACATAATTAAATTGTGTAGCCCTATAAGCACAGAAAAACCTTCAGCATAAAAACTATTACTAATGAAAATGCCTTTTAAAGGTTTTTTAATATTAGTTAGGGATGTCCAGATCTAAATCTAGCTCATATAAAGCTTACATTTACATTAGACGTGATAACTGTGAAACCCTGATTATTCTTCACACTATATAATCGTACAACCAAAATCTATAATTGTTGCATCCATAATTGTTATGCAGTTCAGAACAGAACATATGAACGTGTCTGAGTGTAGAAGAAGCCTACGTCAGCAATACTCTGATTTTGTTGTGCTGTGAAATACAACATTTGAATGTTTGTTAAAAAAACTTATTGTACAATGCAGTGATATTATATAGTTTCAAAATACAATATATTAACATTTTAATGTAGACAAATACAACGTGGGTGTCTTAAGGAGCAAAAATACAACATATGGGCTCTTAAATGCAGTTGTGTCATCACTTATATTGCAAGTCATATCTCTCTGGCCCTTCGTTTGGGATAATTTTCATGAACTGGCCCCCGTGACAAACTAATTGAATAGCCCTGCTGTAGGGCTTTGTTTTCAGAATGAGCCTATGTTGGCCTTTTTTGTTGACAAGAAAATAAGAAGTGTGCTGTGCATTTTATGTGCTGCTGTTGATATTGTCATTATTGTAATATTTAATAATATTGTGATATTCACTATTTGTGAAGTCATACAGCTCTGGATAACTCGAAAGCCGTCACCGCTGGTCTCTCCTCCATCTTTAAAGGTCTCCTTAGCCATCATGACAACATAAACACTGTTGTCAGCTACACGGAAACCCCGCCTCTGCTTTCATTTGATTAGACCAGTGGTTCTCAACCGGTGGGGCGTGCCCCCCCGGGGGGGCGCGGACACTCTCGCGGGGGGGCGCGAGTTGATGGGAGAAAAAAAAAACTGGAAATTTTTTTTTTTTTTGCAAATTTGTGATCTTTGTTCGGATTCATCAGCATACCTGTCAACCCTCCCGTTTTTCCCGGGATTCGACCATATTAGACCGTTCTATGCCGCTATCATTCCGTAAAGGTATTTTTCCGTATTTCTCCCGTATTTTCAGTGTTTCTCTGAAGGGTGGCAAATAAACATTAAAGAGCAGAGCCTCCCTGTACGCAACCCATACCGCCCAACCACAAGGGGCCGCTCCTTGCTCTTAAATGTGAGGCTGTTCTGTGCTTTCGCTTTGTTTAGGCATAAAAACACAGACATAAATATAAAAACAGCGGGATTCCCTTTCCTTTTCATTACAGATGCCGTCTCCCCTTCATATGCAATCCTCAAAACAGTCATATAGCGGTGCGTGACTATCAGCTGACGCGCTCAAGAGTGATAAATAGACGCTGTTTCCCAAACGGATTCTGTACACGTAATTTGAAGCGGAGGCTGGGTTTTGGGTGCGTGTTAAACAGACATATACACATAATTAATAATAATAATATCTAAAGATGTCGATCTTGGTGGGGTTTTTTTTCAAACACAACTAATTTTGTCCTAATGAGCATAAAGTTATGAAAGCAATCGAATGCTTTCATTATGACGTCAGATGTGTGCATTTTTAAAGGGACACTGTTATTTAATGTAATCAACCAAAAAAATTAAATCTAAATAAATAAGAGATTCATTCGTTGCTCTTTAATCAGAATGTGTGAGTTATACAGTGAAGAAAAGGTTAATGAGATTTGATAACTTCATTCTATTTCATTATAATAGCTATTAATTTTATTAAGCTGAACTGTTTGCTAATGTATTTGCTGCTAATGTTTACTATTTATTTTTCCTTTTGTAAATAATAATAATAAAACATATTACTGACCATTTAACTGTTTGTTTACAATGAAACAGCTCCAAATGAACATATTTAGTAATTTGGGGATTATTTTAAAGGGGGGTCGCGGTAATCCCTTATTATGGCGGGCATATCCCTTATTTTCACATCCCAATGTTGACAGGTATGTTCATCGGATCTATTTTTGCTACTAAAATAGACCAAAACAATCATTATTTCATCAAAAATATAAGTGACTTAATATTATTAACTTGTTTGTTGAAGTGTCATATGATATCAGTGTCACATTTTCAATCATGAGGTGATGGTAAATTAAGTGATGGTCGATTGTCAGCTCTCTCGATCGTCAGGTCGTTTGATGCATGTTGCTGAACTGTATTCAAATGTTATAAATATAAAAACACCACATTTTGAAATGTAACTGCAGTATGTCAATTTAGTTTATTTGTGTGTGCTGCACTCATAGACTTTAGAAAACGGCGCTCATTTGTTTGATTTCTCCTCGAGAAGCTGCACAAGCCTCAAAACTTTAGGGTCCTTGCACCCTGACTGAGTCCGAAACTGTCGTATTCGTTTTTTCATATTCGTCATTTGGTGGCTCTCAGTTGTCAAAAACACCCCTCAAAATATTTGTTACGGATACGAAAAATGTAGAAAATCGAACCATCCGAATTAACGAACGGAAGTTGCAGTCAGAATATAGGCTACAGTTAAAGCTTTCCTTTAGTTTTTGTGAAATGCACGCATGCATGCAGCCACGCACACACAAACATGTTTAAATACATTTATGTTGTTAATAAATAAATAACAATAAATTGTTGTAACAGCAATATCTCCAAGTTTAGTTTTTCACTGTAAAAATGTAATGATTTGCCAATGCAAAAAGAGTACCACTACCTTTTCCCCCCACTGATTATAACACAAACAAATCATCCTCCTGGCAACTTTTTTTTTTTTTTTTTGTCAAAAGCGACAAATCCAGTGACTTTTGCTGGTGTTTTGGAGACTTTTGTGGTGTTTGGAGACTCGAAAGCACGAATCACTCTGCAGTTAGGCCTACTGTGCTCAACTAGCAGCAGCTGCTGCAGTGAGCCCCTCTCCCGTCCAAAAGCACTCACAGGCGGTCAGTCTTTTAGTAGCCGCTAAAAAAATGCCGGTTCTTTTTGACTTCGTGCTGAACCAATCCGTAAAAATGATAAATCTTATCAAATCATGGCCGCTAAACACTCGCTTGTTTGGGGTCCTCTGCCAGAAGATGGGGTCAAGGCATGAACAGCTGCTTCTGTACACTGACAGCATTGATGCAGGACTATCCTGAACTCTGTGACGTCGCCTTTAAGATTCTCCTTCCTTTCGCTTTGACATATTTGTGTGAGGCAGGATTCTCAAAAATGACCACTCAAAACGAAATACTGCAATCGTGCACAAATCGAGGATGATTTGAGGCTATGTTTATCAATCATTGAGCCAAGAATTGAGAAGGCAAAGCAGGCTCAGATCTCACATTAAAATCACCTACCTGCAAGCTTCTGTAAAAAATGCAGATGATGCCTACTATTAGGCCTAGTAATAATAACAATAATAAAGCATTAATTAATATCAGAGGTCTGGTGCCAATTCCCAATTATAGCAATAGCCTAGTAGTGATAATAGGTCTATACTGATGATGATAATAATAATAACAACAACAACAATGAAACATGTAACCTCATATAATTATAAAGCAACAGCCTAGTAATGATGATAGGCCTACCTACCGCTACTGAGGATGATAGTAATAATAACAATAATAATGTGGGTGGGGGGTTGTTTTTTTTTTTAGGGGGGGGTGCACTGGGGCCCCAACTGCAATGAACCAGCTTTGGGGGGGCCCGGCTTGCAAAAGGTTGAGAACCCCTGGATTAGACAATGAAATGCATATTATTCATTCATTTGACTTAGACTCTATTTCAGCAGTGGCTCAATCGTTAGCACTGTCGCCTCACAGCAAGAAGGTCGCTGGTTCGAGTCCCGGCTGGGCCAGTTGGCATTT
>LR812532.1:62417504-62517504 GCA_903798195.1 Danio kyathit | reverse complement strand
CTGTGCATTTGCATCATAAGGCTACTGCAATTTATTAAATGTTTTGCATATTTAAAGAGCATGGGTATGGTAGGGGTGTGAACCTACGCTGGTCTCACGGTTCGGTTCGGTTACGATTATCATGTCATCGATTCGGTTCAATTCGATATCTCGGTGCATCACGGTGCATTGACAATGCTTTCCATACACAATTAGATTTTTTCTTTACAACACAAGAAATTTTTTTTTATTAAAACCTATGAATAGGTTTATATTTATATAGGCCTATTATTTGTAATACAATTTTGTCTTTTAATACAAGCAGTAATATAAATGAACTGTACCTTTAATTTTACCTGCTCAAAAAAGAAAAAAAAAAACACTCTTTGTGAATCCAATACATGCACAGAAGACAGCACGAGCATTCATAACAAATAAACTAATGTAAATATGATCCCGCTTGCTTTTTGAGCGCTGGCAAGTTCTTACACCCCTATGTTTGGTCATTGTCTTCACCCGCTCGGCTCAACAGAAAGGGCTGCGATTAGAAACGAAAGCCTCCCATGAGTGACGCGGGAAAATCAGCCGCGGGTCAAGGCCGTCACACACCGGATGCGCCGCTCAGTGCCGTGACACGGCGCGCACATGACAGTTGAAAGTATCGCACACCAGACGAGCACATTTGCAGGCTATTTAAAACGAAACTAATCAGATGGCGCTCTGTGGCGCGGCAGAATTATGAACAGTGTCCTGAGTCGTGGCTGGGTGCATTCAGAATTTCTGAAATGCGTGGCGCGGCGCGGCGCATCGCTTCTGGCGTGCGACCTGCTTCAGTCTATATGTGCACATAATCAGGTAATCCGTAATAGAATAAATACAATACCATAAACTCGCACCACAGGCACGCTTGTGTCTGGATCCACAAGTATCTCTTTAACAGCCGACTCCGAGAGGAGAGGAAACTTTACCTCACGAACATGCCATTGGGTCAAATGCTCAAAGTTTGTGTGTGTGTGTGGGAGAGAGAGATAGAGAGAGAGGGGCAGTGTCTGTGAAAGATATGCTTTTTAAGTAGTAGGAGTGTTTTTATTTACTCACCCTCGCCTACTTCGCTATAGTATTCTACCGCGACATCGCGCATAGGGGATAAATGACGTCAGTGCGTAATAACCGGTTATGATTATTACTGAACCGATATCGAATTGTCCCCATCTGCATCGCGGTGCACCGAAGAAACGATTTATTTTGACACCCCTAGGGTATGGTATTATTTGCAGCTTGTGATACAATTCCCTAACAACAAAATTAAATGCATCTAATGTCAGAATTTTCATTTTTATCAGGATATGAGATTAATGTGATCAATTTTAATTTTATAATAAGTTATTATACGTTCAAATCTTTTGCTTGCTACCAAACTACTTAAACATGTTTATAAACCGGCCCAGATTGGCTAATCGGGAGGACCGGGAAAATTCCCGGTGGGCTGGTCCGTTTTTTTGGCTGCAAGGGCCGGTGTCCCTAGCTGCTTGCGCTCTCAGCAGCAGCACTTTATTTATTTATTTATTTATTTGACCATAGCCCCACTCTTTTTATTCATTGTTTTGCCGCAGCTCCGCTCTTTTTATTTACTTTCTCGCAGCCCCGTGAGCAAAATGCAGCCTGCAGGTTAATGATGATGTAACTATCATTCGACCCCAAACAGCAGCACCTTAGTGAATATAAGAATTCGAATAATTAATATTAATGAATATTACATCTGCTCAATGAAAACCAGATGATTCAGTACAGTAATAAATCTGACATAACCTGATCAGAAATCTAAAAAGGGGAGAAAAAGATTAAGCCAGCAATAGAAAGTAACACTCTGGTTAAAAGAGTCTTGCAGATTAACAGTGCAATACTTATTTTTTATTTCAAACCCATCAACATAACAGCGCTATTGTGGTCCAGTGGAGAATTTTTATTTTTTTTTTTTAGTAATAAGACATATAATACTGTTTGGGTTACTTATGTAGGTGTACATATTTTATTTTTATTTTTTGTGTGACCACCGTTACAAAGGACTGGATATCTATAAAGAATTTTGCACAGAATATAAATTCAGATATTGCAGGAAAGGACATTGTGATGTTTTAAAGAGTAGTGTTGGAGATTTAGCTCCCCTTTAATGTTCTCATATTTATGAAAAACATTTGAAGTTCTAAAGCAGCTGTTTGCTTGAAAAAGACATGATGGTGTCATTAGAAACGACATTATTTTAATATGGTCTGTCGTGAACTGAGGTGGGCCGGTCTAAGGCTTGAAACTCCAGGGCTGAAAAGGAGTCCCACTCCGGCCCTGTTTAGAAATGCTCAGCAAAAATCAGTCCAAGGCGCTAAAAAATGTGGAAAAAATATTAAAAAGCCTTTGTTCACATGGCTAATCCTTAAAACCCCTACACGTACTGCCTTCATCAGGGTAACAGTGATCAGGTGCGTCTGGAGATTCATTTGAATGCTACGCTCTCATGACTCATTAGAATATCTGAACAATACTAAAATAATATGTTAAACAAGGTCAACTCAACAATCATCATTAATTCAAAAACGAAATGGAAAAATATATATAAATAAAAAAGATGCATGTTATACAACATATTTCTCATAATAATACAACATATACAGTATATATATATATATATATATATATATATATATATATATATATATATATATATATATATATATGAAACCACAAAAAATGTATATATAGAAAAATAAACAAGTATAGTGTACAAATAAATGCACATAAACATGCATGTACATATACATACATATATACACTCATGCATATATATACAGTGCACACGGAAGGTATTTATAGCGCTTCACTTTTTCCACATTTTTTATGTTACAACCTTATTTCAAAATAGATTAAATAGATTTATTTCCTCAACATTCTTCACATAATCCCCCATAATGACAATGTGAAATATAATTTTATTAAAAATAAAAAATCACATCAGTATTAATCAGCCTTTGCTCAATACTTTGTTGATGCACCTTTGGCAGCGATTACAGCCTAAAGTCTTTCTGAATATGATGCCACAAGCTCGGCACACCTGTCTTTGGGAATTTTTGCCCGTTCCTTCTTGCAGAAATGCAAAACCTCTTTGTTTCTGTACATTGCTGCATTCATCTTTCCCTCTATCCTGACTAGTCTTCCAGTTCCTGCTGCTGAAAAACATCCCCACAGCATGATGCTGCCACCACCATGCTTCACTGTAGAGATGCTATTAGCCTGGTGATGAACGCTGCCTGCTTTTCTCCAAACGTAACGCCTGGCGTTCACTCCAGAGAGTTCAATTTGAGTCTCATCAGACCAGAGAGTTTAGTCTCTTATGGTCTGAGAGTCCTTCAGATGCCTTTTGGTAAATTCCTGGCGGGGAGTGGCTTTCGTCTGGCCACTCTACCATACAGGCCTGACTGGTGGATTGCTGCACAGATGGTTCTTCTCTCCACTTGCGGATGATGGAGGCCGCTGTGCTCATTGGAACTTTCAGAGCAGCAGAAATGTTTCTGAAACCTTCCCCAGCCTTGTGCCTCGAGACAATCCTGTCTCGGAGGTCTACAAACAAAAAAACCTTGGAGGTTTGTGCTTTGACATGCACTGTCAACCCTGGGCCCTCATATAGACAGGTGTATGCCTTTTCAAATCATGTCCAATCAGCTGAATTGACCACAGGTGAACTCCAATGAAGCTGCTGAAACATCTCAAGAATGATCAGTGGAAACAGAATGTACCTGAGCTCAATTTAAAGCTTCACGCCAAAGGCTGTGAATACTGATGTACATGTAAATATATATATAAATAAATAAATACACCCACACACACACACACACACATATATATTGTTATATGTATTATTATGTTAAAAAAACAAATTTGCATAATCCCTGCCCATTGATGACCTAAAAAAATCGTTTCCTTTCAGATACAGAATAGATACAGACCAATCAAAGCAGACTTTATTTTAAACTGACCAATCAGAGCAGAGTTTGCTCTGAATCATATCGAAATAATTTCAGAATGTTTGTATTGAGCCTCACAGCATGAAGGTCGCTGGTTCGAGTCCCGGCTGGGTCAGTTGGTGTTTCTGTGTGGAGTTTGCATGTTCTCCCCATGTTGGTGTGTGTTTCCTCCGGGGGCTCCGGTTTCCCCCACAGTCCAAATACGTAGCCAAGGCAGAGATTGAGGCACACTCTGACAGGCACGTGGGATCGGTGGGCGAGGAGAACTAGCATTTAAGGCACAGGCAACAAAAGCAGCTGCAGTGTGTTTAGAGCAGGAAAATCCAACATTCTGAATGGTATAATAAATAATCTGATGGGTGTAACTTTACAGACACATTATGGAGACACAAAAGACTAAATCCTAAATCCTAATCTTAAAATAAGGGGCAAAATAGGTGTCAAATTTGTAATAAATATAATTTTTAACTGTGTCTGTTTCTCTTTCTCCTCCAGGCCAGACGTGTTGTTGGGTGTCATGTACTGCAGCACATTCCCTGACACTTGTGGAGGTAAGTGTGCATTACGAAACACCAAATTTGTCATTTTAATTTGAAACGAAGCCTGCCATCGCCAAGCCATCTGTGCACGGGCTGTGTGTTTTTTAGGAGTGCATTGCAGCACATGTGTCAAAGAGACGGCATGGAGGAGGAGGAGGAGGCTGCTTTTATAAGTAAGAGTGATTCTGTCCCTCAGCACTTTGCCGGTGACCTTCTCCTGAGTGGGACTGAAATTGGATGATTGCGTGCTGTGTTACTGGACAAGTGACAGGTGGCTGGATCTGCCGGTGCAATCTTTACTCTCCAGTCCGCCAGTTCTGCACCCAGTTCCAGGTATTGGACGCCCAGCTGAGATCAAAAGCAGTTTGAAGCTTTACAGCAACATCATTATATATTTATGCACTTATCAGCTTTCATTTCTGGCCAATGCATTAAAACCGGGCGATAGCACATGCAGGTGTGAGTGGGAAACGCCGAGTATGCATTGCTGGAAGTGTGCGTTGAATTTATAGGAAGAACAAACAAATATGTTGCTCAAGAAACTTACTTGGTCCCATTTTATAGTGGGTCTTAAAGAGCTCCTATTATGCATTGAAAAGGTTATATTTTGGTTTTGGGGCGGGGGCGGATTTACCCCATTTGCCAGCACTAGTGTCCTAGTGATCTAAAAATAAAAGAGTTTCCTCGATCGATTTACAGCAGCGACTCTGTATTTTGATGACATAAAAATAGCGTATAGTGTGACGAGCGTTCCAATCATTCAATTCAATTCACGTTTATTTCTCTCGCGCTTTTACAATGTAGATTGTGTCAAAGCAGCTTCACATGGAAGATTATAGTGAATGTAAACAGTGTCAGTTCAGTTTTCACTGTTTAAGTTCAGTTCAGTTTAGCTCAGTTCAGTGTGGTTTAATATTCACTGCTGAGAGTCCAAACACTGAAGAGCAAATCCATTAATGCGCAGCTCTACAGATCTTGAACCATGTAAGCCAGTGGCGACAGCGGCGAGGAAAAAACTTCACCAATTAGCGAAAGTGAAGATTTAAAAAACCTGGAGAGAAACCAGGCTCAGTTGGGCACGACCACTTCTCCTATGGCCAAACGTCTTGTGCAGAGCTGCAGTCTAGGCGCCGGAGAAGCTGGAGAATGCTGGACGTCAGCGAGACTCGTCTGTCCCTGGAGCGTAACAGGAATCATCTCATGCTCTCCACTCCTCCATGACCAACACAGCAGCTGCTCAGGATACGGCCTGGTCCAGGATTATGGAAACCTTGGGATGATCTCGTCGCTGGTATTGGATCAAATCAGTGGTGCTGCATAGTCTCTGAGGGTCTCGGGAGGAGTACCCCCAGGTGGAAATAGAGAGTAAAGAGAATAATTAGCGTAGCTGCTGTTCATAGTGTATATAAACGAGATGCGTGGAGCACATTCATGTATCATACCGCTATGTGATGCACTGAGTGTATGCTTTGCTTAAAAGATAGGTCTTTAATCTAGTTTTGAAGAGTGAGAGTGTGTCTGAGCCTCGGACATTATCAGGAAGGCTATTCCAGGGTTTAGTGGCCATAAATGAGAAGGCTCGACCTCCTTTACTCGACTTTGCTATTCTAGGTACTACCAGAAGCCCTGAGTTTTGAGATCTTAAAGAGCGGGTTGGATTGTAGCGAGACAGGAGGTTGGTTAGATAAACAGGAGCTCGATTATTTAAAGCTTTATAGGTAAGAAGCAATATTTTAGAATCAATATGAAACTTAACATCTATCATCAATCATCTATCAGCATCGCCCTGGAAATCAAAGACGGACACCTGGAAGAGCTAGTGAGAAGCCAAGCGAGATCGTCACACACAGATGACTCAATCCAACTCTTTTAACAAACCGAAGCAGTTTATTGTGATATCTTTGTGTAGAATGATGACTAGCTTAACTGTAAACTATTTTCAATAGTATGTTGTTCAGTAGCTTGCATCTTTAAGATTGTCCGAACTTTTGTTAAATGGTGTCAGTGGTCTGAACAACTCTCATGAACTGCTTCGTTTTAGTGAATCAGAGGCATTTAGTGCAGCGAGATCAGCACACACACAAGTGACTCAATGGTATATTTAAGTGTGCGCGAGAAGTTTTGGCCACGAACAGAGGAAATTGACCAGTGAGCAAAGAGATTTGCGTTTTCAGTGTGGTTTTAGATGTTATATGTGAATATAAAGGCAAGGCAAGTTTATTTCTATAGCACATTTCATACACCATGGCAATTCAAAGTGCTTTACATAAACAAGAATAAAAGAGACAAGAATAAATTAAATAGAAACAAATAATATAAAACGGATGAAAACAGCGAAAAGATAGTTTTTCCATATTCCAAAACACTGGTGTATCATATTTTCTCATTTTACTCTGGGACTTCCCCATTCTGGTGTTTACCCCCCCTCTGTGGACCTTTTCGGTACCTATTAATCTATTGGACATCTCCAACAGATTCGATTTTTCACCTGTACTGGAATCATGCTAACAACATGCTAATTCATAGTAGAATCATGCTAACAACATGCTATAATCATGCTAACAACATGCTAGAATCATGCTAACAACATGTTAATTCATAGTAGAATCATGCTAACAACATGCTAATTCATGCTGGAATCATGCTAACAACATGCTAATTTGTACTAGAATCATGCTAACAACATGATAATCCATACTATAATCATGCTAACAACATGCTAATTCATGCTAGAATCAACTTAAAACCAATTCAAAATAAAAGCTAATTCAAGTTTATCTATCTATCTATCTATCTATCTATCTATCTAATCTATCTATCTATCTATCTATCTATCTATCTATCTATCTATCTATCGATCGATCGATCTATCGATCTATCTATCTATCTATCTATCTATCTATCTATCTATCTGTCTATCTGTCTATCTGTCTATCTGTCTATCTGTCTATCTGTCTATCTGTCGATCTGTCGGTCTGTCGGTCTGTCTGTCTGTCTGTCTGTCGGTCTGTCTGTCTGTCTGTCTCCAGCCAGTTATCTTCTTTCTTTCTTTCTTTCTTTCTTTCTTTCTTTCTTTCTTTCTTTCTTTCTTTCTTTCTTTCTTTCTTTCTTTCTTTCTTTCTTTCTTTCTTTCGTCGGTCCGTCATCACTCACTCACTCACTCACTCACTCAAGCCAGCCTCAAAGTTTGTCTCGACGAACTTTAATAATCTAGTTGGATTTTACTGTGCTCAAATGACTTCATTTACTCAAATGGATTAAGTTCACAGTACTCATTAGGATTAGTTTTTGAACTTAAATGTTTTGTTGCAATCGTTTTCTCCAAATGGTTTGAGTTACCTTAACGTTTTAGGTTTTACTGTTCAGCAAACACACGCAGTGAACTGTGCTGAGTTTCTGCATTTTTAAGTAGCGTTTTTGAGCATTTTAATTTTCGCGCTCGCCTCCCTTGCTATAGTAAGCTACCGCAGTGTAGTATGAGATAAATGACGTCAGTAGGTAATAACCGGTTATGATCTATTACTGAACTGATACCGAATCATCCATGTCCGCATTGCAGTGCTCTGAAGAAACAATTCATTTTGTAACCCCTAATATTCACTCATTTTCAGTCATGATCAGTCCCACACACACTCCGCTAGCGTTTGATGCTAAGGGCGCGTTCACGTTTTACTGGATTCGGCACTTCATAATTGGTATTGTTTCATGTCGACATCAATACGGACAGGCAAAAGATCTGGACGAACGACAAATCATTTAAACGACTCTGAGTCAAATCTTTAAAAAAAAAATCAATAGTTTTAAACACTTTCAGATTTAAACCTGAGCTGGATGTTTTCATTCACTCAGAGCTGTGATGCACACCGCATGGAAGCTCATTTTCCAAAAAATAGGCGCTCTTTAATTTGTATTTAGACTGAAATTAATTATTTATTACAATGTACTTATTGTGTAAATACATTGTACTTACACTTAAATAAATACATGTATGTATTTACATTGATATTGATTTCTGTAATTACATTTACAGTTACACTGTTGACCATCCCTTACACCATAACCCATCACTAAACCTACCCATACCAGCAAACCTGTCTCCAGCCTGACCCTCAATCGCACCGGAAGTCGGCAATACATTACAGACACAGTAAGTAGATTATATTTATTTTTTGATGTAATTACATGTAATTAAGGTCACTTAATATAAAGTGGGACCAGAAACTTACTTTAAAGAGGATCTAATATGCATTTAAAAAGGTTATAAATGGGAGCAGTGTGTGAATATCTCCAGCCTCTAATAGTAAACGTGTATTAATTGTATTTTTACCATCACACTTGATATAAACAGTCTGCAGAAACACTTTGATTGACGTTCTCTCTTTGTACGTGTCATCAGAGGGGGAAAGCCCCGCCCACTAGTGCCAATCTCTCCCTCATTAGCATAAACAGCAGCCCTGAGTGAGAAGCAGCCGTCTGTCCATTAGCTATTAGAGTGTTTGAGCTGCTGAAGATGATGTCAGCATAGACTAAGAGGATTATAGATGTGGAGTTTTAGATGAAGCACAAATGAGCAGCGACAGGAGCGACATAGACTGACAGAAGCATAAAGCACACACTCACACTGAAGCACACATGACCAGCACTGACAACACACACAGTGCTGTTTTACATCTGTCACTATGGTGACAAACAGGCATTTGTAGCTCCGCCCTCTTTTGAAAAGAGCACAATCGCATTTAAATTTAAAGCGACACTCACCAAAACACCACAGTTAGGATCAAAGCTTAAAAGAGTCAGATTCAGAGAGTTAGAGAACATTATTAGTGTGATATTTTGAGCTGAAACTTCACATAAATGCTCTAGAGACATCAGAGACTTATTTTACATATTGTAAAAATAGCTGCCCTTTAAGCAAGTGCTCGTTCACATGAAATAAAAAACTTAACTAAAACTGGCATACTGCCACGATTGCTCTAAAAAAAATAAGATTAAATCTGTTTAATTAATAATAATCCAAATAATCAAAAATAAAGTTTATTATTTTCACCACATCAGAAAGCAATAGCTGTCCAAATTAGGCAGTCAACCATATCAAATACACTAAAAAGAATATAAACTCAAAAATGATGTTTGCCGTTTGTTCTGGCTACTCATTTAAAATGAGCAGAAACAACACAATTCATGAGGTTTATTCTGTGACAGTTTTGTTCAATCCACTTAAATTTGTAAAAAAAAATAGTATGTTAACACAACAAACACAAATTGATTGTCAAACTCAACATTTTTATAGTGTACAGAAGATAAAAAAATACAAAAAAATGTTTCACATCAAATCCTATCAAAAAATTATTGAATATTTGAATTATCAAAAGGTCATTTCCAGACATTAAAAGTCAGGGAGTTTTGTATTTTTATTTTTGTCAGAGTGATGGAATATCAATCATTTTTTTTTTGTGTCGCTTTAAATTTCTGTTTTGATTTATTAATTTCTATGTTTTTGTGTCTTTTTATTTTCGTTGTTTATTGATTAGTTTTAAATGCTTAAAGTAGTAATGGGCGATATAAACGATATGCGATATAAACGATACAAAATTGGCCTACGATAGAGATTCTAATTCTATTGCACTATCGCGATAATGCATGTTTGATGACGCAATCTACCCGCGAAATTAAGCAACGAGCTGCAGCCGGCTGCAACGCATCATCTTGATACTGGATACAGAAGAGCGCAAAGACTAAATAGACTGATCCAGCTCATTATTTGGGGTGACAATACATTTTCCCCGGACATGTCCAAGAATCTGCTTTCGCTTTCGATATTAATTCTATTCATTTTTGCATTACTTTATAAGCAAACTTTGACTGGTGCGTCTCAATCTCTCAGCAGCACCAACACTACAGCAGACAGAGAGAGAGGGAGAGAGAGAAAGAGCAGATCAAGACACCAGTTTTAATTTCATTAGGAAAACAAAATGTTTAAAATCAAACGTGTTACCTTAGGCTGCAGGTTAGAAATTTGTTTTTATTTAAAGTATCTGCAATACACAATTTTATTTGACTAATTTAATACTGGAAGTAATTTCAGTACAGTGTAAGTTCCTTAACTAAAAAGACACCAGTTTTTTTGTTCTCTGCAACTTGGCATTTAGGAACCAAGGACTTAAAAGAAAAGTCTTTCTTTCTGAAAGGCACTACATTTAGTTTATTTATCTGCAACATTGTGTTGTTTAATTACAGTTTTGCTTTTGCACAATAAATGTTCTCAAAATGACATGCAACGTTTCTTTATTTCTTAAAAAAAAATTGCAGTTTGGCTTTCCTAAGGGTCTATGTAACCTGTTCTGAAATGGGTTCTATTATAATTTATATATCGCAATATATATCGTTATCGCAAGAGGCTGCAATGTATATCGCAATATGGATTTTAGGCCATATCGCCCATCCCTAGCTTAAAGGCAATTTTTCAGCTCCATTTGATGAAGCCGATTATGGTATAGGGAGGGTTAGGAGCAGGGCTTAATTTGTGATTCGGCCCCTCTGAATTCTCACCCAGCACCTCATTTTACCGATCCCCCTCCTCACACTCACCCCCGCCCCACTCTTCACTTTCTTGCAACACCCACCCACCCAATTGCTCCTCACTTTCATCTGCAACACACCCCCATCCACCACCTCCCACGGGCTCTTCCCTTTCGTCCACGACAACCCCCCCACCCCGGTCTTCTTTTTCGTCCGCGACATTTCCCCCCCTCCTACTCTTCACTTTCATCCATGACGCCTCTCCCTTGTTTAGTAACATGCTGGATCTGTTACCCCAATCTGTTCTGGGACCTCGCTATATACAAATTACGCACTGGTTAGGAGGCCATGATGGATGGAGGCCATGATATGCAGTGGCCAAAGGCAAATGTGGCCAGGATGCCGGGGTTAAACCCCTACTCTTTTTCGAAGGACATCCTGGGAATTTAAAAGACCACAGAGAGTCAGGACCTAAGTTTAACGTCTCTTCTCACTGACCACACACTAGCTGATTGGTGGAGAGGAGACAGAGTGATGAAGCCAATTATGATGGGGAAGGTTAGGAGGCCATGTTGGACAAGGCCAGTAGGCAAATTTGTCCAGAATGCAGGGTTTTAAACCTCTACACTTTTCAATGGACATCCGGGTTTTTTTTTAATGACCACAGAGAGTCAGGGCCTCAGTTTAAAGTCTCATCTAAAAAACAGCCCTCACTGAGCAGTATAGAGTCCCTATCAATATACTGGGGCGTTAGAACCCACATAGACCACAGCCTCACTAACACCACTTCCGACAGCAACCTAACTTTCCCATGTGGTCTCCCATCCATATACTGACCGGGCGCAGCCCTGCTTAGCTTCAGTGGGCAACCATGTGAGAGCTGCAGAGAGCTAACTGCCAGCTAATATTGGCTATTAAATTCATGCAACGTGATATTCAGGATAAAAACATTTGAATATAATTTGTTTTATTTTAACATAATTTTTAATATGATATTATTAAGGTACAAGCACAACAGCAACCTGTTTTATGCTCATTAGATATGTGCAAATCCCTCTTTTTTAAGTAATTGAAAGTCAGGGAAAAGTGAGGGAATTTAATATTTGGCTTAAAGTTAGAACTATATATGGAGTTTTTATTTTTACTTCTAGATACTTTCACTTGTTCAATGTTGTGATAATGTAAAGTAAATACATGTGTTTAAATCATTCAAATGAACGGCAATAGGATTTCATTGGTCATTCAATTGTACTTCTATGTTGAGCAATGCGCATTAGAAGACAGCACATTGTTTTATAAATGACATTTTTAGTTAAGCAAGATATTTCTACAGTCTGCACACACAGAAGCAGAGGATCATATGAACAGATCCTAAGAGAAAGGTGTGAAATCATATTAGATTCTGCCAGATTTCTGCTCAATTAAAAGTATCTTACCAAAAAGTTTCCAGATTTAATAAACTGCAGTATCTGGACATCCAAAATTAAAAGTTTTTGATTAAGTTGGTGAACATGAGAGATTTGCCTCATTAAAGTGGTGTGATGCACAAACTTTATAAAGCCGTGTTTAATCACAGGGAAACATGACATTGTTAAATATTTGATATAGACACAACTGCTGTTTTATGTTTGGGAATCGTTGTTTACAGACTAATATGCTGTTGTTCATGGTCGTCAGCATCGTTAGATCGAGCATCTCGGTTAGACTTGACTTTGTTATAGAAGGAATCAGTTCAAAGAGTTGAGTCGTTTCATTTTGATTCATTCCACTGAAATGGTTCAGTTAATTTGAAAAAGATTCACTCAGTTTTACAGATTAATTCAGTGACTCTTTTTGAGGGATAAGTCATCACATTAGTAGATTGTGATGAATAAATGTCTTAAGTATAATGCGTCAGTCTTTACATTATTTTCTTCAAGTTGAAAATTAAATCAGCCATACCAATTACTCAGTCATATCTGCATACAAATTACTAGCTGATAATGTTTGCCTTAACAAGAGTCAATTAATATTTTTGCAAGCTTGCTGCAGAAAGAATCAGTTCAAAGAGTCAAGTCGTTCCATTGTGATTCATTCCACTGAGTTGGTTCAGTTCATTCAAAAAGATTCATTTAGTCTCACAGATTAGTTCAGTGACTCTTCCTGAAGGATAAGTCATTACATTAGTGGATCGTGATGAATAAGTGTCTTAAGTATAATAAGTCAGTCTGTACATTATTTTCTTAACTGCCTCATTCACTTCTTGAAGTGATTACTGCTTCGAGTTGAAAATAAATCAGCCATACTGATTACTCAGTCATATCTACATACAAATGACTAGTTATTGAGGTTTGCCTTCACAAGGGTCAATAATATTTCTGCAAGCTTGTTTCAGAAAGAATCAGTTCAGAGAGTTGAGTCGTTCCATTTTGTTTCATTCCACAGTGTTGGTTCAGTTCATTCAAAAAGATTCATTCAGTGTCACAGATTAATTCAGTGACTCATTCTGAAGGATAAGTCATTACATTAGTAGCTCATGATGAATAAGTGTCTTAAGTATAATGAGGCAGTCTTTACATTATTTTCTAAACTGCCTCATTCCCTTCTTAAAGTGATTACTGCTTCGAGTTGAAAATAAATCAGCCATACTGATTACTCAGTCATATCTACATACAAATTACTAGTTATTGAGGTTTGCCTTCTCAAGGGTCAATAATATTTCTGCAAGCTTGTTTCAGAAAGAATCAGTTCAAAGAGTTGCATTGTTCCATTTTGTTTCATTCCACAGAGTTGGTTCAGTTCATTCAAAAAGATTCATTCAGTTTTACAGATTAATTCAGTGACTCTTTCTGAAGGATAGGTCATTACATTAGTAGCTCATGATGAATAAGTGTCTTAAGTATAATGAGGCAGTCTTTACATTATTTTCTTAACTGCTTCATTCACTCCTTAAAGTGAGTTCTGTGTTTCGAGTTGAAAATTAAATCAGCCATACCGATTACTCCGCCATATCTACATGCAGATTACTTAGGCTCCATTTACACTAATATGTTTTAGTTTTGAAACTGCATTTTAGAATGAAAACAATCCATTTCCACAATGGCGTTTCACCTAGCATTTCTGAAAGGATCTCCATCCTCATTACCAGGGCTTGACATTAACTTTTTTTTTTATCTCCAACCACTGGCTAGCAGTTTCCTAACATTACTAGCCACTCGCCATTTTCACTAGCCACAATTTTGTTGTTGGGAAAATCTATTTTACATGCATAAATTTGACTTTGGCATGCTAAAATGACTTGATTTAGATTTTGTGTTGTCCACATGATTCCTCATTCATTTCACCTTTTTGTGTGTATGACCCTGCTCAATGTGCATGAGCAAAATGTCCTATTGCAATTCATTTTTATTTCACTCGACTTTTCAGAGCTCAACACTGAGGATTTACCAAATGTACCACACCAAAAATAAATAAATAATTATTTCTTAGCCACAAATGTTAAATAATATGTCAAAACATGCACAATATAGCTGTATACATGCTCTTTTTATTCAACAAAACCTTTCTTAAAAAAACAACTACATTAAAAAATAATTATTGCCATGTATCTAAAACTATGCACAGTAGCCTCTGTCCAGGCTGAAGGTCTCTCAGACGACTAGTTAACTACACATACATGGAGAGTTAATCTCCTATTAAAGCAATGGTATTGTAACAATGATAATTAAACCATATTAAAAAAATTAGTGTAAGCAAAAGAAAGCATGTGAAAAACATACCGTGTGATAATGAAGGATGATCACGTTCACATGGGTAACGTAGACCCATAATGTTAAAACAAAACCGGTAACCGCTGCTGCTTACAAAAACACATTTTAGAAACATCTGGAGCTTTTGGAAGCAGCAGGACTGTGTGTGCACGAGCATCACTATTTGTCCAGTCTATTTGAAAGAGAACCGATCGCAGCAGTTACGTTTCCTCGCACGGTTGCTTCGCGCCAGGAAACGGGAGCGCGCATGCCTTTTAAAACAGGAGCGCCCATCACATCACCTGTGCGCGCGAGTGATCATCATCCTCTCATTCGGTATTCATCTGCTTTCCTTTGCTCGCACGAACGCTATGTTTGTCGGTCATACTGCTTTTCGATTCTATGATAACATTTGCACACATGTTGGGCCCTCTCTATTGTCGAACCCTGCCTTTAAGATAACTATAATTTAAAAATGATCTTCAACCAGCCAAAGTGGCTAGTGAGAGTGTCTGTCTAACCCGCCACGGCTGAAATCTACCCGCATTTGGCGGGTTGGTGGGTGTTAATGTAAAGCCCTGCTCATTACACTACTGAAAACACGCATCACGTGACCACACACACACTCTGGCATGCGCTGCAGCATCTGCGGAGGTCTGAGCTCCAGGCAGTCAGCGGGTGCTTTGAGCACACCTCCCCAGGTGAAAGCAGTGCAGGTTGGACAGTTCACTGCTGAATCTCATCTCACTGTAATTGTTAAACATGGTATTTAATTCATCTTGTGTTTATCTAACAACTCTTTGGTCTTTTGAACCTATTACTTGTTCTCAGGCAACGTGTTTTGTCTGAGCGCAAAGATAAGTTAATATATTAATTAATGTAACCATGTGTACACTGATTCTGCACGCTTGACTGATTGCTTACCTTTATTTCCTAAATTGTATAAACTTATTGTATGTTATACTTTTATAATGGCCATTATTGATTATTAAAACTGATATTCAGCAAAAGAGACGGGGTATGTGCTGTATTTTTCAATGAAAATAAAAGAAGGCAGTGATGTTATAGGCTCCATTTTGTTATAAATATGCATACAGTGAAGATGGCGCTCATATAAATATGCAGCTACTCTGTGCCTTAACACCTTTGGTGTCTGTTAAGTTGTTAATATCACAATGAAAATAGGCATTTCCTTTTATGATGTTTTTGATTTTATTGTAAAGATAGGGAATCAATGTAGCCAGGGTGGTGTGAATGAGGTTATAAAGTACACTGTTCCCTTTGAAGATTCACCCGACGTGTCCTCGGGAGTTTGTTTTCCATATCAAACTTGCAAAGTCTGAACTTAAGAAAAGGATGAAAGACTGAACTTTGTGCACTTAATATTGAGAGAAAGCCCCAATCAGATAGACAAATGTCCACAGCCACACCTCCATTTTTAGATGTGGTGCTCAAACTCCAGGGTAGTGTGGACGTAAGACATAACCGAAGCAAAACTTCTGCATTTTAAAACTAAAACCTATTAGTGTAAACAGCGCCTTAGTCATATCTGGCAGTCCCACCACAATGTTTTGCTTGTATTTTATATGGAAATGTACTGTAATTAGCATATTAGGGCGGGTAATACTAAAAACTGTTGATCATTGTTTTTGAAAGAAATCTCTTAAAGCAACAGTCCACCCCAAAATGGGGTAAAAAAAAAAAATAATAAAAGTAATGCAACTAGTTACCTTTCTGGGGAGTAACTTAATATTCTAAAGCATTACTGTACTTCCAAATGTAACTTTCCCCAACGCTGTTTAAGATATGTATGTATATATATACACACACACAAACACATATATATACACACGCACACACACACACACACACACCGGCCACTTTATTAGGTACACCTGTCCAACTGCTCGTTAACACAAATTTCTAAACAGCCAATCACATGACAGCAACTCAATGCATTTAAAACTGAGGTTACAATTCACACAGGCTCACCAAAACTGGACAAGAGAAGATTGGAGAAACGTTGCCTGGTCTGATGAGTCTCCATTTCTGCTGCCACATTCGGATGGTCGGGTCAGAATTTGGCCTCAACAACATGAAAGCATGGATCCATCCTGCCTTGTATCAGTGGTTCAGGCTGGTGGTGGTGGTGTAATGGTGTGGGGGAGATTTTCTTGGCACACTTTGGGTCCATTAGTACCAGTTGAGCATGGTGTCAACGCCACAGCCTACCTGAGTATTGTTGCTGACCATGTCCATCTCTTTATGACCACAGTGTCTCCATCTTCTGATGGCTACTTCCAGCAGGATAACGCACCATGTCATAAAGCGTGAATCATCTCAGACTGGTTTCTTGAACATGACAATGAGTTCACTGTACTCAAATGGCCTCCACAGTCACCTGAGCTCAATCCAATAGAGCACCTTTGGGATGTGGTGGAACAGGAGATTGGCATCATGGATGTGCAGCCGACAAATCTGCAGCAACTGCGTGATGCTATCATGTCAATATGGAGCAAAATCTCTGAGGAATATTTCCAGTACCTTGTTGAATCTCTGCCATGAAGGATTAAGGCAGTTCTGAAGGCAAAAGCGAGTGCAACCCACTACTAGTAAGAAGTACCTAATAAAGTGGCCTGTGAGTGTGTGTGTGTGTATATATATATATATATATATATATATATATATATATATATATATATCTATATATATATATATATATATATATATATATATATAAAACCCTATTGTTTAGATTTTTTCTGCTATTAAAATAGTGTCTGGTCATTTCTGACCCATAAGTCAACAGCAGGTTTAAATTGCCTGTGTTTACTAGTGCCTTGGCGAGCTCCAGTTTTAAAGCGGTTTGCATAACACAGCAAACAGCACGCAACAACACTTGTGCATTCATTAGTCTAACAGAGAGGGAAACCCCACTCATTTTGATGTGTGGGTTGAAATGCTCATTGTACAGTGAATCCTGCCGAAGACCAACAGCAGATGCTTCAGAGCCGCTGTTATTACTGGGGGGTTTGGCAGTGGGAAACATCTCCGAAGCATCTTTGCCAAACGCTGCAACTCGGGGAAACTATTATTGGCCAACACATCAAACAGCTTGTGTGAGCGCTGGCCCCCTGCCACTGCCATGGGGAGCCCAGGAACCAATTATTTAGCAAAACAGCCATAAAGAGGCTGCGCTTTAATGATGAGACACCAGCAAAACACACAGGTTTACAGGGAGGGATTGAAGATGATCGGGGCGGCGGACACAACAAAACGGAGGAAATCAACAATCAGAAACACACTGCAAAAACACTGACTTTCTTACTTCCAGGTTTGGACGTGTTTCTAGTTCAGATTTCTTAAAAGTATTAAATCGAGAAGCATTTCTAGAATTAAAATTGTATCTTGTATCAATGAAATGTATCTAGAAAGAAGACAAATCTAAACAGCATTGTTTTGCAGTGCATCGCCGTGTCCTGTCATTAATGCACTATGTGACATCACTGATTCATTACCTTATGCACTTACATTTAAAATTATTTTACTGTTACTACTAATACTACTCTTTAAAAGTGCTGTGCTGTTTCAGTCTTTGGGTTGAAATTTAGTTGCCATCAAATGGAAGTTAAGATTGTCCTTTTTTCCTCTATTGTGAAGTACATCCTCATGAAACTGTCCTGAGAAAAGTGAGAAATGAGAATAAATTTAAGATGGTGCATGATTTTGTCCTATGGAAACCGATTGACTTGTTGAAAGAAGGGTGTTGCTGATCAAAGAAGATTTAGGAAAGGATGAAAACAAAGCTTTATAGCACTGAACTGAAGTACTTTATTCCCTATCCTAAAGCACTGATAGCCCTACCCTAAATCATCAATAGCCCTGGCCTAAAGTATTGCTAGTTCTGCCCTAAAGGGCTGATACCCCCAAACTAAATGTCTCATAGCCCCACCCTAAAGGTCTGGTAGCCCTACCCTAAAGCACTCATAGTTCTGTCCTAAAGCACTGATAGCCCTGCCTTAATAGACTGATAGCTCCTCCTTAAATGGCTGATAGCCCCGCCCTAAAGCAGTGATAGCCCTGCCCTAAAGCACTGATAGCCTGGCCCAAAATGACTGATAACCCCGCCCTAAATGATTGATAGCTCTTCCCTAAATGTCTGACAGCCCACCCTAAACTCTAATATCTCTGCTCTAAACACTGACAGCTCTGCCCTAAAACACTGATAACTCTGCCCTAAAGCACTGATTACTCCGCCCTCAAGCTGCGGTCACACTGGACTTTTCTCCCCATAGACTTCCATTGATACGCACACGAATGCGTCAGACCGGAAACGCAGGGTCATGCATCAAGTTTCGCATTTTGCTGAGGTGCAAAGTTCAAGCTTGGTGAACTCTGACCTGCGAAATTGCATCACTTGACTGCGTGAGACCAATCCAGGATCAAAACATGACCTCTCTGAACAGAAATGTAAAGCATGGAGCAATCGCTGGCTTTTTTTAATGTCTAATCATCTTGTTTAATCCCGCCCCTTTTCGCAGCGCTGTACGACAGAATTTCGCAAGCTCAAACTCTAGTGTGACCGCAGCTTTAAGCACTGATAGCTCCTCCCCAAAGCACTGATAGTCCCGCTCTAAAGCACTGATAGCTCGGCCCTGAAGCATCAATAGCTCTGCCCTAAGTGACTGATAGCTCCTCTTTAAATGACTGAGCCTCCAACTAAAACACTGATAGCCCCGCCCTAAAGCACTTATAGCTTCACCCTAAAGCACTGATAGACCTGCCCTATAAAGCACTTATAGCTTCACCCTAAAGCACTAATAGCCCTGCCCTAAAGCACTTATAGCTTCACCCTAAAGCACTGATAGCCCTGCCCTAAAGCACTTATAGATTCACCCTAAACCACTGATAGCCCTGCCCTAAAGCACTTATAGCTTCACCCTAAAGCACTGATAGCCCCGCCCTAAAGCACTTATAGCTTCACCCTAAAGCACTAATAGCCCCACCCTAAAGCACTTATAGCTTCACCCTAAAGCACTGATAGCCCCACCCTAAAGCACTTATAGCTTCACCCTAAAGCACTGATAGCCCTGCCCTAAAGCACTTATAGATTCACCCTAAACCACTGATAGCCCTGCCCTAAAGCACTTATAGCTTCACCCTAAAGCACTGATAGCCCTGCCCTAAAGCACTTATAGCTTCACCCTAAAGCACTGATAGCCCTGCCCTAAAGCACTTATAGCTTCACCCTAAAGCACTGATAGCCCTGCCCTAAAGCACTTATAGCTTCACCCTAAAGCACTGATATCCCCACCCTATAAAGCACTTATAGCTTCTCCCTAAAGCACTGATAGCCTCGCCCTAAAGCACTTATAGCTTCACCCTAAAGCACTGATAGCCCCGCCCTAAAGCACTTATAGCTTCACCCTAAAGCACTGATAGCCCCGCCCTAAAGCACTTATAGCTTCACCCTAAAGCACTGATAGCCCCACCCTAAAGCACTTATAGCTTCACCCTAAAGCACTGATAGCCCCGGCCTAAAGCACTTATAGCTTCACCCTAAAGCACTGATAGCCCCGCCCTAAAGCACTTATAGCTTCACCCTAAAGCACTGATAGCCCCGCCCTAAAGCACTTATAGCTTCACCCTAAAGCACTGATAGCCCCACCCTAAAGCACTTATAGCTTCACCCTAAAGCACTGATAGCCCTGCCCTAAAGCACTTATAGCTTCACCCTAAAGCACTGATAGCCCCGCCCTAAAGCACTTATAGCTTCACCCTAAAGCACTGATAGCCCTGCCCTAAAGCACTTATAGCTTCACCCTAATGCACTGATAGCCCCGCCCTAAAGCACTTATAGCTTCACCCTAAAGCACTTATAGCCCTGCCCTAAAGCACTTATAGCTTCACCCTAAAGCACTGATAGCCCCGCCCTAAAGCACTTATAGCTTCACCCTAAAGCACTGATAGCCCCGCCCTAAAGCACTTATAGCTTCACCCTAAAGCACTGATAGCCCCACCCTAAAGCACTTATAGCTTCACCCTAAAGCACTGATAGACCTGCCCTATAAAGCACTTATAGCTTCACCCTAAAGCACTGATAGCCCCGCCCTAAAGCACTTATAGCTTCACCCTAAAGCACTGATAGCCCCGCCCTAAAGCACTTATAGCTTCACCCTAAAGCACTGATAGCCCCGCCCTAAAGCACTTATAGCTTCACCCTAAAGCACTGATAGCCCCACCCTAAAGCACTTATAGCTTCACCCTAAAGCACTGATAGCCCCGCCCTAAAGCACTTATAGCTTCACCCTAAAGCACTGATAGCCCCGCCCTAAAGCACTGATAGCCCCGCCCTAAAGCACTTATAGCTTCACCCTAAAGCACTGATAGCCCTGCCCTAAAGCACTTATAGCTTCACCCTAAAGCACTGATAGCCCCGCCCTAAAGCACTTATAGCTTCACCCTAAAGCACTGATAGCCCCGCCCTAAAGCACTTATAGCTTCACCCTAAAGCACTGATAGCCCCGCCCTAAAGCACTTATAGCTTCACCCTAAAGCACTGATAGCCCTGCCCTAAAGCACTTATAGCTTCACCCTAAAGCACTGATAGCCCCGCCCTAAAGCACTTATAGCTTCACCCTAAAGCACTGATAGCCCCGCCCTAAAGCACTTATAGCTTCACCCTAAAGCACTGATAGCCCTGCCCTAAAGCACTTATAGCTTCACCCTAAAGCACTGATAGCCCTGCCCTAAAGCACTTATAGCTTCACCCTAAAGCACTGATAGCCCCACCCTAAAGCACTTATAGCTTCACCCTAAAGCACTGATAGCCCCACCCTAAAGCACAGATAACTCTTCCCTAAATGACTGATAGCCCTGCCCTAAAACACTGATAACCCCGCCCTAAATGACTGATAGCCCCACCCTAAAGTCATTCCATGTGACCAGAAGTCATTTTGGAGAGGCAATGTTATGGTATTTGATTAAAGATTATAAGGATATATGGATTTTTATAAATGAATGAAGCAGACAGATTAACTGTTTAAAACAAGCACTACTATATACATATAAAAATAGGAAGAGCACATTTTGATTTCATTCCGACTTTAAAAATGTCATCCAGTGTTTGGGTTTATCCAGTCTTGTCTTCAACTATATTTACCACATGCATTTAGTCACAACGCTCAAACCTGTCAAAAACCAAACGTACAAGAGGACTGTTTAGTAAATGTGTGCTGTTGTGGTGCTGAAATACAGTAGGGCTAGTAATGCTGGCTGTTTTTGCACTGGCTGTGTGTGTGCAGACCCTCAGGGAGGCTCCTAAAGCTCATAATCTCCTTTAGTATCCAGCGTTTGACCTCTACATGTGTGCTCACTGAGAGTAAATTGGTCCAAGGTTGCACAGATTGTCCGGTGTCACCAAAGGTCATGAGCGAATCAAAAACACAAGTGACCTCATGCAGGCTTGTGGACAATATTGTATTAATTGACTATTTATGAAGAGAGGGTAAAATATATGATAATAAAGATAATAATAATATAATAATAGTGATAATAATAACATAGTAATATAATAAGGATAATAGTTATAATATAATATAATATAATAATAATAATAATAATAATAATAATAATAATAATCATAATAATCATAATAATAACATAGTAATATAAGGATGATAGTTATAATATAATAATAATAATAATCATAATAATCATAATAATAACATAGTAATATAAGGATGATAGTTATAATATAATAATAATAATAATAATAATAATAATAATAATAATAATAATAATAATAATAATAATAATATTAATAATAGTAACAATAATAATAATAATAATAATAATAATAATAATAATAATAATAATAATAATAATAATAATATTAATAATAATAATAATAATAATAATAACATAGTAATATAAGGATGATAGTTATAATATAATATAATAATAATAATAATAATAATAATAATAGTAATAGTAATAATAATAATAATAATAATAATAAGAAGAATAATAGTAATAATAATAATAATAATAAGAATAATAATAATAATAATAATAACATAGTAATATAAGGATGATAGTTATAATACTGTAGTTATAATATAATAGTAATAATAATAATAATAATAATAATAATAACAACAACAACAACAACAACAATAATAATATAGTAATAATATAATAATAATTAAAATAACAATATAATAATAATAATAATAATAATAATAATAATAATAATAACATAGTATTATAAGGATAATAGTTATAATATAATAAAAAAATAACAACAACAACAACAATAATAATAATATAGTAATAATATAATAATAATTAAAATAATAATAATATAATAATAATAATAATAATAATAATAATAATAATAATAATAATAAGAAGAAGAAGAAGAAGAAGAAGAAGAAGAAGAAGAATGGTGGTTCATTTTGCTGTGGCGGCCCCAGATTAATAAAGGGACTAAGCCGAAAAGAAAATGAATGAATGAAAAATAATAATAATAATAATAATAATAATAATAATAATAATAATAATAATAATAATAATAATAATAATAATAATAATACATTAAACTTATATCTAGATGTTAACATATTGCATGAAAATAGCAAGTCTTTTTAATATACATGTATAACATTGTTTTACATAGAGCCAAAAATAGAGGTTTAATCTTTGAAGGATGCATTTTATTATTACCAATGATTTTATTATTACCAATGATTAGTTTATAACAACAGTTTTTATTAGTTAATATACTGTACACTGTAAAACAAATGTATGAAAAGTAATGACAACAGATGTTCTTATGTTATTTTAATGTTTAAGATTAAATAGTAAAAAAAATATTAAATTGTATTAAAGAGGGATTTTGAAGAACAAAAAATTATTGTATCATTTTCAACCAAAAAACAATTAAACCAAAAATTATGTATTATAAAAAAAAGTTAGGCAACAAATAAAACTGTTCATCTGAATTAGAGATAATTGCCACACCATCCTCAAGCAAAACATTGATCTTTAATGAATTCTGAAAAAAATAATATATATATATATATATATATATATATATATTACATTTAAAAGAAGAGTTTAAATTTAATTATATTAGGCATAGAATCATTTGTCTGAATTAACAAGAGAATTCGAAGAACAAAAAATCGTCACATTGTAGAAAAACACCATTAAACCAAACACTGATCTCTGGTGAAATCTAGAGTAATAAATAAAAGAAGTAGAGTTAAAGTCAAATTTTATTAGGCAATGAAAGCTGTTATGCATTAATTATGGATTTTTAAGAACAAAAATTGCCACATCATCCCTAACCAAAACAAAATTAAACCAAAAATGGTCTTTGGTGAAATCTGGGGATAAAGAAAAAAGAAGGGTTAAAGTTGAATTATATTAAGCAAAGAAACTGTTCTTCTGGATTAATGAGAGAATTTGAAGAACAAAAAATAAAAACCCAACACTGATCTTTAATGAAATTTGGAAAAAAACAATAAAGACATTGAAGAGTTAATCTAATTATATTAGGGAAAAAAAAGCATTCCTGTGAATTAATGAAAGAATTAATTTATACTGCAAACAAAACTGATTCTAATACTAAAGCTCTTTGCACACTGAAGTCTGAGATTTTTGTATGCATTTTTTTTTCATATCTGAAAAAAATTGTCATGTAAACAAACCTTGCACGCTGAGTACGATGTGTATTAAATAATCCATTCCGAATAAACACAAAACATTTCAGAGTCAATTCAAGCAGTGATACTTTTGTCTCCTCTCACTTCTCCAAAGAAAAAGAAAGAGGAATGGGCTACATATTGTGTTCATCCAATACTAGAAGGAGAGTTCAGCTCATTATCAAAGAGGTGTTCTGGATTATCCCCAAATGCAAAGTTTATTTCAGGAATTCAGTGGAATTTTGATACATTGCTTGTGATTCTTCATGCAATTACGTACGTAAACAAATCTGGAACAGAGACAATACCTATAACTTTACAGACATTATAATAGATTAGGGCCGTGCTGACGTATTGGACATGGGCCGAAGCAGACCATGAGGCGTTGTCCATGAGTATGTCAAATGTATGGACACACACACACAATGTGAGGACAAGTTTATTTTTTAACGCATGAAAATTCCAGACGAAACATTTGGATTCAGTGTGCAATAACACTAATTCTGACACCTAATACTATCCATACCCATTCTTATAATTCCTCTTCCTTAATTTCTGAGTTCATATTTTACCATTTGAGTTGCTGTGAGGAACGTGAGTGTCCGGTTTTGGGCATTTTAACCCCTGGAGGTGGTTATTTTGAGCTCAAACCCCGGGCAGAGGTAAATCTGGTGCCGTGTGCAACAACTCCAGACAGATTAAAGTCATTTCCATTGACAAAGCTGTCAAACGAGCTGCAGCCTCCCATGATGCTCTCTGCTCCTTCACATCATCACAAATGACCAAAGAAAACACACTGTGAGCAGGTACTGTGTGTCCTTACACCTGAAGCCAACGATCAATCAAAACTATCCTCATTTGGATTAACACTTATGTATTGTTCAGATTGACTCCCCTTTGGTTATGTTGGTGCTGTTTTTGCCCCATTGACTTTCATTATAATCACATTTATTGATTGCAAAGCCATGACAGCAGATAATCATGCATTGTTGATTGTTGATGTTTTTCCTGTTGGGAAGAGATACAACTTTTTTTTTTTGTTGATCATCAGTGTGCAACATTAACCCTTTAGATCGGCCTGTGCTGAAGAGTTTCTGGCTTTTATATGAAGTTCAGTGGAGTAAAACAGCAGATTATAGTGCTTTATAATATACGCTCATGCTTCCAATCAGCCAAATTGTGCCGACGTCAGACAAGCTCAACCACAACTTAAGAAATCAGACATCATGTCTGACTTCATGGCAATTAATGGTAAAATCTTAGAAGAGATTGTGCAAATTATGCAAACATCAACCTGCAGAAAACTGAAGTCATTGCGTTTGGGAACAGAGATGAGGTTCTCAAGGTGAATGTGTGCCTTGGCTCTAAAGGTCAAACAACAAAAAATAAGGTCAAGAATCTTGGTGTGATTCTGGAGTCAGATCTGAGTTTCAATAGTCATGTCAAAGCAGTTAGTAAATCAGCATACTATCATCTCAAAAACATTGCAGGAATCAGATGCTTTGTTTCTAGTGAAGACTTAGAGAAACTTGTTGATGCTTTTATCAGCAGCAGGGTGGATTACTGTAACGGCCTCCTCACTGGCCTTCCCAAAAAGACAGTCAGACAATTGCAGCTCATCCAGAACGCTGCGGCCAGGATTCTGACCAGAACCAGGAAATCAGAGCACATCACACCTGTCCTCAGGTCTTTACACTGGCTCCCAGTTACATTCAGAATAGATTTTAAAGTATTATTACTTGTCTATAAATCACTAAATGGCCTAGGAGCTCAATACATTACAGATATGCTCACTGAATACAAACCTAGAAGAACACTCAGATCTCTAGGATCATATAAACTAGAAACTCCAAGAGTTCAGTCAAAGCAAGGTGAATGGGCTTTCAGCTACTACGTCCCTCGCTGCTGGAATCAACTCCCAGAAATGATCAGATGTGCTCCAACATTAGGCACATTCAAAACCAGACTGAAAACACATCTGTTTAGCTGTGCCTTTACTGAATGAGCACTGTGCTACGTCCGACAAATCGCACTATTGTGTTTTTATCTTCTTTTTCATTCTTTTACAACCTGTTTTAACATATTTTTATCTGTTTTATCTGTTTTTTTTATTATCTGTTTTTATTTTCTCTTACACTTGTCTTTTTTATTCCTGTTTATGTAAAGCACTTTGAATTGCCACTGTGTATGTAATGTGCTATAGAAATAAACTTGCCTTGCCTTGCCTTTACTCTCATTTTTTTGCACTGTAAGTGATGATCAACAGTAGAAAATGGCCAATTTTATCTGTTCCCAACAGTGAAAACCAGCAACAATCAAGAATGCATGATTATATGCTGTCATGGCTTTGCAATCAATAAATGTGATTATAATGGAAGTCAAGGGAGCAAAAACAGCACCAACATAACCAAAGGGGAGTCAATTTGTTGTGTATTGTTGAGTTTTTGAAAAATTTCAAAGCATTTTCTTAAAATATGCATCAAATTAAGATTTGTCAGCAAATATTGTTCCATTTGCTGAAACACAGAGAAAGTTAAGCCCAAATAATCTCAATATCAGCCTAAAGTGAATGAAAACACCCCCAACAGACACAAGGGTTAAAAATGGGGTATATGCACAAGGACTTTTAATTTTCAGTAAGCCCACTCAAGCATTTCTTTCACGAATGTCAAACTCAGAATCAGAAGAAAAATATTCACAGTTGCAAAAAAAAAAAAAAATCCAAACTCAGAATTATGTTTTGTTTAGCAGTTTTCTTTTCTCTGAGTTGAAGTTGATCAATTCTGGCGTATTTTTAAAAGACTGAACTCACAATTGCACAACAAGAAGTCAGAATTGAAGATATTGCAAGAAAAGATATTGCAGAATTGCAAGGAATTGGATGTTTTTGTTAACTTGGACAGTACGTTTCTATTAGTTCTTGTTTTTACTAACATAAACAACAGACAAAACAATTATTACAGTATTTATTCATTTTGTTAATGAAAATAGAATCGATCATTGTTAGTTCTGGTTTACTCTCTACTAATGTTAAGCAGAATTTTAGATTTTAATACAGTTGTGTTGCAGTTCTGTTCTATGTGTGAGCTGTAAACTCAAATGCATGAACAAAGGCTGATTTGTCAGGACAAGCTTGCATTGGAGGTTTTTTTTTTGTACTGTACAGTTCATGCTATTAACAAACCATTAATGGAGACTTTTAACTCAATAAACTACTAATTAGCTTTTTACTAATAGTTGTTAATGTAGTATTTGGGTTTAGCGATTGGGTAGGATTAGGGATGTAAAATAAGATCATACTTAAGTGCTAATAAACAGTTAATATCTCAATAATAGGCAGCTAATAAGCCAGTAATAAATTCTGACTCATTTTTAAAAGACTTTGCACAAAAAGAAGTCAGAATTACAAGATAAACACTAAAAAATTGGATGTTTTTGTAAACTGCGACAGTAAGTTTCTATTAGTTCTTGTTTTTACTAACATAAACAACAGACAAAAAAATTATTACAGTATATATTCATTTTGTTAATGAAAATAGAATCGATCATTGTTAGTTCTGGTTTACTCTCTACTAATGTTAAGCACAATTATGGATTTTAATACAGTTGTGTTGCAGTTCTGTTCTATGTGTGAGCTGTAAACTCAAATGCATGAACAAAGTCTGATTTCTGAGGAAAAAACCTTTAAAAAAGCTTGCATTGGAGGTTTCTTTTGGTCACACTTTATTTTACTGTATAATTCATGCTATTAACAAACCATAAACTAAGTCTTTGAGCTCAATAAACCACTGATTCGATTCTTTAATTCTTAGTTATTGGGATTAGGGATGTAAAATAAGATCATACTTTAGAAGTGCTAATAAACAGTTAATATCTCAATAACAGGCAGCTAATAAGCCAGTAATAAATTCTGACTTATTTTTAAAAGTCTGAACTCAGAATTGCACAAAACATTGCACATAATTGTAAGATAAAATCAAAAGAATTTAATGCTTTCTGTTAACTTATTATAGTAGGTTTTTTATTAGTTAATATATTTATATTAATATCAAACAAAACATTTATTACAGTATTTATTATATTACAGTATTTATTATTAACATTCTGTAAAATACAATCCATTATTGTTCATGTTTACTCTCTACTAATATTAACAAGCACACATTTGTATTTTAACACAATTCTGTTGCAATTATGACCTATTTGTGTGCTGTAAACTCTCAAATGCAAGACAAAAGGCTGATTTGTGAGAAAAAACATTATAAAATAAAATATAAAATATCTATAATATGAAATATATATTCCACAGCATTGTGAACTATTCCTTGCCTTGACTTTTCTTTGCAAACTTTGAAAAATGAAAGTTTTTAATATATTTTTAAAATTAAATTAAATAAATTTTATTTTTTGGCGACGCGGTGGCGGTAAAAACATATGCTGGATAAGTTGGTGGTTCATTCAGCTGTGGCGACCCCAGATTAATAAAGGGACTAAGCCGAAAAGAAAATGAATGAATGAGTGAAATTTAATTTTTTTGCATGCCATCACTAAATCTTGCTTTTCCAGCCCCTCTTTATCAAGAAATTGATATTTTCTGTAAGCTGATTACAGTAAGTTTCTGTTAGTTCTATTATTTTCTAAACAATGAACAAAACAGCAGGCGATGCAGTGGCACAGTAGGTAGTGCTGTCGCCTCACAGCAAGAAGGTCGCTGGTTCGAGCCTCGGCTGGGTCAGTTGGCGTTTCTGTGTGGAGTTTGCATGTTCTCCCTGCGTTCACGTGGGTTTCCTCCGGGTGCTCCGGTTTCCCCCACAGTCTAAAGACATGCGGTACAGGTGAATTGGGTGGGCTAAATTGTCCGTAGTGTGTGTGTGAATGAGTGTGTGGGGATGTTTCTCAGAGATGGGTTGCGGCTGGAAGGGCATCCGCTGCGTAAAACATGTACTGGTTCAGTTGGCGGTTCATTCCGCTGTGGCGACCCCGGATTAATAAAGGAACTAAGCTGGAAAGAAAATGAATGAATGAATGAATGAACAAAACATGTACTATTCATTTTTGTAATATGGACGAATTAATGCAATGATCAATTAAATAGCAGTGATCAAATACAATCACTCATTGTTAGTTCATACTTACTCTCTACTAATGTTAACAAGCACAATTTTGGATTTGAATATAAACATTGTTCGTATTTGGTCCTATTTGTGTGCTGTAAACTCTTAAAGAGCAGCTATGATGAATCTTTTGTGAGCTGTTTGGATAGAACTGTGTGTAGTATAGTGTGTCCACGGTCATATTGGGCTGATAGAAACACAATAAGTCTCTTTTTTAAAAATCTCCTGACCTTAAAATAGCATCCAAATCTCTTTCATTTTGAGGCCGACTGCAACATGATATTGGAGTGCAGTTTCCCCGCCCATCGAATTGATTGACAGCTGCGTAATTGATTGACAGAACACTTGATGATAGTAATTGTGGAATCAACATCACTACTTGCTATACACTTTTATACACACATACACTTATTTAACAACACACTTTACATGCCAATTTGCACATAACAGCTGCACATATAATGTTATATATAGTAATATAGCTGTACATACACTTGTCAATGTGTATATTTGCATTCACTTTTTAAAATATATTTATTATCTGTTTTTTAGTTCTGTCTCTGTAATTCTGTTGCACTGTAGAAGCTCTGTCACCAAAACAAATTCCTCATATGTGTGAACATATCTGGCAATAAAGCTCTTTCTGATTCTGATTCTGATAATAACATGTCTCCATAGTAAAGCATATCCACAAGACAGGACGTGCGCAAAACAACTGGGATTAAAAGATCTGTTCAGCTCCCTGTGATCATCAATCATCATCAAATCTGATCAAGAATGAGTTTACAAGTTTAAAACGTATATAAATCAGTGCATTTTTGTAATAAAGACAGTAAAATCACTACGTAATGTATCACTACAGCCGTGTGCCAGTACAATTATAAATGAAGATGCTTCAACCGGTTTGTGGACGTTAAATCAGGTTTATATTGTACATCAACATAACGGATGTCCATAGAGCAGCAGATATTAACGTGTATCCTGTCACATTCGCTGTGCAAAAGTAAATATCAAATAACCGTTAGAAAAGTTCCTGTAGTAAGGGAGATCTGCTTCATTCTTGTCTGTCATCGTGCTGTTTATCTGTTTACGTGAAGGCTACGGCTCTGACACGCATGTGGGAACGGTGGGCGGGGAGAACCAGCTCATTTGCATTAAAGGCACAGGCAACAAAAACAGCTACAATGCTCAAATTTCGAGATATATCCAGCTGCAGGGCCGCAGAACCACACACGTTTCAGGCACACACAATCCAGCACACATGATCTAGGCAAACCATATATGGTTACAACGGATGTTAATGTTATTAACGTCTTCTCGGACATCGTCATCAATATATTTTTGTATATATTGTTGATAAATATTGTACACAATAGTGTTTACTGTTTCACAAATATTGTGATTGTGACGAGCGAATGAGGAACATTGTTTCCGATCGCCATTCAATAATAGACTGATCACTTTTCTATCAGTCATCAGTCATTATTATCTGACAGACTCAATGTAGCAGATACTCATTTGCTGGCCTTGCTGAACGATCTAAATTGGACAATTGTCTTGCTAGGTAATCCATACAATTCTCCCGGCAGAGCGCGCATCACGCCGGCTCTTCCCACTTCCGCCATTAATACAAACAATGACATAAGCTGCCCACAGCGCGCTGGCTAGAACGTGACACATGTTGTACGTGTTATTAATTTAATTTTTATTTATTTTACCGTAGTTGAACCTGTTAAAATTTGGAAAAAGTTAACTAAGACTGCAACTATTTAGACAAAATAAATATAAAAGATCTTAAAGTATTATTTTGATTATTCTTGTGTTTTGTCATTATGCCAGAGTCATTCAGAAATGATTATTAAATGCTGGATTAATGCACAAGAAAGTTTATTACAACAGTTTTGCAAACACGTTTTATACCATTTCAAAATATTTCCCTCCATTTCTCAGTGAATATAGTCAGTGTGTTTTGCTGCATTTAAACAAAACAGATTTATTAAACAGATTTATTTATTAAAATAATATTTTAGTCACCAAATATATTCAGAAATTGAAAGATAATACAATAAAATTCAAACAAAATATTGAAAAAAAATTACAACCTACAAAATTTTAACTAAATGTAACAAGCATTTAGTTTGGGCTAGCTTTTGCAGATGGACATTGCTTTCCAATGTTGATGGGTGAGTGGGGGAGTGTCTTTTGTCTCTCCAGGTGTGAATTATTCATGACCATTGTCACTCACGCATAGACCTGAGATGAGCCAAACAAACTTAACAAAATGTAAATCTTTGTAATTTTTCTTTTTGAATGAGAGAATAAAATAAATTTTACATAACTGTGAAGTAAATATTCTAGCCTACCTGACTGGTTACTCAAAAGTCTTGCTCAGGCACATTTAGTGTGTTTTTGGACCTTATTTTAGCTACATTTTTTTTCTCCAAATAAAATACATGTTGGCCAATACCATGTAATAAGTAGCTGAAATTAGCACAAATGTCAGGGCATGTCAAAACATCTCAGGGGCCCCAAAATCACCTCAGACCCCTGAGGGTTAATTTATATAATGGATTCATTTATAATGAAGAAAGTAATAGCAAGTTAATATGTATAGGCAATAATACATATTTATATGTAATAAAACTCTTTTTACATTAAATAAATGTATAACACTATATTTTACTCAAGCGATTTAATAGTATTTATTTGCTTAATTTTCTAATAACTTTTTTTATTAATGATTTCCCACATTAAATACTATGGTAATTTATAGTAAGTAATATAATGTTTATAAACCATAAAGTGCTGGTAATCTGTGGTAATTATAGTTGCAACATGTTTAGCAATACAAACAAATTAACTGTTAATAATTAATAAAAAAAATTATATATATATATATATATATATACTGTATATATATTACTAAGAGTTGCTACAGTTTAGTAAGATAGTAGTTTAAATCCTTTTATAACTATAATTCATTTTAATGTGAGACATTATTGTTTGTTTTTTTATATTTTACAACAAAACGATTTTAACCAAGTATGACAACATTAAGATCCTTAGTTTATACACTTAATCCTTTAATTAGACGTGTATGCGGATGTAAAGTCATAAGTGTTAAACTAATTATTTTTATCTAAATAATATGAGTTCAGAAACTGCAGAGATGTTAAAATGATCGTTACGATATAATAAAGAAATAATGACTGAAATGGGAAACCATAAACTGTTCACAGTCTACTGAATGGCAATTGTAGCACGGGCGGTCTCGATCGCCATATTTGTGAAATACAGTAGGTGGCGATAATGCTCCTAAGGAGTTAGTTAGTTACCATATATGGTTTGCCTAGATTGTGTGTGCTAGATTGTGTGTGCCTGAAACGTGTGTGGTTCTGCGGGCCTGCAGCTGGATATTATTGCAAAATTCCCATATTTAAAAAGGCGTCATAAATAATCTGATGTGTATTTTGAGATGAAACTTTACAGACACATTCTGCAGACAAAAAAAGACATTAAATCTTGAAGGGGTAAAATAGGTGCTCTTTAAATGCAAGAAAAAAAGTCTGATTTGAGAGGGAAAAAAAATTGAACAAAAAATACAGCATTGTGAACATTTCTTTGTGAACATTTCTTTGCAATAAAGTGTCCTTGCAAATTTTGAAAAAGCTTGCATTTGGAAGTTTTTAATTTATTATTTAGTTTGAAACCAACCACCTGTTCTGCTAGTGCTTTACTCCTCATGCACGGGTCACTTTGTGGTATCCGATCAGTTTTCTAGAGTCAGACACAAACCAACCTCATCACCAAGCAGCAGAACTGCTCAGCATTTGCTGCTTTGTTCTCAGTATCGATAAAGCAAACGATGAAATCCATACGTCCTTACACCGTTACTGTAAAATGCAAGGTGAGACGCTGGGCCGTATAAATGTTTAATGCGTGTGCCTGGAGGGTGGAGGTCTGGCTGGATGAATGTTGCTGAAGCTGCAGGTGTGGGACCGTGCCGTTGGTTCCCCTGGGCTCTGAGCTCCAGGCCTGTCACCTCTGTTCAGCGTCCCCCAAATCAAGCCAACCTCGGCCCCTGCATGTCACCTGTCCAGGGGGGGATGCGGGGTGACTTTGTCTCCATGATTCTGGGATGACAGCTGGAGTTCTGCTCTTTGTTTTTGCTGCAGGCCGTGGGTTGAAGCAGCATCTCTCAGTAATAATGCAGAAGTGTGGCTCTTCTGTGTCTCAATGACGTCTTGCTGTATTTCTAACCGTCTGACGGGAACTGACAGCTGTGTTTGTCACCAGAAAGAAAGGTGGTCTTGGATTGACATGAAAATATGGCTCGTAAGGGATAACATACATCTCTCTGGCTTGCTGTGGGAAACTGATGGGCTATTGTTAGGGATGAAGTACATCCGGGTGGTTGTTATATTGTGCAAATCTGAAGGGCTTTATGTTAGGGATAAAGTACATCCGGGTGGTTATCACAGAATAAAGCCTGACCGGTTTATTAGCAGCTTGACATTAGGCACAGCACTGTTTTATAGGACTGAAGGGGTTTGTTCTAAGAAAACAACCTTATTGATGTATATTTTACTTATTATACTGCTATGTGCCATGAAACATATATTAGGCATAACACATTGGTCTGATAAAGCCTTAATGGTTTATTAAATCTTTAATTAAACACAAAGCTGACAGTAAGGAAAACAGCTGATGGAGTATACACTAACCTGCACATTATTCAGACACTAGATGGCGCCAAAGTGTCAAAAACACAAAGCTGATAGAAACAAAGGGTGCTTTTCCATCTGTAGTTCGCTTCATTTGGTCCGGACCAAGGGCAAAAAATGCTACATTGTAGCATTTTATGCCGTCTTTGGGCCGCTTTCACACCACACTGATTGCTTTGATCCGAACCAGTTGAAAAGAACCAAAATGCAGTCATGTGACAAAATCCACATCACTCATTGGCCAGATGTTGTTGAACATATTTCCTAAACTGCTTTTCGATTGGTCAGAATTCACGTGTGGGGAAATGCCAATGGAACTCCCGCAAATAAACAAACCGGCAGACACAGAATGTTGCTTTTCACTATGGAGGAACGACTGCACTGGCTGATTGTATCCCTGCTCATAGTATATTATATAATTTGTATACATCACTTTAGACAAACTATACATATCAAGAATGAAGCGCGGCTGTGGGTGGAAAACTATGTTTTAAGGCATTGCAGACGGCGAAGGTGCATCGAAACTTACGTCACTTCAGGAGGCGGCGCGAAATAATTTAGCTAAACTGCAACATGGTCATCTTCCGGTAACATCAGGTAATCTTTTTCCCCCCTCGCTCTCTTTTGGTGAAGCGCTGTCAACAAATACTTTTCCTCCACATTCCATAATGCACAGTTCATCAGCCTACGGCAGCTGGATTAGTCCAAAAAGGCACAGTACTTTTTGCGGTTGGGTCTGTTTTAGTTTGGATCATGTTCTCACCACAAACGATCCGCTCCTCTTCGAGGAGGTCTCGGTACGCTTTTTTGGTCCGCTTTTGGTGCGCACTGGAGTACGATTTTCTACATTTACACCTGCCCAAACCAACCGCATCAAGAGGGAAAACGAACCCTAGTGTGATTCAACCCAACTAAGTAAGGCAGGTGTGAAAACACCTAAAAACAGCTGATAGAGTATACATTAACCTGCGCATTATTCAGACACTAGATGGCACGAAACCTTAAAAACAGCTAATGGAGTATACATTAACCTGCGCATTATTCAGACACTAGATGGCACGAAACCTTAAAAACAGCTAATGGAGTATACACTAACCTGAGCATTATTCAGACACTAGATGGCACGAAACATTAAAAACAGGTGATGGAGTATACACTAACCTGCACATTATTCAGACACTAGATGGTGTAAACAGTCAAATACACAAAGCTGACAGAAACTAAAACAGCTGATGGAGTATACACTAACCTGTGCATTATTCAGACACAAGATGGAGACAAACAGTCAAAAACACAAAGCTGACAGAAACTAAAACAGCTGATGGAGTATACACTAATATGCGCATTATTCAGACACTAGATGGCACGAAACATTAAAAACAGCTGATGGAGTATACACTAACCTGCACATTATTCAGACAGTAGATGGTGTCAAACAGTCAAAAACACAAAGCTGATAGAAACTAAAACAGCTGATGGAGTATACACTAACCTGCGCATTATTCAGACAGTAGATGGTGTAAACAGTCAAAAACACAAAGCTGACAGAAACTAAAACAGCTGATGGAGTATACACTAACCTGCGCATTATTCAGACACTAGATGGAGAAAAACAGTCAAAAACACAAAGCTGACAGAAACTAAAACAGCTGATGGAGTATACACTAACCTGCGCATTATTCAGACACTAGATGGAGACACACAGTCAAAAACACAAAGCTGACAGAAACTAAAACAGCTGATGGAGTATACACTAACCTGAGCATTATTCAGACAGTAGATGGCGCTGAAACAGTCACAAAAACAAAGCTGACAGAAACTAAAACAGGTGATGGAGTATACACTAACTTGCACAATATTTAGACAGTAGATGGTGTAAACAGTCAAATACACAAAGCTGACAGAAACTAAAACAGCTGATGGAGTATACACTAACCTGCGCATTATTCAGACAGTAGATGGCGCTGAAACAGTCACAAAAACAAAGCTGGCAGAAACTAAAACAGGTGATGGAGTATACACTAACCTGAGCATTATTCAGACACTAGATGGAGACAAACAGTCAAAAACACAAAGCTGACAGACACTAAAACAGCTGATGGAGTATACACTAACCTGCGCATTATTCAGACACTAGATGGCGCTGAAACAGTCACAAAAACAAAGCTGGCAGAAACTAAAACAGGTGATGGAGTATACACTAACCTGCGCATTATTCAGACACTAGATGGAGACAAACAGTCAAAAACACAAAGCTGACAGACACTAAAACAGCTGATGGAGTATACACTAACCTGAGCATTATTCAGACACTAGATGGAGACAAACAGTCAAAAACACAAAGCTGACAGACACTAAAACAGCTGATGGAGTATACACTAACCTGCGCATTATTCAGACACTAGATGGAGACAAACAGTCAAAAACACAAAGCTGACAGACACTAAAACAGCTGATGGAGTATACACTAACCTGCGCATTATTCAGACACTAGATGGCGCCACACAGTCAAAAACACAAAGCTGACAGACACTAAAACAGCTGATGGAGTATACACTAATATGCGCATTATTCAGACACTAGATGGCGCCACACAGTTAAAAACACAAAGCTGGCAGAAACTAAAACAGCTGATGGAGTATACACTAACCTGCGCATTATTCAGACACTAGATGGCGCCACACAGTCAAAAACACAAAGCTGACAGAAACTAAAACAGCTGATGGAGTATACACTAACCTGTGCATTATTCAGACACTAGATGGCGCCACACAGTCAAAAACACAAAGCTGACAGACACTAAAACAGCTGATGGAGTACACACTAACCTGCGCATTATTCAGACACTAGATGGCGCCACACAGTCAAAAACACAAAGCTGACAGACACTAAAACAGCTGATGGAGTATACACTAATATGCGCATTATTCAGACACTAGATGGCGCCACACAGTCAAAAACACAAAGCTGACAGAAACTAAAACAGCTGATGGAGTATACACTAACCTGAGCATTATTCAGACACTAGATGGCGCCACACAGTCAAAAACACAAAGCTGACAGACACTAAAACAGCTGATGGAGTATACACTAACCTGCGCATTATTCAGACACTAGATGGCGCCACACAGTCAAAAACACAAAGCTGACAGACACTAAAACAGCTGATGGAGTATACACTAACCTGAGCATTATTCAGACACTAGATGGCGCCACACAGTCAAAAACACAAAGCTGACAGACACTAAAACAGCTGATGGAGTATACACTAACCTGAGCATTATTCAGACACTAGATGGCGCCAAACAGTCAAAAACACAAAGCTGACAGACACTAAAACAGCTGATGGAGTATACACTAATATGCGCATTATTCAGACACTAGATGGCGCCACACAGTCAAAAACACAAAGCTGACAGACACTAAAACAGCTGATGGAGTATACACTAACCTGAGCATTATTCAGACACTAGATGGCGCCACACAGTCAAAAACACAAAGCTGACAGACACTAAAACAGCTGATGGAGTATACACTAACCTGCGCATTATTCAGACACTAGATGGCGCCACACAGTCAAAAACACAAAGCTGACAGACACTAAAACAGCTGATGGAGTATACACTAACCTGAGCATTATTCAGACACTAGATGGCGCCACACAGTCAAAAACACAAAGCTGACAGACACTAAAACAGCTGATGGAGTATACACTAATATGCGCATTATTCAGACACTAGATGGCGCCACACAGTCAAAAACACAAAGCTGACAGAAACTAAAACAGCTGATGGAGTATACACTAACCTGCACATTATTCAGACAGTAGATGGCACGAAACATTAAAAACAGCTGATGGAGTATACACTAACCTGCGCATTATTCAGACAGTAGATGGTGTAAACAGTCAAATACACAAAGCTGACAGAAACTAAAACAGCTGATGGAGTATACACTAACCTGCGCATTATTAAGACACTAGATGGCGCCACACAGTCAAATACACAAAGCTGACAGACACTAAAACAGCTGATGGAGTATACACTAACCTGAGCATTATTCAGACACTAGATGGCGCCACACAGTCAAAAACACAAAGCTGACAGACACTAAAACAGCTGATGGAGTATACACTAACCTGCGCATTATTCAGACACTAGATGGCGCCACACAGTCAAATACACAAAGCTGACAGACACTAAAACAGCTGATGGAGTATACACTAACCTGAGCATTATTCAGACACTAGATGGCGCCACACAGTCAAATACACAAAGCTGACAGACACTAAAACAGCTGATGGAGTATACACTAACCTGAGCATTATTCAGACACTAGATGGCGCCACACAGTCAAAAACACAAAGCTGACAGACACTAAAACAGCTGATGGAGTATACACTAACCTGAGCATTATTCAGACACTAGATGGCGCCACACAGTCAAAAACACAAAGCTGACAGACACTAAAACAGCTGATGGAGTATACACTAACCTGCGCATTATTCAGACACTAGATGGCGCCACACAGTCAAAAACACAAAGCTGACAGACACTAAAACAGCTGATGGAGTATACACTAATATGCGCATTATTCAGACACTAGATGGCGCCACACAGTCAAAAACACAAAGCTGACAGAAACTAAAACAGCTGATGGAGTATACACTAACCTGCACATTATTCAGACAGTAGATGGCACGAAACATTAAAAACAGCTGATGGAGTATACACTAACCTGCGCATTATTCAGACAGTAGATGGTGTAAACAGTCAAATACACAAAGCTGACAGAAACTAAAACAGCTGATGGAGTATACACTAACCTGTGCATTATTCAGACAGTAGATGGCGCTGAAACAGTCACAAAAACAAAGCTGACAGAAACTAAAACAGGTGATGGAGTATACACTAACTTGCACAATATTTAGACAGTAGATGGCACCAAACAGTTAAAAACACAAAGCTGACAGTAATAAAAACAGCTGATGGAGTATACACTAACCTGTGCATTATTCAGACACTAGATGACGCCACACAGTCAAAAACACAAAGCTGACAGACACTAAAACAGCTGATGGAGTATACACTAACCTGTGCATTATTCAGACACTAGATGACGCCACACAGTCAAAAACACAAAGCTGACAGACACTAAAACAGCTGATGGAGTACACACTAACCTGCACATTATTATGCTGCGTTCACACCAGACGCGGAACGCACGGATAAATCGCGCTATTCGCGAGTAAATAGGCGCGTGAACATTTGAGTTTACTCGCTTCATTCGCGCGTCAGACTCCGCTTCATTCGCGCGTCAAATTCACTTCAGAACAGATGCGGACTCGTTATCAAGACGATTCATTTGAAGCACTATGAGTCGACTCTTTTATAAATGAATCAATAGTTTTAAACACGGCACACTTTCAGATTTAAGCCTTAGCTGGATATTTCACTTCACTCAGAGCTGTGTTACACACTGACTACGTTTACATGGACATCAGTAATCGAATTATTTGCTTTAATCTAATTAAGAGAATAATAAGACTAAGGTGTTTACATGAGTTGCTTTTTGAATGTTCCTTTCATGATCGCGTTTTACATGTTACAGCACATAATTCGAATAACGCCATTGCGTCACCGCGCTATGCGCATATCCTCCGGAGTTTCATGTAATTTTGAGTGTTTCATTTTTAATTTGTCGACTTTAACTGGAGTTTGGCACTTTCACTTTCATTCAGGGACTTTTTATGTACGTCCTCCGTGACAAACGAGATATTGGATGCAACTATGAACTGCTGGAAGTGTGTTAATGGAAGTTCATACCTCATGCTGAATGGAAGAAAAAAACCTCCGCATTTCACGATGCAGGTATCTGTGGTCTGCACTGACTTGGTAGGTGCAGAGAGTGTCAAACAGCCGTGCTTGTGTGTGTGCGTGTCTGTGTGTGTGTGTATGTGTGTGTGTGTGGACTACCCTGTCGCAAAAGCGGCTTAAAGTCCTACATGACAGTAATAGTTCGATTAAGGTGTTTATATGTCTGTACTGCACTTCAATAATGCGACTAAAATCGGCATACTCCACATGTCTTAATTCGATTTCTCTTTAGTTCGATTATTACCTTAATCTGATTAAATTAATCAAAAATGGCTGTTTACATGGTAGACTCTTAATCAGAGTATTGTCTTAATCGCATTAAAATCGAATTATTGGTGTCCATGTAAACGTAGTCACTGTCACGGTTGGGGATCTGTCTGTTCCTCTTGTGTGTGTGTGTGTATGTATGTGTTTGTGGGTGTGTTTGTTTGGGTATCTTTCACCGCGTTGCTGTCTGTGTTTTTATGTCGTCAGCTGGGCAGTCACGTGCTCAGCTGTCAATCAGCACACCACAGCTGCAGCGCATTACGGCACCTTTATCTGTTCAGCGTTCGCAGCTTGTTTCACGTCTGTGTCTGTTCCTGTTAGGCTCTTCTTATTGTATCCGCTGGTGGTGAGTTGATCATAGAGACTGTTGCTTTTGGAATTGTCAGCACTGTTGATTTCACCAAAGTACTGTTACCGCTGTTTGGCGTTGTGGAATTCTATGAGAGGTCTCCCTGGATCTGTCTCATTGAAAGACTGTTACCGCTGTTATGCGTTGTCGAGTTCCTTGAGAGATGCATCATGGCTCTATCCTAACTCTCGATATCTGGTGAGATCAATACCAGCTGTTATTCCTGTTATCCCTGTTTAATAAATCAACTTGCATTCGGGTCTCCTGCATCATTGTGACAACACTCTACATGGAACGTCATTCTCAAAAACGCATAATAGGGGCTCTTTAATGTCAATACCACATTAAGCATGATTTTTAAGCACACACAACATGTCCTTATAGACCTTTTTCTTGGCTGCTGCATGGAGGGCGCCATAACGACCAGCGCATACCTGTCAACCCTCCCGTTTTTCCCGGGATTCTCCCGTATTTTACAGTTCTATCCCGCTGTCATCCCGTAAAGGTATTTTCCCGTATTTCTCCCGTATTTTTAATCTTTCTGAGAAGAGCTGATCCTCCCTATATGCAACCCATACCGCCGAACCACCAGGGGCCGCCCTTGTTCTTAAATGTGAACCAGTTCTGTGCTTTCATTTCATTTAGGAATGGAAACCTGATGGAAACACTTTGAAATAAACATAAAAACGGCGCGATTCATTTCCTTTTCATTACAATTGCCCTATGCAATCCTCAAAACAGTCAGTTCATATAAAGATGACTGTCAGCTGATGCTCTCCATAGTGATAATAGACGCTGTTTCCCAAGCGGATTCTGTGCGTACGTGATTTGATGCTGAGCTCAAGTGGACACTGGGTTTTGGGTGCGTGTTTGAACAGACATATACACATCATCATCATAATGATAATAATAATAGTAATAGCGGTTCATTCCGCTGTGGCGACCCCAGATTAATAAAGGGACTAAGCCGTAAAGAAAATAAATGAATGGATGAATAATATTAATAATAATAACAACATCTAGACACGATCTTGTTGGGTTTTCTTTTAAACACAACAAATTTTGTCTTAAATGAGCATAAACAGTTAAGAAAACAGTCAAATGCTTTCATTATAGATCTGTGCAGTTTTAAAGTGACAGCTCTGTTATTTAATGTAATCAAACCAAAATAATCTAAATGAGAGTTTCATCCGCTGCTCTTTAATCAGAATGTTTAAATTATACAGTGAAGAAAAGATGAGATTTGATAACTTGATTCTGTTTCTTTATAATAGCTAATAGTTTTAATGAGCTCAACTGTTTGCTAATTTATTTGCAGCTTTTTCTAATGTATACTAATTATTATATCCTTTGTAAATAATAATAAAAACGTATTTCTGATCGTTTCAGAAGTTTATTTACAATGAAACAGCTCCAGATGAACATATTTATTTTATTTTTATTTATTTTTTTTTTTTTGGGGGGTTAAGTATCCCTTATTTTTACATCCCAATGTTGACAGGTATGGACCAGCGTCTTCCGGTGAATGGTTAGAACTTCCGTTTACAGTGTTTACAACTGGTAATTTGCGCTCCGAAAATGGGTTTCAATAGCGTTTTGAGTGGATTACGGAGTATTTTTGTGACGCACAACTTTGAAAGGTGTGTGTTAAAGCCGTTATAAACCGTAAGTGTGGTTCAAGCGCGAGAGAAAAACATTCTCCTAGTTCACGTGTCTGCCGTCATACAATACAGTGTGTGTGTTTCCCCGGCCTGTCAGCTGTTAGCTCAGCGCCTCTTCAGCACACACACGCACGCAATACTTCACTGCATCATAGAGCAAACCCAGATTACTGGCATGAAACATAACAAGTGTGTAAGTCATGCATTTACAAAAATGTCCAATAAAAGTCTGTTACTGATACTCTGCTGGCTGATTTGCTGTTCATTCTAATCGCGAGCCGTTTATGTTTCATTAGTGTGTTGTATTTACCACGGTTGTGTTTTTCTGTCATTTCAAAACGTCACTTTATTTTCACTCTGTCACAGTTATTAAATCAGTGTGTTGGTTGGACTGTACAGTAGGCTACATGTGTGTCAAACATTTTGGTGAATTACATTTGTTTGGATTGGTTATATATTTTAAAGAAAGAGAAACTGTTGACTTTAGCGATGACGAGGCTTCATTTAAACTGCAGAAAATGCCGTCTGACCTCGAGGGGGAAATGCCTCACAGCGGCTGTTTTTCATCCTATTAGATCACATTTTTTAAATGATCAGTCCAGGAGGTGGCGCTGATCGACAACAGTATTAGTTTAAAGATGATAAAAGCAGGTAAAATAGATTAAAACTATCGTTTTAAAGCTGTCTAAATGTGACCGTTTACACCAGACATGTCAAACTCAGGCCCGCGGGCCAATTTTGGCCTGCACTACAATTATATTTGGCCCGCGAGATGATTTCAAATATGTATTACATCTGGCCCGCTGGCCTGTTATACAGCGCACGTACCGCTAAAGGTGCCTATCTCGACGCGCTCAATCTGAAGTTCAGGGGCGCGCGCACGTCATCACAGACATGTACAAGGCCGTGAGGGCTTTTAGAACCAAGTTGCTCTTGTGGGAGAGTCAGATGCAGCAGGGAAATCTGGCTCATTTTTTTGTGCTGCCAAGTCATGAAAGAGCAGACCACTACCGCCGTGATGCCTTTTGCGCAGTTCGCTGAAAAACTCTACTTGGCGCTAAGTTTGCCCGACGATTTGCCGACTTTGAAGCCCAAAAATGTAAATTTGAACTTTTTAGCAACCCCTTTATGTTTGATGTGAATAAAGCACCAAGCAATCTCCAAATGGAGCTTATTGAGCTGCAGTGTCATGACACGCTCAAGTCAAAATATGACTCTGTCGGTGCTGCGCAATTTCCACCTTACCTCCCTGACACGCTGCCCGAACTCCATGCCCAAGCTGCGCAAATGCTCTCTATGTTCGGGAGCACATATCTGTGCGAGCAACTGTTTTCGTTAATGAAGATGGAGTCGTCATAGGAGTCGTCTCACCGATGAACACCCTCATTCAGTCCTGAGGATTTCCTCTGCGCAGAGCCTCACTCCAGAAATTGATGCACTTGCATGTAAAAAGCGATGCCAAGTATCTGGCTTGTACCTATGTGCATCATCAGAGTAAATGAACAGTGAAAAAAACTAAAATGGATAAATATTATTTTATTTACTGATGGCATGGTCTGTTCAAAGTTGAAAGAGATGTTGGCCTTGATGGTCTGTGATGAAAAGATTTAGGTTACAATTAAAATGAATAAAGTTAAAGATATAGAAGCCTGATATTTTTCAGTTTTTGTTTTTATTATTTTCTTAAACCTGTTCTGGTTTCAGTATTTAAGCAAAAATTCAATTGTAATATAAGAGGATGGTTAATACAGTAGTTTACTGTATCTTAAAGATAATAAAAACATTAATAAATTAATAAAAAAAATTGGTCTGGCCCTCGACAATGTTCTTTTTTTAATTTTGGCCCTCTGTGAATTTGAGTTTGACACCCCTGGTTTACACGCATCAGCTGCCGACCGGAAGTTCTTCGCATTCTCCTTGCGCATACACGCAAAGCATAATGGGTAAATTTGCGTTTCAAGAAAAAGGTCTATAAACCACCTAATAGAGTACAAATATAGGCCATTACCTATATTTGGTCATACGATTAGTCATACCTAGGGCCAGACAGAATCTGCAGACATTTTTTGCTGTTTCAGTGGATTTATGCTGAATGATTTTGGGAGTATCATAACTAAAAACTTAATATATGAAATAAAAGAGAATACTGTTACGTGAATAATAATCGGTGATAGGATCCAATCGCAAGTAAAAGAAAGTTTATTGACACAGTCAAATAAACAATACAGGAAATAGGACAGTCACCAAGCGGCAACCTCCCGCTCTCCCTCGGGAAGCCAATACGGAAGTAACTAAAACTGCAGTTCATCGACTCGCCTGGGGGGCTGGCTCCAGGAAGTCCAAGGGCTTTCTTTCTGCATTGGTAAATTGGCCATTTTTACAGCTGATAAAAACGTGTTTACAGCCTGGTACAAACGATGGCTTTGGTGCATATAGCTATGATTACCCTTCATGACAACTCTGAGGGGGGTGAATTTTTTTATAACTCATCCGTTTCGTTTTTATTAGGTTATATTAAGTTTGCATAATTAAGGGCGTGGCCACTTGAGTGACAGCTAGCCCTTGCTGGTCGCTGTCTCGTCACCTCAGCTGATTCTGGCTAATTAGCCGCTGAGCTCGGCATATAAATCGTATTTTTGTTTTGGTTAATGTTTCTTTACACCGTCATTTGCCTTTTGGAATTTATTTCCTGCAATTATCAGATGATATGGCATGATGTGTGGATTTAATTGTGCTTACAAACCGTTCAAGTTGCCTCCATTTCACAGGTGAGGGAATTTATATGCTTATATACCATCTCTATAAATGTATTAGTTTTATTTAAGATCATTTATCATTTAAATGTTCTTTAGAGCTGTAATGCACTCCAGAATCTGACAGATTGATTAGCTGTAGGCTATAAAACAGTCATCTGAAGCGTTGTCATACAGTGTTAGTGCTGGATTTTTATAAACAGCCTTGCATTTACTAACACAGACTATATCTGAAGTGTTTGATAGTAATTCGCGTTTTCCTCCTGTCGAAAAACGTCATAAGAACAATGTTTAGTGGCTCAATGTGTTACAACAGTGTTTTTAAAGTCTAAACACTTTATTAATATAGTGTACAACCAAGCACATGTGGTCAGAACACAAACGAGTCACAGGCAATGAAGTATTAAACGTTCTCCCAAAGTAATAAGTCTGTTTTAATCCAGGTCTAAACAAAAGGCTGAGAATCCAGCATGCGTCTGTAGCTCCGCTCACTCTCCGCCTCTTTGCCCTTATTTGGTATGCTGCGTTTGGTGCGATGACGCGCTAACAAAATGGCGACGGTTGGCCGCGCCTACTTGTGGCTTCTTTTGCAGTGTTCAGAAACCTATGGGTGACGTCACGGACACTACGTCCATATCTTTTACAGTCTATGACAGTCACACATAAACTGGTATGGGAGGACGGGAAAACAGACAGGCAAAACGGAGTCCAGTAGAACAGTCACTCCACACCGTCCTGAGAGCAGACAGAAACACATTAACGTTAACAACGAACTGACAACGGAACATAGCAGTGTATCCCAGATATAGACACGGAAATGAGTCTCAGCTGTCTAGCTAATCAAACAGCTGAGTACCACAAACACGTGATCAACCATAACAAAAAACACGTGGACGACCAAAACAAAACAAACCCACGTGACCAAACATACTCTCCGGATAGCGCACAAACCTGCAACCGTGACAGAATACATTTTAAACTTTTATTTAATGTTTCCAATGGAAATTCTATTAGATCCACTTAATTGGTAAACAAAGCAAGTCTATCATATAATATATCTTCTAAAAGACATATTTAACAAATTGTATTGTAAATTAGTCAATAATATTACTGACATTAATTTAAAAACTGAATGAATATAAATTTACACACATTTATGCAATAAATAGACTCCATGATGGGCTAAAATCTGTGGATTTCTGCATGCACAGATTCCGTGTGAGCTTAGTCATATCCAACCATTATACAATTTCTTGTCCTCATAAACCACCTAAACATGCACACGCACATATGCAGACTAAACAAGAACTCAATATGCCTTTGGACTATTTCTCAGCTAGAAACTTTGATATTACCTCACTCCACAGGAGAGTTTTCAGTCGAGCTGATCTACTTAAACTAAAAACTAATGAATCTGAACAGTCTGCGATGCACAGAATGAAATATATAAATAACAGGCAGTGAAGAGAGAGAGAGAAAGAGAGAGAGTGAGGAAGAAGAAAGATGTTTGTGTTTGGCTCCCCGGGGCTTTCATGCGATGCTGTGCTTTGGCGGCGCACTGAGATAAAATGCGAGTAACGAGATATCAAACTAAGCCGTCCACCTGTCTGTTCCTCAACGCCTTCATCCGCGGCCAAAACGCCCAGGTGCACGGCTTTTTCTTCAGGACGATTATCAATATGAGCCCTGCTGTACTTCCTAAGCCTTCAGCACTGACCACCAGATCACATCACAATAAACAAGTACTTGTTATTAGAGTAAATCTCTTTCATTCATTCATTTTCTTTTCAGCTTAGTCCCTTTATTAATCAGGGGTCGCCACAGCGGAATGAACTGCCAACTTATCCAGCATATGGCTTACTCAGTGGATGCTCTTCTAGATGCAACCCATTACTGGTAAACATCCATACACACTCATTCACACTCATACACTACGGCCAATTTAGTTCATCAATTCCCCTATAGCACATGTGTTTGCACTGTGGGGGAAACCGGAGCACCCGGAGGAAACCCACGCCAACACGGGGAGAACATGCAAACTCCACACAGAAATGTCAACTGACCCAGCTGAGGCTCGAACCAGCGACCTTCTTGCTGTGAGGCGACAGCGCTAACCACTGCGCCACCCTAAATCTCTTTAAATAAATTAAAAATAATAATAATAAATCCATGTGAGCCCTGCTGTACGTCCAGAGCCATCCACAGTGACCACCAGATCACATCACAAAACATCAATACACTGCATAACAACGCTTTTCTCACAGTTTTTGTCTTGTTTCTAGTTCAAATATCTAAAAATACTTAAATCAAGAAGCATTTCTAGACAAATGAAAAAATAATCTTGTTTTAAAAATAAATAAGTGAAAATTAAAATTAAAACAAACAAAATAATCTTCCAATGGGGTCATGAAAACACAATCTTATTTTTTAAGCACAAACTACCCATTGGTAGATTATTTAGCTTGTTTTAAGGAAAAACTGACTTGTTTTTGGCATATTATTTCTGAAAACAAGACGGTATGTTTTACTTGCCTAGAAAATGCATCTTGATTTAGGAGTTTTTAGGGATCTGGACTAGAAACAAGACAAAAAACCTCTTATACATGATTACTTGTTCATATAAGTCAAGAATACAGCATTTGTAGCTGTATTCATAAATGTTTATTAATGTTAATGCTTAACCTATTTGCTAATGCTTAATAAATGATTCATAGTGTGGAGTTATTATAAAGTATTACCAAACTTTTACTCTTGGGGAAATTTACTTTGAATGTAATGCATTACAATATTGTAGCTACTCTCCCCAAAAAGTAACTAGTTGCATTACTTGTTTTTTACTCTATATTATATATTATATTGTAGTTTTTACATGGTCCTGATAAAGCAAGTAATACAACAAGCATTTATAAATAGTTTGGACTAGCTTTTGCAGCTGGACATTGCTTTACAATGCCCATTGATGGGTGAACATTAGCCAGTGGGGGAGTGTCTTTTGTCTCTACAGGTGTGAATTATTCATGACCAATGTCACTCCCACACATACAGCATGCTGACCCAAAATAGACTTTACAAAATGTAAATCATTGTAATGTTTTCTTTGAATGAGAGAACAGAATAATTTTCACATAATTGTGATGTAAATATTCTAGCCTACAAGACTGGTTACTCAAAAGTCTTGTTCAGGTCCATTCAGTGTGTTTTTTTGGATCTTATTATTTTAAGATATCTGGACTCGAAACAAGACAAAAACTCTTTTACATGATTACTTGTTCTTATAAGTTAAGAATACAGCATTTGTAGATGTATTCATAAACTGTTTATTAATGTTAATGCTTAACAAATTATGTATCATGGATTTGCTAAGGCTTAATAAATGATTCATAATGTGCAGTTATAATAAAGTGTTGCCAAACTTTTACTTTTGGAAAAGTTACTTTTGTAACACAGGCTCATTCTGAAAATGTAGCCCTATATACGTTTTTGAAGATCACGAATTATGTAGCCAGAGCTACGTATGACTGCATTTCATCTTTAAAACGAACACTAGGGGGCGGTATGATGCTGATCCTTTTCTCGCTTACCAGCTGACCGCGTACCTGCATGTGGACTACTTTTCTACTGTTACCAGTTTGTCCGGTAGCTCGACACACATACGTCGGTGGACTTGAGATGCAAAGTGTAGTCGACCGCGACGACGGGGTTGAGGTTCGGTGAAGAGCGGTTTCAGAAAGTGGGTAAGACAAAACCAGAAGCTAAAAAATAAAATAAACAAGTAAATAACAGGATGAGAATGTAGTAAAATCTGAAAATGTGGTAAAAATCAGGCGAGGGCTTTTCTTTTTCTGGATTGCTTTTGAAAACTGTTGGTTGGGTTTAAGGAAGTGGGTGGGTGGGTCAATCGGTGCTTTTTAAAATACTATTGGTTGGATTTAGGGAAGTGGGAGGGTGTGGGGATTGGTTGGTTGGTTGGTCGGTCAGTCAGTCAGTCAGTCGACAGCGGCCTCTGGTGCATTTATGTGAGAACAACAGGCATGAATGGCACTCGCAAGAGAAATTTGAGATCTGAAAAAGCGTACAAAATGGCCTCTGGCAATTCGTGAAAACAAAAACTGCTAAAAAAAACGTAGCGACTTGTGATGTGTTTTACGCTCTCCAGAAATGTATATAGGGCTACGTAATCAGAATGAGCCTGGGTTGTACTTTTGAATGTAATGCATTACAATTTTGAGTTACTCCCGCCAATAAGTAACTAGTTACGTTACTTGGGTACTTTTTATATTATATTATATTATATTATATTATATTATATTATATTATATTATATTATATTATATTATATTATATTATATTATATTATATTATATTATTTTATATTATATTATAATTTTTTATATTATATTATATTATATTATATTATATTATATTATATTATATTATATTATATTATTTTATATTATAATTTTTTATATTATATTATATTATTTTATATTATATTATATTATATTATATTATATTATATTATATTATATTATATTATATTATATTATATTATTTTATATTATAATTTTTTATATTATATTATATTATATTATATTATTTTATTTTATATTATATTATATTATATTATATTATATTATATTATATTATACTATATTATATTATATTATATTATTTTATATTATAATTTTTTATATTATATTATATTATATATATTATTTTATATTATATTATATTATATTATATTATATTATATTATATTATATTATATTATATTATATTATATTATATTATTTTATATTATAATTTTTTATATTATATTATATTATATTATATTATTTTATATTATATTATATTATATTATATTATATTATATTATATTATATTATATTATATTATATTATATTATTTTATATTATATTATATTATATTTTATATTATATTATATTGTATTATATTATATTATATTATTTTATATTATATTATAATTTTTTATATTATATTATATTATATTATATTATATTATATTATATTATATTATTTTATATTATAATTTTTTATATTATATTATATTATATTATTTTATATTATATTATATTATATTATATTATATTATATTATATTATTTTATATTATATTATATTATTTTATATTATATTATATTGTATTATATTATATTATATTATTTTATATTATATTATAATTTTTTATATTATATTATATTATATTATATTATATTATATTATATTATATTATATTATATTATATTATTTTATATTATATTATAATTTTTTATATTATATTATATTATATTATATTATATTATATTATATTATATTATATTATATTATTTTATATTATAATTTTTTATATTATATTATATTATATTATATTATATTATATTATATTATATTAAATTATATTATATTATATTATATTATTTTATATTATATTATATTATTTTATATTATATTATATTATATTATATTATATTATATTATATTATATTATATTATATTATATTATATTATATAGTTTGGACTAGCTTTTGCAGCTGGACATTGTTTTACAATGCCCATTGATGGGTGAACATTAGCCAGTGGGGGAGTGTCTTTTGTCTCTACAGGTGTGAATTATTCATGACCAAAAAAATTCAGTGTGGTTTTTTGGATCTTATTTCAGGTACATTTTTTTTTTCTCCAAAACCAACTAGCCATCCATAATTATTATTATTATTATTATTTTTTTTTTTAACGCAATCATGTAGGTCCATCTTTCTCACATATTATTGTAGCACATTTTGTGCTGAATACAAAAAAAATATATGTTGGCCAGTACTATGTTATAATCGTAGGGTCCCCAAAATCAACACATTGTATAACCTTAATTTACCTAGAAAAACCCTAAAAATTATCATAAAAATAATAATGTAGGGTAATGTTATCTTCTGAGAACTTCCTGGCGGCTCTACATGCCGTATATACAGATTAATGACAGTTTAAAGCAACGTGTTTACTACTTTCTGTCTTGTTAGTGAAGTAAAATCTCTGTCATTGAGAATATAATCCCCTTTTCCTTTTCTTCATGTGTCCAGAATAACGAGAATACTTCTATCACAGAAATGTAAAGCTCTGGCCTGCCATCTGTTCTCTCATCAAGTGCGGGATTCAACGTTCATTTTAATTAAGCAATTTATTTTTTAAAAAGCGAATCAATTAAACTAAAATCTAACTCTCATAGTATTACTTAATTTTTAACGCATTACTTGTTATTTAGAAAAGTAATATTACAACAGTAGTTACTTGTAAGGCATTACCCCCTACACTGATTTTGGAGAACTTTCAGTGGTAAGGAGAACATGTTTTGTGACTGCAGGCCTAGGATATCATCGATATGAGTCCTGTTGAACACTGACCAGCGCTTATGGCATTTCACGATCCCCGGCCAATATATTCTGACACCAAAATCCCGGTGCTGTTTTTCCCCCGCGTGTCAGCTTGAACATGTAGGTGGTGTGAGAGAGATCTGTCTGCGACTCTCACATTGACTCACATTGACATCTGCCACAGTGTTAGAGTCGAGGCTTCACAGGCTAGCCATGCTAACGCTAGCTGAACAATGCGTGCACTGAATGAATGAGCTCATTCATAGCTCCAGACGGTCATATCCGTGCATAATTATTCTCCTACATTGGGAATGGTGTGACTTGGCACCAAGGTTATTATAGTTTTGCTGTTTTTATTTCAATGCTATTTTTAAACGCGCTGTATGTTGCAGTTTTAGTTTGGTTCAGATGCTCATTGTCAAAAATGCCAAATAAATATATAATATATTATAATATATTCAAAACAAGGTCAATATTATTAGCATCCTTAAGCAATATTTGTGTTGGATTGTCTACAGAACAAACCACTGTTATACAGTGACTTGCCTAATTACCCTAACTTTACCCTAATTAACCTAGTTAAGCCTTTAAATGTCACTTTAAATACAAACTTTAATTTTTTTTTTAGATGCGATGAATCCAACCCAGGCTCATTACGGATACGTACCCAGGTCCACATTTCTGGGGACAGTGAAATACGTAACCGGAGGTACGTCTGCTTGCAGTTTTTGTATTTGCAAATCCACCAGAGGCCACTGTGTACAGTTTTTGAATTCCTCTCACACATCCTCTTGTCATGTAAATCCACCGGAGGGCGCAATATACACTTCAGCCGATCAGGCAAGTGGTAAAGTCTAGATCGGATATGCGGCCGGCCAGAAGTGCAATATAGCAGCATTTTTTTATTTGATGTCAGCATTAGGGCTATATATACATATATATATACACATATATATATATATATATATATATATATATATATATATATATATATATATATATATATATATATATATATATATATATATATATATATATATATATATATATATATATATATTAACGTTACTCTCAGGCTGTGTGGCGTCTCGGACTTCTTCATAGACCTGTGACAGGCTGCCCTAATGCTGACATCACCAGTCAACCTGTCTTTATTTGAGACTGGTGCAATTAATCACCAAGTGTTAATGTGAATATGTAGATCCATGCATCCATACGGCAGACTAAGTAACATTATAGCGTTAGCTAGTTAGTGACATTGTACAGCATTTCCATTCCGCTAGCTCACATATCTTCATAATTCATTATGTATAATGAAGCATACAATTTAAATCCTTTGGCCAATTCGGTGGCCGGACATTTAGATGATAATGAGCATATGCGGTGGACATCTATTAACTTTGGTAGTTCCTGGAGACTTCTTGTATAAAACAACGCCTTAGCGGAGAGTGAAAAACTGGAAGTGTTCTACCCAAGTTAACTGGAACGCGAAAGTTGCGCATATATCCTATTATATAACGTATAAAACACTACTTTTTCAATAACAAGCCGATAGCGCATATGAAATGGTGATGAGCAAAAGTGTTCTACCCAGGGATCCGGTTTGGTCACGTGACGTTCGACATATACTCTATGGCGACTGCTGTAGTAATTCCAGTTGTGTTATTATTTGGTATTTATCTTCAGGAAATCACTGAAGGCATATATTATGTTATCATAATGATCTAATGTAGCAGTAAGATCATAACTGTACTGTGCATTTACACAGTGGCCATATTCATCATGTAAACACATGAAAACAACCTTATTATAGCAGACACTGTAAAAGCTCATTCTCAGCCACTAGACTTTTCTGACAGGGTGTTCGAGTGTCATCGAGTGTCAGAATGTTGTAGGACTGTTGTACAGGAGTTATGATTATGGATTATAGATCGCCAAATTTAGCGGGTTTTTTTTAGCGTTTTTTTTTTTAAAGCATGACGGTAAAACACGAACACGGTTATGAATATATTAAAACATGTGTTTGTTTGTCGTAAAAAATCGTAATAATGACAAAAAATACTAATTTGTGGATCTCCATACTTCCGGGTTCTGCAATACCGCCGCTGTGGCTGGTTTATTCTGGGAAATTTTCTAACCCTTTGGTTTCGAGTGTGGTCCTGAAAAAAATTTGTTCAAAGGGCTATTCACCCCTTCTCCTTAGCCCTACGCCTTCAAGCTAAAGAGAATTGGGACACCCCTACCCCTTGGCGTGAATGTGCAAAACGAGGGGGAAGGGGAAGGGCTAAGGGGTAGAATTGGTATGGGCCTTATTGTGAAATTTTCATCTTATTTCAGTAAACAAAATTATATTTTGACCATTAGTTCTAGTTTTAATTTAATAAAAGAAGCTAGTCTGGCACCCTGCACACATTTAAACAGTGTTTGCATTGTTGATCCTGTATTTTTATCGGTAATAATGATCTTATTTCAGTTAGTTTATCAGTGACTGATGTTAGTTCAGTTTTAGTTTTTTATTTAGTGTGAATTTTTCATCTTATTCAGTTAACAAAAGTATTTTTTGACCATAGTTTTACTCTTAGTTTTAGTTTTGATTTACTAAAATAAGCTAGCTTGTGACTCTGCACACATTTAAGGGGTGTTTGCATTGTTGATGCAGCATTTATTTTTGCTAATACATTATTACATTTCAGATAGTTTTTCTTTGACTGATGTAAGTTTAGTTTTAGTTTGACTTAGGCCCAATCCCACCTCTATTTTTGTACCCCTACCCTTTGGCCCTTACAACCGAGGGTTAAGGGGAAGGGCTTCAAAATTTACCCCTAAGAATTGGGACAGCACTACAACACCTGTCATCATATGCCATCGCGATCTCTTGCTTCATATGAGATCAGACGATGGCGACTGCTGTAGTTTTTCCAGTTGTGTTATTATTTGGTATTTATCTTCAGGAAATCACTGAAGGCATATATTATGTTATCATATCGATCTAATGTAGCAGTAAGATCATAACTGTACTGTGCATTTACACAGTGGCCATATTCATCATGTAAACACATGAAAACAACCTTAACATTATAGCAGACACTGTAAAAGCTCATTCTCAGCCACTAGACTTTTCTAACAGGGTGTTCGAGTGTCATCGAGTGTCAGAATGTTGTAGGACTGCTGTACAGGAGTTATGATTATGGATTATAGATCGCCAAATTTAGCGGGTTTTTTTAGTGTTTTTTTTTTAAAGCATGACGGTAAAACACGAACACGGTTATGAATATATTAAAACATGTGTTTGTTTGTCGTAAAAAATCGTAATAATGACAAAAAATACTAATTTGTGGATCTCCATATATCTGGGTTCTGCAATACCGCCGCTGTGGCTGGTTTATTCTGGGAAATTTTCTAACCCTTTGGTTTCGAGTGTGGTCCTGAAAAAATTTTGTTCGAAGGGCTATTCACCCCTTCCCCTTAGCCCTACGCCTTCAAGCTAAAGAGAATTGGGACACCCCTACCCCTTGGCGTGAATGTGCAAAACGAGAGGTAAGGGGAAGGGCTAAGGGGTAGAATTGGTATGGGCCTTATTGTGAAATTTTGATCTTATTTCAGTTAACAAAATTATATTTTGACCATTAGTTCTAGTGTTAATTTAATAAAATAAGCTAGTCTGGCACCCTGCACACATTTAAACATTGTTTGCATTGTTGATCATGTTTTTTTATCGCTAATATCTTATTTCAGTTAGTTTCTCAGTGACTGATGTTCGTTCAGTTTTAGTTTTTTATTTAGTGTGAATTTTTCATCTTATCCAGTTAACAAAAGTATTTTTTGACCATAGTTTTACTCTTAGTTTTAGTTTTGATTTACTAAAATAAGCTAGCTTGTGATTCTGCACACATTTGAGGGGTGTTTGCATTGTTGATGCAGCATTTATTTTTGCTTATAAATAATTTTATTTCAGTTAGTTTCTCAGTGACTGATGTTAGTTTAGTTTTAGTTTGACTTATTGTGGAATTCTAATCTTATTTTAGTTAACAAAATTATATTTTGACCATTAGTTCTAGTTTTAATTTAATAAAATAAGCTAGTCTGGCACCCTGCACACATTTAAACATTGTTTGCATTGTTGATCCTGTATTTTCATTGCTAATAATGATCTTATTTCAGTTAGTTTCTCAGTGACTGATGTTCGTTCAGTTTTAGTTTTTTATTTATTGTGAATTTTTCATCTTATCCAGTTAACAAAAGTATTTTTGGCCATAGTTTTACTCTTAATTTTAGTTTTTATTTACTAAAATAAGCTAGCTTGTGACTCTGCACACATTTGAGGGGTGTTTGCATTGTTGATGCAGCATTTATTTTTGCTAATACATTATTACATTTCAGATAGTTTTTCTTTGACTGATGTTAGTTTAGTTTTAGTTTGACTTAGGCCCAATCCCACCTCTATTTTTGTACCCTTACCCCTTGGCCCTTACAACCGAGGGTTAAGGGGAAGGGCTTCAGAATTTACCCCTAAGAATTGGGACAGCACTACAACACCTGTCATCATATGCCATCACGATCTCTTGCTTCATATGAGATCAGACGATTGTGACTGCTGTAGTTATTCCAGTTGTGTTATTATTTGGTATTTATCTTCAGGAAATCACTGAAGGCATATATTATGTTATCATGACGATCTAATGTGGCAATAAGATCATAACTGTACTGTGCATTTACACAGTGGCCATATTCATCATGTAAACACATGAAAACAACCTTAGCATGATAGCAGACACTGTAAAAGCTCATTCTCAGCCACTAGACTTTTCTGACAGGGTGTTCGAGTGTCATCGAGTGTCAGAATGTTGTAGGACTGCTGTACAAGAGTTATGATTATGGACTATAGATCGCCAAATTTAGCGGGTTTTTTTAGCGTTTATTTTAAAACATGACGGTAAAACACGAACACGGTTATGAATATATTAAAACATGTGTTTGTTTGTCGTAAAAAATCGTAATAATGACAAAAAATACTAATTTGTGGATCTCCATACTTCTGGGTTCTGCAATACCGCCGCTGTGGCTGGTGTATTCTGGGAAATTTTCTTACCCTTTGGTTTTGAGTGTGGTCCTGAAAAAATTTTGTTCGAAGGGCTATTCACCCCTTCCCCTTAGCCCTACGCCTTCAAGCTAAAGAGAATTGGGACACCCTACCCCTTGGCGTGAATGTGCAAAACGAGGGGTAAGGGGAAGGGCTAAGGGGTAGAATTGGTATGGGCCTTATTGTGAAATTTTCATCTTATTTCAGTAAACAAAATTATATTTTGACCATTAGTTCTAGTGTTAATTTAATAAAATAAGCTAGTCTGGCACCCTGCACACATTTAAACATTGTTTGCATTGTTGATCCTGTATTTTTATAGCTAATAATGATCTTATTTCAGTTAGTTTCTCAGTGACTGATGTTAGTTTGGTTTTAGTTTAGTTTTAGTTGTCACTTATTGTGAAATTTTCATCTTATTTCAGTTTACAAAAATATTTATTGACCATAGTTTTGGTTCATTAAAATAAGCTAGCTTGTCACCCTGCGCACATTTAAGAGGGGTTTGCATTGTTGATCCTGTATTTTCATTGCTAATAATGATCTTATTTCAGTTAGTTTCTCAGTGACTGATGTTCGTTCAGTTTTAGCTTTTTTATTTATTGTGAATTTTTCATCTTATTCAGTTAACAAAAGTATTTTTTGACCATAGTTTTACTCTTAGTTTTAGTTTTGATTTACTAAAATAAGCTAGCTTGTGACTCTGCACACATTTTACACTGTCTGTATTTTGCACTGTCGTTGTATTTACACTGTCTGTATTTTGCACTGTCTGGAGCCAGCACCTAAGCTTTTCACTCATCATAGCACATGTGCTGCTGATGATGTGACAATAAAAGTGATTTGATTTGATTTGAGGGGTGTTTGCATTGTTGATGCAGCATTTATTTTTGCTAATAAATAATTTTATTTCAGTTAGTTTCTCAGTGACTGATGTTAGTTTAGTTTTAGTTTGACTTATTGTGGAATTCTAATCTTATTTTAGTTAACAAAATTATATTTTGACCTTTAGATCTAGTTTTAATTTAATAAAATAAGCTAGTCTGGCACCCTGCGCACATTTAAACATTGTTTGCATTGTTGATCCTGTATTTTCATTGCTAATAATGATCTTATTTCAGTTAGTTTCTCAGTGACTGATGCTAGTTTGGTTTTAGTTTTCTATTCAGTTAACAAAAGTATATTTTGACCATTAGTTTTAGTTTAAGGCAGGGGTATCCCAACTCGGTCCTGGAGGGCCGGTGTCCTGCTGAGTTTAGCTCTAACTTGCTTCAACACACGTGCCAGGAAGTTTCTAGTGTATCTAATAAGAGCTTGATCAGCTGCTTCTGGTGTGTTTGATTAGGGTTGGAGCTAAACTCTCCAGGACATCGGCCCTCCAGGACCGAGTTTGGACACCCCTGTTTTAAGGTTTAGGTTTGGTTTGATAAAATAAGCTAACTTGTATTTATTTTATTATCTTATTTTAGTTAGTTTTTTAGTGACTGATGTTAATTTAGTTTTAGTTTTTAATTTATTGTGAGGGTGACGGGGTGGCGCAGTAGGCAGTGTTGTCGCCTCACAGCAAGAAAGTCGCTGGTTCGAGCCTCGGCTGGGTCAGTTGCCGTTTCTGTGTGGAGTTTGCATGTTCTCCCTGCGTTCGCGTGGGTTTCCTCCGGATGCTCCGGTTTCCCCCACAGTCCAAACACATGTGGTATAGGGGAATTGGGTAGGCTAAATTATCCGTAGTGTATGAGTGTGAATGAGAGTGTATGGATGTGTGGAGATGGGTTGTGGCTGGAAGGGCATCCCGCTGCGTAAAACATATGCTTGATGAGTTGGCGGTTCATTCCGCTGTGGCGACCCCAGATTAATAAAGGGACTAAGCTGAAAAGAAAATGAATGAATTAATACGTTTATTGTGAATTTTTCGTCTCATTTCAGTGAGCAAAAGTACATATTGACCATTTGTTTTAGTTTTAGTTTGCTAAAATAACCTAGCTTGGCACCCTGTGCACATTTGAGGGGTGTTTGCATTGTTGATCTTGTCAGGTCCTGCAAACGCTTCCTTGTTTACTGACTGACATTTCCTGACAAAACAGAGGAGAGGCCGGGATTAAAGCCTGTCCGCTCCGGGGAGAAAAAAAAAACATCCTTCATCTGCATAATACAATCAAGATATCAGACACACACACACATACACACACAACACACACACACACACTTTCAGCCTTCCTGACCCGTGAATAAAACATTTCAATCCTGCATGTGTTGAGGATTCTCAGTTGAGATGCTCGTGTGAAAATGTGTGTACGTGGAATTGGTATACAAGGAGCCTCGAATTATTAACTTTGACTTATTTACAAGGCGACACAGTGGCTCAGTGGTTAGCACTGTGGCCTCACAGCAAGTAGGTCGCTGGTTCATATCCCGGCTGGGCCAGTTGGCATTTCTGTGTGGAGTTTGCATGTTCTCCCCATGTTGGTGTGGGTTTCCTCCGGGTGCTCTGTTTTCCCCCACAGTCCAAACACATGTGCTATAGGGGAATTGATGCACTAAATTGGCTGTAGTGTATCATTGTGTGTGTTTCCCAGTACTTGGTTACAGATGGAAGGGCATCCGCTCTGTAAAACATATGCTGGAATAGTTGATGGTTCATTGCACTGTGGTGACCCCTGATGAATAAAGGGACTAAGCAAAAGGAAAATGAATGAATGTTTAAATGAGCAAGCATTTCTTTACAGTATTTCTTGTTATACTTTTATAGTCTTTATTTCCTTTAGTTTGGCTTGAATACTGGTGTTATATTACGCATGCTTTCTTAACATGTTTTTTATTCGCAGAAGTTTTAATTATAGCTAATTATAATATTCCTGCATAGTTAAATCTTTCAGCTGAATATTAGTAAAAGTGAGAGATATCTAAAATATAAAGTCTTTAAATGATTAATGATCATTTCTCTCTCTGTCTTTAAATATTTAGAAGAATACGGTGTCATGGTTTGAGTTCTGTTATTAAAAATTAGATTTTTATGTATTTGTTTAAGAAATATTTTTATGTGAGGCTAAAATATCTAAATATCTCTCTCAATAGGGCGACACGGTGGCTCAGTGTTTAGCTCTGTGGCCTCACAGTAAGAAGGTCGCTGGTTTAAGTCTTGGCTGGGTTTTCTGTGTGGAGTTTGCATGTTCTCTCCGTGTTGGTGTGGGTTTCCTTCGAGTGCTCCGGTTTCTCCCACAGCCCAAACACATGCGCTATAGGGGAAATGATGAACTAAACTGGCCGTAGTGTATGAGTGTGTATGGTTGTTTCCCAGTACTGGGTTGCAGCTGGAAGGGCATCTGCTGCGTAAAACATATGCTGGATAAGTTACAGAAAGATGTTTTCAACACATTTCTAATCATAATAGTTTTAATAACTCATTTCTAATAGCTGATTTCTTTTCTCTTTGCCATGATGACAGTAAATAATATTTGACTAGATATTCTTCAAGATACTAGTATTCAGCTTAAAGTGACATTTAACGGCTTAACTATAGCCACAGCCATAGCACCCTGCAGCCCAAGACCGGTTACTCGCTGAAGCTAAGCAGGGCTGAGCCTGGTCAGTACCTGGATGGGAGACCACATGGGAAAACTAGGTTGCTGTTGGAAGTGGTGTTAGAGAGGCCAGCAGGGGGCGGTCAACCTGTGGTCTGTGTGAGTCCCAATGCCCCAGTAAAAGTGAAGGGGACACTACACTGTCGGTGGGCGCCGTCTTTCGGATGAGACGTTAAACCGAGGTCCTGACTCTCTGTGGTCATTAAAAATACCATGACACTTCTCGTAAAGAGTAGGGGTGTAACCTCGGTGTCCTGGCCAAAGTCCCTCAATCGGCACTATAATACCCATTATGTCCTCCTAATCATCCCCATCCACCGAATTGGCTCTATCACTGTCTCTTCACTCCACCAATAGCTGTAATAACTGGCGCCGTTGTCCTGTGGTTGCCGTCGCATCATCCAAATGGAGGCTACACACTGGTGGTGGTGTGGAGAGACTCCCCTCATGATTGTGAAGCGCTTTGGGTGTATGGCCATACACAATAAATGCGCTATATAAATACACATTACATTACATTACATTAACTAGGGTAATTGGGTTAAAGGTAAAGTATGTAAGTTTGACAAACAAACAAAAGCGCAGGTTGCCAGATTGAGAACCAAGGACTGAGTCTGACTGTCGAGCCTAAAGGCTGATTTAAATCGCGTTCTATATAAAAGCAATGGCACCCGATAGAAGGAATATTCTCCATATTAAAAGGACTTTTTGTCCTAACCAACACGAATTAATACATTAGAAACGGCTTCAATTTCTTAAAGCTGAACAACAGAAAACTGATTAGCTCAGGTACAGCTCATGTGCTTTATTCAGTGTTAAATGCTAATAATGTGATTCTGAATGCCATTTTACATCACATTTATTGCCATACTACTGAAAGCAGCAGCAGATAGTTCAACTCAGATCTGGACAATAAAATAAACCGTTTAAAATTGAGCTTCAGAGCTGTGACACATATCAGTGATTCAGCATCAACATTTAATAATGTTAAAGAGGTTTAATATGTATTAATTAGATTATAAACCTTTTCTTCTTTAGTAAAAATAACAGACCTATGGCCTACAGTATATGACATACACACAATCTAACTGGACACATGATGCTTGCTGTAAACTAGGCTACATTATTTGAGCATTCGTTATGACATTGTGGTCCAGCTTTTGTTTCCTTTTTTATTTTAGGATTTTTCTTTGAAATCTGTAGAAGGCTACCAATATTGACACTGTTACGACTTTCAAGTTTGGCTCGAGGGTTTAAAAGCAGCAACATTTAATGTGATAACATTGTGGTGAGTTGGTGGCAAAATATCCAAACGGCAACCAAAAATACTGCAAAAATAAGTGAATTTATTTACAGAAGTGAAAAGAAGTCAAACAGCAAAATATTATTTACAAGATCCCACAAAAGAAAATAAATCAATGTATATTATGGATGGGGGAAACGAGAATTAAGTGGCGCCAAATAAATGAAAGCATTATAACAAAACCCCAAATCTAACTGAGATTACCCTCTAAACTAACTAATACAAAATAATCAAACAAAACATCTTCAGCGTTTACACGCCATAACTAAAACTGCTCTACTAGCCAAAAAGACGGTGAAAACTTACAGCGGGTGGCGCTGTGTGCTGTGCACTAGTGTGTTTAGACAGTGGAGTTATCTACATGATGCAAGGTGTATGTCACGTGACATCTAAACTCCTCGAATCCCAGGGGAAAGCTGACGCCAGATGTTAGGGAACGAGAAGTGCCACATATACACATACAAAAACGGTAACAACGACCAAAAACAAGGACCAGACCAAAATCAAAACTCGAACTCACATCAACATCATAACAACAAGCCAAAACACACACAATAGGCAAACAAGCAAAACACACAAGAGAGAGAGCAAGCAGGACGAGCTTCCCCGCTCGCGTCCCTTTAAACTACGAGCTCCCATCCTGATTGGAAGCGGGGGTGATGACGTCAGAGGGTGGAATTGTGATTGACGTCTTCACGGATGAATGGGGTACTGGAGTGGGCGAACCTGAGAAATAACACAGAGGGAGGGAGCGAGCGAGAGAGAAAGAGAAAGAGAGAGCGCACACACACAAGCAAAACATACAGGCAAATACATATGACTGTAACAGACACTAATCGCTGGTAAAATAACCTGCCTTTTAGCAAAGCCTGATATTTTCCTGCAGGTTTGAAGCAGACTAATCTAAACTGTCTGAGGCCAGTTTTATTTAATAATCCCTCACCAAATCTCGCTGTAAGTGAGATGGAGAAGGTTTAAAACAAGGTCCGCTTATATGCTTAAGCGGCAAACACACAAACTGGTCTGTTAAATAAAATATTAATATAAATAAAATGACAGTGAAATATTCACAGTTTCAGAGCCGCCTATATTAGACTAAATAATTGTCTGTTATTTTCTGTTTATCTATACTGCGCTCGTCAGTTTCACTTTTATTAATCAACTACTTTGGCCACAATGAGCCAGGCTTTACAAACTATTCGCAGCACTGAAAGTATTCCCCTCAGAAGAATAAAGTCGGAAGTATGAGAGAACAGAAACTCATTGTGAGAATAATTTTACGGAGCGGTGCATGTCGCATCTGTGCAGCCGGTGCGTGAATGAAGCGCTTGATGCATCACTGAGACACAGCGTGCAGCCCTCCGGGATCTGTGGACATTTTCAAAACTGAACGGCACAAAGGGAAGAAATGAGTGCGTTGAGGATCTCTCCAATGTATTATTGAGCCTTTTCTTATTTAAAGTTTCAGGTAGGCCTACTTTGTGTTAGTAATGGGTGATATAAACGATACAAAATTGGCCTACGATAGAGATTCTAATTCTATTGCACTATCGCGATAATGCATGTTTGATGACGCAATCTACCCGCGAAATTAAGAGCAACGAGCTGCAGCCGGCTGCAACGCATCATCTTGAATAAACAACAGTGCGAGCATTTGGCTGCGGCCGATATATTATTGGGGCGGCCCGGTTCTGTGTTCGCGAGAAACTGAGAACACTCTGCCACAGACTCACATGCTCTGCATGCAGACCCACAGAGACGCGCTGGATACAGAAGAGCGCGAAGACTAAATAGACTGATCCAGCTCATTATTTGGGGTGACAATACATTTTCCCCGGACATGTCCGAGAATCTGCTTTCGCTTTCGATATTAATTGCATTCATTTTTGCATTACTTTATAAGCAAACTTTATCTGGTGCGTCTCAATCTCTCAGCAGCACCAACACTACAGCAGACAGAGAGAGAGTGAGGGAGAGAAAAAGAGCAGATCAAGACACCAGTTTTAATTTCATTAGGAGAACAAAATGTTTAAAAGCAAATGTTTTACTTTAGGCTGCAGGTTAGAAATATGTTTTTATTTAAAGTATCTGCAATACACCATTTTATTTGACTAATTTAATACTGGAAGTAATTTCAGTACAGTGTAAGTTCCTTAACTAAACACCAGTTTTTTTGTTCTCTGCAACTTGGCATTTAAAAAGACTTAAAAGAAAAGTCTTTCTTTCTGAAAGGCACTACATTTAGTTTACTTATCTGCAACATTGTGTTGTTTAATTACAGTTTTGCTTTTGCACAATAAATGTTCTCAAAATGACATGCAACGTTTCTTTATTTCTTTAACAAAAAAATAGCAGTTTGGCTTTCCTAAGGGTCTACGTAACCTGTTCTGAAATGGTTCTATTATAATTTATATATCGCAATATATATCGTTATCGCAAGAGGCTGCAATGTATATCGCAATATGGATTTTAGGCCATATCGCCCATCCCTACTTTGTGTGTGAAGAGATTAACATGAATGATTAACAGGCGCAGCGGCAGGAAGCACTTAGCTGAACATGAGTTGAACCACGTGAATATTCATCTGTGCTTCACATTAAACTGTAGAATGGCTTCAGATCATTTGGGATATAGGAGGTCTACATGACAACTTTCTAGTACCTTATAATAGGCTACCTTCATGGCTTTGTTGGCTTATAAACACAGAATATAGCGTACGCGCAAGATCGGATTTGAATCGGTACCAGCTAGCCGATACCCGATCCAGCAAACATATGTGGTATCGAACCGATATTCGATCCAAATATCAGGATCGGTGCATCCCTATTATTTACTAAATAATATCCTCATGTGGAACTCTGAATCTGCGTCTCATTTCGGGGCTGCTACTGTCCACCAGAGGTCACATTTTGGTCACGGACGCATACTTAGAAAGCCTTTCTCACTGAATGAATGAAGTACGCTGTTTTCCAGCAAGGCAACCCGGGGTGCTGAAATATAATTGGCTAAACTGGCATTGGGCGGGTTTAGTTTAGTTTAAATTTTATTGTCCGTTCTGCTTGGCACAGAAAGGAAATTTGTCTTTAACACTGGCTTTAAGACAACCATTGCATACATACAACAATCACCCAGTAACAACACTCATCAAGACAACAACATAAGTTAAACATTTAAAAACCAAATTAGCCCCATACATATTACTGCAGATCATTCTTGACAACCACCACTTCACTTCAAACAGTGATCCTATTTAAAGCAACAACTGCAACTGGGATAAATGACTTTTTATAAGCATGGCTTAATAATGGCTTTAGGAATTTTAAACCTGCGTCCTGATGGTAACAATGCAAATGCTGAGTAAAGGGATGTGTATTATATTTAAAAATGGCAGAGTCTATTTGAATCTGCAGTGAATGTTGTTTATGACCAGTTATCTTATTTGCCTGGTTGATAATTTGCGATAATTTCTTCTTCTGTTTAAGTGTTGTGTTACCAAACCATGAAACGATATTATATGTGAGAACACTCTCTATTAATGATCTGTATGCCATGTTTAAAGTCAATGTACTAACATTAAAACTTCTCAACTTGCGGAGGAGACTGACGCACTGACTTGCCTTCTTATAAACAGCCTCTACATTGCTATTAAAATTCAGTTTATTGTCAACAATTGTGGCTAAATACGTAAAATTTGAGACCTGCTCTACTATTTGTCCTTTTGACCTTCTTATGATTGCTGACGACGATGCGGTGGCGCAGTAGGTAGTGCTGTCGCCTCACAGCAAGAAGGTCGCTGGTTCGAGCCTCGGCTGGGTCAGTTGGCTTTTCGGTGTGGAGTTTGCATGTTCTCCCTGCGTTCGCATGGGTTTCCTCTGGGTGCTCCGGGTTTCCCCCACTGTCCAAACACATGCAGTACAGGTGAATGGGGTAAGCTAAATTGTCCGTAGTGTATGTGTGTGAATGAGAGTGTATGGGGTTTCCCAGAGATGGTTTGCAGCTGGAAGGGCATCCCGCTGCGTAAAACATGTGCTGGATAAGTTCGCGGTTCATTCCGCTGTGGCGACCCCGAAAATAAAATAAATGAATGAATGAATGATTGCAGACTCGGGGGCTATTGTGGTATTCCAACGCTATCTCACGGCAATTCGTAACTTTTTTGTTAGTGGCTAATTCGTATGAATTCGTACGATCTAATTCGTACAAATTAGTACGATTTGCCCATCACCCAATGACGGTTGGGGTTAGGGGTGGGGTTGGGTGCCACGCCTCCTTTTTTAAATCGTACATTTTCATACGACTGAACTTGTACGAATTCGTACGAATTAGCCACTAAACTGGCAAAACGTAAAATACTTACGTTTCCTCGTGAGATCAGGCTGGGTATTCTGGTGCTCTTGGATCTAACAGCAGCGTTTGACCCTCACATCTCTCACAGCTTACTATTGGACAGACTTTGAAACTGGGTTGGCTTAACTGGGACAGCACTAAGTTGGTTCATATCCTACGTCACTGAACGCTCACAGTTCATTTATTTATTTATTTTTGGGTGGGGGGGTCATAGATCGTGGACTGTCTCTCTCATGGTGTCCCCCAGGGTTTGGTACTTGGGCCACTTTTGTTTAGCATTTATATGCTACCTCTCCGAAAAATTTTACAAAAATATGGTATTAATTATCATTGCTATGCTGACGACACACAGATTTATATTAGTACAGCTGCTAATCTATCTGCCTCATTGTCGACACTTAACGCCTGCTTGGTGGAGATTAAAGCCTGGATGCAACAAAACTATCTCAAATGAAATAGCTCCAAGACTGAGATTTTTCTCATTGGCACACCCTCCACTGTTAATAGATGTTAATAGATAACAGTTGATGATTCTCTTTTAACTTCTTCTATGCAGGTGTGAAATGTTGGTGTACTTTTTTGATGCTCATCTTAGCCTGAAGCCTCACTTTAAACAGTTAACAAAAACCGCATTTTATCACTTACGCAACATTGCCCGCATTCGTCCTTTTCTCTCTACACCAGATGCTGAAAGGCTTGTCCATGCTTTTATTACGTCTCGTTTAGATTTTTGTAACTCTTTATTTGGGGGTCTGCCAGCCAATTCACTTAAGATTTTACAATATGTTCAAAACTCAGCCGCACGTGTGTTAACTCGCACATCATCTCGTTCCCACATTACCCCTGTACTCCAACAGTTACACTGGTTGCCTGTTAAGTCATGCATCGATTTTAAAACCTTGATTTTAACTTATAAAGCTGTTCACGGTTCTGCTCCTGATTATGCAGTTAGTCAGAATTATTCGCCCCTCTTTGAATGGTTTTTCCTTTTTTAAATATTTCCCAAATGATGATTAACAGAGCAAGGGAATTTTCACAGTATGTCTGATAATATTTTTTCTTCTGGAGAAAGTCTTATTTGTTTTATTTCAGCTAGAATAAAAGCAGTTTTTAATTTTTTAAACACCATTTAAGGTCAATATTATTAGCCCCTTTAAGCTAATTTATTTTCAATAGTCTACAGAACAAACCATCATTATACAATAACTTGCCTAATTCCCCTAACCTGCCTAGTTACCCTAATTAACCTAGTTAAGCCTTTAAATGTCACTTTAAGCTTTGTAGAAGTGTCTTGAAAAATATCTAGTCTAATATTATTTACTGTCATCATGGCAAAGATAAAATAAATCAGTTATTAGAGATGAGTTATTATGTTTATGTGTTGAAAAAATCTGCTCTCCGTTAAACAGAAATTGAGGAAAAAAATAAACAGGGGGGCAAATAATTCTGACTTTAACTGTACGTATATGTGATCTTATATCTACCTCCTCTTCCTCTTGTAATCTACGTTCAGCTTCGGGGCTCACCTTGTTTCAGTCTCGTTGCAAACTTAGCACCATTATCCTATCGTGCACCTGAATTGTGGAAGGCTCTTCCCACAAAACATCAGGAACGCCAGATCCCTGGACTATTTTAAGAAACTTCTTAAAGCTCATCTTTTTATTATTGCTTATAACGTATGAGGCTTTCTTTTAATCTGTATTTTATTTTTTACTTTTTTGTGTATTTCATGTTCCACTGTGTTCTGATGCTCTTGTTAGCACTTTGAGTCTGAGAAAAGCGCAATAAAAATAAACTGTATTATTATTATTTATGATGACTGATTTATAAAATCTAGTATCTACTGCTCTTGTTTGACTCCCGAGACATAGCATGTTTTTCCGATATTAAGTGTTGTTAAAAGAACCAAAACAAAGAGCGTTCCGGCATGGAAAACACATTTTCAAAGCAGAATATCTGACCTCAGCATTGTTTTTCAGATAAACAAGAATATTCACTAAGCATGTTTCTGTAATATCTGCAAACATATGATGGTGTTTTTATGCTTTAGAAGAGTCCAAAGCTTACATACAGCACCTTTTAAGGTGACATTTACAATGCTTAACTAGGTTAATTAGGGTAAAGTTAGGTTAATTAGGCAAGTCATTGTATAACAGTGTTTTGTTCTGTGGACAATCAAAAACTAATATTGCTTAAGGGGGCTAATAATATTGACCTTAAAATGGGTTTAAAACAATTAAAAACAACTTTTATTCTAGCCGAATTAAAACAAATAAGACTTTCTTTAGAAGAAAAAATATTATCAGACATACTGTGAAAATGTCCTTGCTCTGTTAAACATCATTTAAAAAAGAAAATAAAAAATCAAAGGGGGGCTTCAACTGTATATAGCACAAATGATGACATTTTTTAAATGAAATTATTTAACCATTAATGAACAAGAGGAACTAGCATAAAGATATAAAGAGTAAGTTATTTTGGTGTTATTGACTATAGTATTTATTAAGAGCTTCAATTAGGTTTACGTCTTAATTTCAGACCCCCCCCCCCCCCCCCTGTAGTGAATAATTATAGTAGTATTAAAATATTTCTGTTGTTTATATTTTACTTTTAATTGTATTTATTTTCTTTAAATTTATAGTTAAAATTAGATATTTTTTGTAACAGCCAGGGGGATTAAACCTCCTAATTTATGCTTGATCCCCTGATTGATGTAAAAAAACAAAAAAAAAAAAAAAAAACATGTACAGTTGAAGTCAGAATTATTCGCCCCCCCCCCTTTAATTTTATTTAATTTTTTTCATTTTTAAATATTTCCCAAATGATGTTTAACAGAGCAAGGAAATTTTCACAGTATGTCTGATAATATTTTTTCTTCTGGAGAAAGTCTTATTTGTTTTATTTCGGCTAGAATAAAAGCAGTTTTTAATTTTTTAAACACCATTTTAAGGACAAAATTATTAGCCCCTTTAAGCTAATTTTTTTCCGATAGTCTACAGAACAAACCATCATTATACAATAACTTGCCTAATTACTCTAACCTGCCTAGTTAACCTAAATAACCTAGTTAAGCCTTTAAATGTCACTTTAAGCTGTATAGAAGTGTCTTGAAAAATATATAGTCAAGGGGGCTAATACTATTGACCTTAAAATGGCTTTAAAACAATTAAAAACTGCTTTTATTCTAGCCGAAATAAAACAAATATGACTTTCTCCAGAAGAAAAAATATTATAGGAAATACTGTGAAAAAATCCTGAATCTGTTAAACATCATTTGGGAAATATTCTGAAAAAATCAGAGGATGGCAAATAATTTTGACTTCAACTGTGTTTATATACAGAAAATATATAATACAAAAAAAAAATATATATAAATATATATATATATATATATATATATATATATATATATATATATATATATATATATATATATATATATATATATATATATATATATATAAAATATTTCTGTGTTTTCTGCCCCTCTCCAAGCTCTCCAGCAAATGATTTCTGCTTCTGTGAAGACGGGTCATGTTTTGACAAAACACTGCCGCGGATTGCAGCCGTCTTCGTGTCATTCCCGATTCACGGTGCGAGATTTGCCCAGATTGCCCACCAGCTGGGAAGAGATGGCATGGCATTATGTGTTTCTGCACAGCCTCATATTGCTTCAATGCCTCCACTCCAGTTTCTGTGGCAATCAAAGCAATCTGTGACACTTCCTCCTGCTTTCTTTAAGGAGGCCTGTATTAGATCATCATTCTGGAGCTCGCAGCAAGAGAAACGCTGCTCAGTTCGTTTGTTTTCTGCTCAATCCTGGCCTGTGGCACCTTTGTAGTTGATTCCACGCTTGTTTAAACATGTTTGTCAGATATTCAGAAGCTGCAAATGAAGGTTTGATTCAAGTGTTAATTGGCTCCAGACACAGATTGGCTGGCGCTGTTTGCATCTCTGGTAAGCGTCATCATTACACCAGTACTGTCCCGCGGGGCTTCACAAAGACTGTCGCACTTTGAATATGTTGTTTTTTATTTAAATGAAACACAAGGGTAAGTGAATTCCTCCCTATAAAAGCGGCCCTTTTTCCTTAATCACACTAGGAAGTCTTATTTTTTGATACGGGTGGCAGTCTATTTGTGGAGTGTGTTTTGTAGACTGCCAGGTAAGATTTCTTTCATTCATTGATTAATTAGTTCATTTTTCATGCCTCCATTCCAAATCTTCACAATGTGTTTTATTTATTTATTTATTTTTTATCTGCTACTTCATCCATCCATCCATCCTGCTATTCCTTTCTTCCTTCCATCCATCCATTCTGCTATTCCATCCATCCATCCAATATGCTATTCCATCTATGCATCCATTCTGTTATTCCATCCATCCATCCATCCATCCATTCTGCTATTCCATCCATCCATCCAATATGCTATTCCATCTATGCATCCATTCTGTTATTCCATCCATCCATCCATCCATCCATTCTGCTATTCCATCCATCCATTCCTCCATTCCCTCCATCCATCCATCCATTCTGCTATTCCAACTATCTATTCTGCTATTCCATCCATCCGTCTTGCTATTTCATCCCTCTATTCATTTTGCTATTCCATCCATCCACCCATCCTGCTTTTCCATCAATCCATTCATCTATTCTGCTATTTCTTCCATCCATACTTCCATCCGTCTGTCCGTCCATCCACCCATCCATCCATTCTGCTATTACATCCACACATCTATCCATTCTGCTATTCCATCCTTTCATCCATCCGTCTAGCTATTCCATCCATTCATCCATCCATCCATCCATCCATCTCGCTATTCCATCCCTCCTTCCCTCCATTCATCCATACTGCTGTTCCATCCATTCATAAATCCATTTTGCTATTCCATCCATCCTTATTCCATCAATCCATTCCATTCATCCAGCTATTCCATCAATCCTGCTATTCCATCCATCCATCCATCCATCCATCCATCCATCCATCCATCCATCCATCCGTCCATCTGTCCATCTTTCTATTCTGCTATTCCATCCGTCCATATATGCAGCCATCCATTGTTATTCCATCCATCCATTCTGCTATTCCATCCATCCATCCATCCATCCATCTGTCCATCTGTCCATCTTTCTATTCTGCTATTCCATCCGTCCATATGTGCAGCCATCCATTGTTATTCCATCCATCCATTCTGCTATTCCATCCATCCATCCATCCATCCATCCATCCGTCCATCCGTCCATCCATCCGTCTATCCATCCATCCATCCATCCGTCTATCCATCCATCTTTCCATTCTGCTATTCCACCAATCCCTCCATCCATCCATCCATCCATCCATCCATCCATCCATCCATCCATCCATCCATCCATCCATCCACCCATCCAACCATCCATCCATCCAACCATCCATCCATCCATTCTGTTATTCCATCCATCCATCCATCCATTCTGTTATTCCATCCATCTTTCTGTCCATCCATCCATCCATCCATCCATCCATCCATCCATCCATCCATCCATCCATCCATCCATCCATCCATCCATCCATTCTGCTATTCCATCCATCCATCCATCCATCCATCCATCCCATCCATCCATCCATTCTGCTATTCCATCCATTCCTCCATCCATCCATCCATTCTGTTATTTCATCCATCCATCCATCCATCCATCTGTTCATCTTTCTATTCTGCTATTCCATCCATCCATATGTGCAGCCATCCATTCTGTTATTCCATCCATCCATTCTGCTATTCCATCCATCCATCCATCCATCCATCCATCCATCCATCCGTCCATCCGTCCATCCGTCCATCTTTTCATTCTGCTATTCCATCCACCCATCCATCCATCCATCCATCCATCCATATATCCATCCATCCATTCTGCTATTCCATCAATCCCTCCACCCATCCACCACCCATCCACTCACCCACCCATCCACCCACCCATCCACCCATCCATCCATCCATCCATCCATCCATCCATCCATCCATCCATCCATCCATCCATCCATCCATCCATCCATCCATCCATCCATCCATCCATCCATCCATCCGTCCGTTCCATCTGTTTCATCCATCCATCCATCCATCCATCCATCCATCCATCCATCCATCCATCCATCCATCCATCCATCCATCCATCCATCCATCCATCCATCCATCTGTTCAATCCGTTCCATCTATCCATCCATCCATTTTATTCCATCCATCCATCCATCCATCCCATCCATCCCATCCATCCCATCCATCCATCCATCCATCCATCCATCCCATCCATCCCATCCATCCATCCATCCATCCCATCCATCCCATCCATCCCATCCATCCCATTCATCCATCTATCTATCCATAAATTCTTTGAATATGTTGTTTTTTATTTAAATGAAACACAAGAGTAAGCGAATTCCTCCGTATAAAAGCAGCCTTTTTCCTTAATCCCACTAGGAAGTCTTATTTTTTGATACGGGTGCCAGTCTATTTGTGGAGTGTGTTTTGTAGACTGCCAGGTAAGATTTCTTTCCCTGCTCTCTCCGAGAATAGCGCTCTTTTGACTGCGAGCTCTTTTGTAGATTGAGCAGAATTCAGTTTGCTTGCTCAATGATGTGGGAGAAGATTTATTTTATTTTATGATATTTTTTTTGCATTATTTCATTTTCTATCATCATCCTCGCCACCTCAGATCCAGGCTCATGTATGTCCAATTCCAGCAGCTCTCAAGCCGTTTTTCAATATATCCGATCCATCAGAGCGTGACAAACAACCACGGAAATGGGTTATTAGTTGTGCATAGCTTAGAGAGTTTATAAATACTAAGTGTTATTGTGAAGATAAAACCAATGCATGATGTTGAATGTGAAGAAGTGCGTTGATTATTCTGTTATTGCGCTACACGTATCTCTATTAAAGCGCTATTTGGACAATTGAACAGATTGTATTGGGTATGAAGCGAAAAAAAAAAAAAGCAATTTTCTAGTCTTTTCTCCTCAACAATCGTTTTCCATCTGATAAATGGAAAGTATTGTGGGGAAAGTGGTCTCCTGAATGGCCTTCTTGATTAAACTGTGTTTCAGAGGTTTTTGTGCTCCTGCTCTATAATGTATTAGTGAAGCATTGCGTTGGGTTTCCTTTAGAGGGAGCAGTTTTGCTGACTTGTGGCATTCGGTTATTCTGCTCTGGAGAAATGACGTTGTCTTTTACCATTTTTATAAAAGACTTGCCCCTTCAGGTCTCGGAGAAGCCAAACTATGAGATCTACACTCACCGGCCACTTTATTAGGTACACCTGTCCAACTGCTCATTAATGGACATTTCTAAGCAACTCAATGCATTTAGGCAAGTTGACATGGTCAAGACGATCTGCTGCAGTTCAAAGTGAGCATCAGAATGGGAAGAAAGGGGATTTAAGTGACTTTGAACGTGGCATGGTTGTTGGTGCCAGACGGGCTGGTCTGAGTATTTCAGAAACTGCTGATCTACTGGGATTTTCACGCACAACCATTTCTAGGGTTTACAGAGAATGGTCCAACAAAGAGGAAATATCCAGTGAGCGGCAGTTCTGTGGGCGCAAATGCCTTGTTGATGCCAGAGGTCAGAGGAGAATGGCCAGACTGGTTCCAGCTGATAGAAAGGCAACAGTAACTCAAATAAGCACTCGTTACAACCGAGGTCTGCAGAAGAGCATCTCTGAACACACAACACGTCCAACCTTGAGGCGGATGGGCTACAGCAGCAGAAGATCACACCAGGTGCCGCTCCTGTCAGCTAAGAACAGGAAACTGAGGCTACAATTCACACAGGCTCACCAAAACTGGACAATAGAAGATTGGAGAAACGTTGCCTGGTCTGATGAGTCTCCATTTCCTACTTTCGGATGGTCGGGTCAGAATTTGGCATCAACATCATGAAAGCATGGATCCATCCTGCCTTGTATCAGCGGTTCAGGCTGGTGGTGGTGGTGTAATGGTGTGGGGGATATTTGCTTGGCACACTTTGGGTCCATTAGTACCAGTTGAGCATCGTGTCAACACCACAGCCTACCTGAGTATAGTTGCTGACCATGTCCATCCCTTTATGACCACAGTGTCTCCATCTTCTGATGGCTACTTCCAGCAGGATAACGCACCATGCCATAAAGCGCCAATCATCTCAGACTGGTTTCTTGAACATGACAATGAGTTTACTGTACTCAAATGGCCTCCACAGTCCCCAGAGCTCAATCCAATAGAGCACCTTTGGGATGTGGTGGAACGGGAGATTGGCATCATGGATGTGCAGCCAAAAAACTGCAGCAACTGTCTGATGCTATCATGTCAATAAGGAGCAAAATCTCTGAGGAATATTTACAGCACCTTGTTGAATCTATGTAAATGAGTAAAGCAGTTCTGAAGGCAAAAGGGGGTCCAACCTGGTACTAGTAAGGCGTACCTAATAAAGTGGCCGGTGAGTGTATAACAAGCTAGATAAGTTGTAAGTCATTCCAATCAGTGATAAATAAAGCACAAAAAACAGCCACTTGAGTAAAAGTACGAATATCCTAATAAGATAAGACTCCAGTAGAAGTATATAAGTAGAATGTAGAATTGTAAATTCCTCTCTTTCAATATTACTACAGTAAGTGCAATGCAGGATTCGATTTTTGATTGATGAATGATTTGAATCAGTGAATTGTTTACTGGAGACTCACTCTGAAAAATCATTTGAATCAGTGAATCATTTCCTTGAGGCTCACTATGAATTAATAATTTGAATCAGCGAGTTGTTTACTGAAGGATAACTCTGAACGGATTATTTTGAATCATCCACCCATCTGTCCTGCTATTCCATCCATCCATCCATGTCGGTCCGACCATCCATCCATCCATCCATCCATTGTTCTATCCATCTGTCCGTCTGTCTGTCCATCCAATTATCCATCCATCAATCTGTTCCATCCATCCATCCATTCATCCGTTCCATCCGTCCTTATTATTCCATCCATCCATCATCTATCTATCCATCCATCCATCCATCCATCCATCCATCCATCCATCCATCCATTCTTATTATTCCATCCATCCATCCATCCATCCATTCTTATTATTCCATCCATCCATCCATTCTTATTGTTCCATCCATCCATCCATTCTTATTGTTCCATCCATTCATCCATCTTTATCAGCCATCCATCCATCCTTGTTATTCCTTCCTTCCATCCATCCATTCTTATTGTTCCATCCATTCATCCATCCTTATCATCCATCCATCCATCCTTGTTATTCCTTCCATCCATCCATCCATCCATCCTTATTGTTCCATCCATCCATCCGTTCGTCCCATCCACTCTATCCATCCTCTATCTCATCCATCTATCCATCTGTTCCATCTGTTCCATCCAAACCATCCATCCATCCATCCATCCATCCATCCATCCATCCATCCATCCATCCATCCATTCGTCCGTTCCATCTGTTTCATCCATCCATCCATCCATCCATCCATCTGTTCAATCCTTTCCATCTCTCTATCCATCCATTTTATTCCATCCATTCGTCCATCATTCATCATCGTTCTTCAATCCATCCATCCATCCATCCATCCATCCATCCATCCATCCATCCATCCATCCATCCATCCATCCATCCATCCATCCATCCATCCATCCATCCATCCATCCATCCATCCATTCTTATTCCATCCATCATCTATATATCCATCCATCCATCCATCCATCCATCCATCCATCCATCCATCCATCCATCCATCTATCCATCCATCCATCCATTCTTATTCCATCCATCATCTATATATCCATCCATCCATCCATCTTTTCCCATCCATTCTTATTCCATCCATCCATCCGTCCGTCCGTCCGTCCGTCCGTTCCATCCGTCCGTCCGCCCGTCCGTCCGTTCCATCTGTTTAATCCATCCATCCATCCATGTTCAATCCATCCATCCATTTTATTCCATCCATTCGTCCATCATTCATCATCATTCTTCAATCCATCCATCCATCCATCCATCCATCCATCCATTCTTATTCCATCCATCCATCCATCCATCCATCCGTCCGTCCGTCCATCCGTTCCATCTGTTCCATCCATCCATCCATCCATCCATCCATCCATCCATCCATCCATCCATCTGTTCAATCCGTTCCATCTATCCATCCATCCATCCATCCATCCATCCATCCATTTTATTCCATCCATTTGTCAATCATTCATCATCGTTCTTCAATCCATCCATCCATCCATCAATCCATCCATCCATCCATCCATCCATCCATCCATCAATCCATCCATCCATCCATCCATCCATCCATTTTTTTCCATCCATCCGTCTGTCCATACGTCCCCTCCGTTCCATCCATCTGTCTGTCCATCCCATCTGTTCCTTCCTTGCATCCATTTTATTCCATCCATCCATCGTTCTATTCGTCCGTCCATCCATCCATCCATCCATCCAACCATCGCTATACTATTTTTGAGGCCATGCTGGCAGAAAATTCCTCCTCTATAAGCATCGCTGCAAACTATAATATAACTCTTCTCCAACTGAGCATTGAGCAAATGTACTTTAAACTCAGAAACAAACACAACTACATTCATTCCAATCATTTCCAATCCACTCTTACAGAAATAAACCAGAGTGTTCACCAGGAGGACTGGATTTAATATTCAGAGAGAGAGAGAGAGAAATGCACCGTCCCGAAGGTGTTTAATAAAAATGATTCTGCTTTGCACACAGTGTAGTTTAATAAAGTACAGTAATTGACTGTTTCCACGTGTATCTGCAAACAGTGCAAAGTTCTGTGCTACAAGGTCATGTTTTATGAGTGTTTTAGCACAGCCTTCAAATAATCATTGTTGGTGTCAAACACACACACACATTCCCGTCTGAAACCGCAGTGTTAACCTAAGCCCATTCGGCTGTCAGCACGCGTCAGTCTGGTAAATCCTGTTCTATTTTATAAGCCGTGCAACTTTAACTTTGAAACTTTGTTTGCGGCTCTCCAGGGTCACACATAACACGCCTCGTCTCCGTCCTAATGTGGAATAACAAGACGGCAACCAATCAATGTGGTGCAAAAATCATTAATAATAATCACAGGATTTATTGGCATTTGTAGGGTGAAACAAACCCCAAGTGTGCCGTTGCAGCAACCACAATCATTTTAATTCATAGAGCAGATAGATTTATTTGTGACCCTAAATGACAAGATCTGCAACAATATGACATGGTTTTATTGAGAAAAGTAATAAGAGAGTCCAGTTATTCTGCAGTAAAATATTTTAGAAAAATCTATAGGAAAAATATAAAAAAATAATTAAAATATAGATTTGATTCTGAAGAATTGTTATATGAATATTATTTAGATTTTTGTAAATAATAAATATATTTCAAAAAATGTAACTGCTAATGCTGTTGTTATTATTATTATTATTATTATTATTGTTATTATTATTATCATTATTATTATTGTTGTTGTTATTATTATTATCATTATTGTTGTTGTTGTTGTTGTTGTTGTTTTTGTTATTATTATTATTATCATTAATATTGTTATCATTAATATTGTTATTATTATTATCATTATTATTATTATCATTAATATTGTTATTATTATTATTATTATCATTATTATTATTGTTGTTATTATTATTATTATCATTATTGTTGTTGTTGTTTTTGTTATTATTATTATTATTATTATTATTATTATTATTATTATCATTAATATTGTTATTATTATTATCATTATTATTATTGTTGTTATTATTATTATTATTATCATTATTGTTGTCGTTGTTGTTGTTGTTATTATTATTAAAAAATAAAATATACTACCTGACAAAAGTCTTGTCGCCAATCCAAGTATTAAGAACAACAAATAATAAGTTAGATGACGCTTATTTGACCACAATAAAATATGATCATGCCTTGATTTTGAATGGTCTAATTAGGACAGTTAGGGCTGACTGTGCTTAGATAATGCTCAATAATGTTCATGTCTGGTGACTGGGCTGGCCAATCCTGGAGCACCTTGACCTTCTTTGCTTTCAGGAGCTTTGATGTGGAGGCTGAAGTATGAGAAGGAGCGCTATCCTGCTGGAGAATTGTCCCTCTCCTGTGGTTTGTAATGTAATGGGCAGCACAAATGTCTTGATGCCTCAGGCTGTTGATGTTGATCATCCACTCTGCAGATCTCTCGCATGCCCCCATACTGAATAAAACCCCAAACCATGATTTCTCCTTCACCAAACTTGACTGATTTTTATGAGAATCTTGGCTCCATGCAGGTTCCAGTAGGTCTTCTGCAGTATTTGTGATGATTGGGATGCAGTTCAACAGATGATTTATGGAAAAAGTCCACCTTCTGACACTTTTACACATGATCAACTAGAAGTCAATGTAATATTTGTTGCTCTTATAACTGGGATCAACCACAAGACTTTTGTCAGGTAGTGTATACACTGTCATCATGGTAAAGAAAAGAAAAAGCTATTAGAAATTAGTTCTTAAAACCATTCTGTTTAAAGTGCCATATACTGCATTGGTTTAATAAGTTAAGTTGTTCTCTATCTGCATAGTAGGTTTATGTCTTCAGTAAGTGAAAAAAAATCTCCAGAAACGGTTTAATAAGCTCATTTATTACTCCATAAAATACCCATAGAATCAGAAGGTCTATAATTGACCATATATGGATTGTGTCATGAATATTAATGAGCTCCACTCTGACATGCAGTTCTTTCTCTCACACACAAACACTGCAGTGAAACACACACACACACAGCAGAAGGAACCAGCAACTTATCCAGCATATGTTTTACACAGCCGATGTTTTACTTCCAGCTGCAACCCAACACTGGGAAACACCTACACACTCTTGCACACACTCACATACACTACTGCCAATTTAGCTTATTCAATTCACCTGTACCGCATGTCTTTGGACTGTGGGGGAAACCAAAGCACTCAGTTTTAATTTCATTTAATTTCATCTCATGTCATTTCAATTTTTAAATGCCTCAGCTGGTCCAGCTTAAAAATAATTTAAAAATTATATAAAAAAGATAATGATGATGATGATAATAATGATAATAATAATAATAATAATAATAATAATAATAATACATAAAAATTATAAAATAGAAATGAAAAACATGCGGTCTGGCTTATAAAAAAAGATATAAATAAATAAATAAATGAATAAATAAATAAATAAATAAATAACGTATATATTTTTTATAATAATAATAATATTAATAATAATAATAATTTATTAATTCAATTATTTTCTTTTCAGTTTCTTTATTATTCAGGGGTCGCCACAGCGGAATGAACCGCCAACTTATCCAGCACATGTTTTATGCAGCGGATGCCCTTCCAGCCGCAACCCAACTCTGGGGAAAAAAAAAAATATTAATAGAAATAGAAAAAAGAAAATAAATTGAAATAAAATCCAGTCCAACTTTAGGAGCATAAATGAGACACTCACAGAGACTACATGATGCTGAACACGGACAAATATAAACCCAATCAGAGTAACTTCAGCCTATTTTGCTCATGAGATGTGGTTAGAGGCTAAATTATAATTAAACTTGACAAAAGAGACCAATAGTAATGTATCTTGTTGTATTTTAAGCTATATTGTCAAAGAAAACACAGCAAGTATTTAATATCCTCTGCAGGTGACAGTTGAGCTGAGTGATTTGACATGATTCAGCATCTACATGTGTTTGTTAAAAAATACGCTTCAAATTTCACAATACATCGGTCCCTCGCCATAACATGGTTCACCTTTCGCGGTCTCGCTGTTTCGCAGATTTTGTTTTTATGCTATTTGACATGCTTTTTTTTAACAGCGCATTGTGTTCTGCATCCTGATTGGCTGTAGATTATTGTCAATCAATCTCCTCTGTGTCTCCTGTACAGTACAGAATGCGTTCAGCTTGCAAAATTAACATAAATCGTCGATTGCTAGCAGTGTGAGTTCCAACAAGGATACAAAAAGGGTTGTAATTGTCCGCAGCAAGACCATCGTAAAGGAGGTCGCAAACCGGATGCGCCATGTAGCGCCATGCATTATAGAATAGTAAACATAGGTTATTTAATTTATTTTATATTTATTTTATTTTAAATATTATTTCTTATTTATTTTCTTTTTCTTTTTTTCTTTTCTATTATTATTATTATTATTATTATTTTTAAAAGATTTTTATTTAATTAATTAATTTATTTATTTTTTATAAACCGGACCAGATGAGCCATTTAATATTTTGTTTTTCTTTTCTATTTTATAATTTGTATGTATTATTATTATTATTATTATTATTATTATTATTATTATTATTATATTTTAAAAATGATATTTTATTTTATTTTATATTATTTTATTAAGCTGCACCGGATGAAGCATTTAAATTTGTTAATTTATTTTATTTTATTTCAATTTTATTTCAATTTTATTTATTTATTTTTTATTTTATTTATTTTATTTTATTTTATTTTATTTTATTTTATTTTATTTTATTATTTTATTTTATTTTATTTTATTTTATTTTATTTTATTTTATTTTATTTTATTTTTGCATTTACGCTCATAAAGCCAGACCTGATGAGGCATTTAAAAGTTTTAATTTATTTTGATATTTTTTTTATATATGTTATTTTTGCATTCATGGAACGCACACCGGTGCCACAAGTCAGCGACTGTCTGTGGTGACCAGCTACGACTCAGGACACTGTTCATATTTCTGCCACAATACAGAGTGCCATCTTAATATTTTCATTTTAAATCACATGTGAATGTGCGCGCCCGGTGTGTGCTACTTCCAACTATCATGTGCGCAGCGTGTTCGGCATGCAACCCCATAGAAGGATGAGGTCTGCTTTATCTTTGTGGATCAGTGACTAGGATAAAGAGCATTACACTGCATGCCACTATATCCACACAAAAGCTACAAAGCTTCATGAACCTTTTGCTGACAGCGATGAATGTTTGTGTTTGACAACAGGATTTGATCTTTAATTTCGTTCTATAACACTGGACTAATTGTTCTACGAAAGTTTGAGCTTTAAGAGTGTTCAATCGAGAGAAAAGTGTGAAAATGTTAATGCCTGTCTGAGAAAAGTGTATAATGTGTGTAGTGAGGGGTTTTACAGCCTTACAAAATCTATAATATTGTAAAAAATAAAGCGCACTACTTCACGGATTTTGCCTATCGCGGGTTATTTTTAGAACGTAACTCCCGCGAATAACGAGGGAGCACTGTAAACATGATACATTAACAAAAGATACAATAAAGCATACAGTACCTTATGCCTCTGGAGTGAAGCTGAATGAATGTATAATCTGTAAATCTTGCATTTTGCATCCGGACCCAAATTTGAACCATGTCTCGTGCGGTCATTGCCAGTAACAAACAGTTAACAATCACCGGGTGCATTTTCAAAATAAAATTCCCTCATACTAAGTAAAATATAAGTTTTAAAATAACTAATGGAGAAAAACTATCATTGTTTTATCACTAGAAAGCATTGTTGCTCATCAAATGCAGCCTGAGGCGTGCATATTAATGATATCAGAGCTACATATGAGTCTGTGTTCTCCTGATGACGTGGCTGCTCGTCAGGTTTGGATGAATGCCCTAAAGTAGTCATACATGCAAATGATTAGGGCGTGGCCTGTGAGTCTCGTCACAGTTTGTTTTGTCTTCTGATTAGCCCATTATCCACCGGAGTTTTACACTTGTGGAATTTACATGATAATGAGTCAATAATGGTGTCTGAGTCCATTTACATATACAGTAGTGATCCCATATTATTCTACTATGCCTTGATATACCCAGATTTTCATTATAGGGCACATTTAAAAGTGTATTATATCTATTATACATCACTTGGGAAATATTTTTAAAAGAGTTCAACATTATAATTATTATTATTATTATTATTATTATTATTATTAATAAACTTAACATGTCTAATGGTATTACTCTACTTACTTCCCAGTTGATATTTAGCTGCACCATGTTGGTGTTTCGTAACATCACATTTTTACAAGGTGGGTCATTAGCCCAATGCTTAACCCCCAACCTGGAGGACCACAACACACTCATACACTACGGACAATTTAGCTTACAATTTAGCTTACAAAATGTCAACTGACCCAGCCAGGGCTCGAACCAGCGACCTTCTTGGTTTAATTTAATTTAATTTAATTTAATTTAATTTAATTTAATTTAATTTAATTTAATTTAATTTAATTTAATTTAATTTAATTTAATTTTTAAATGCTTAAAAAAATAATAAAATAAAAATAAAAAAGATAATAATAATAATAATAATGTTAATAATAATAATATGACATAAAAATTAGGCTATCAAATAAATGGATAAATACATAAATAATTAAATAAATAAATAAATAAATAACATAAATATTTTAAATTAATAATAATAATAATAATAATAATAATAATAATAATAATAATAACCATTCATTCGTTCATTCATTCATTCATTCATTTTGTTTTCGGCTTTTATTAATCTGGGGTCACCACAGATGAACCACCAACTTATCCAGCATATGTTTTACGCAGAGGATGCCCAGTACTGAGAAAAATAGTAGTAATAATAATAATAATAATAATAATAATAAGAGAGATAGGCCATAGGAGAAATGGTCGTGCCCAACTGAGCCTGGTTTCTCTCGAGGTTTTTTATTCTTCACTTTCGCCAATTGGTGAAGTTTTTTCCTCGCCGCTGTCGCCACTGGCTTGCATGGTTCGGGATCTGTAGAGCTGCGCATCGTCTATAGCGCATGTGTCTGGACTTGTGGGGGAAACCGGAGCACCTAGACTAAACCCACGCCAACACGGGGCAGAACATGCAAACTCCAAATAGAAATGACAACTGACTCAGCCGGGACTCGAACCAGCGACCTTCTTGCTGTGAGACGACAGTGCTTGTCTAATGGTATTGCATATATGAAAAGAGTGTGTGATGTGTTAGTATTATTTACTTTTTTTTAAATGTAAATGTTATATGGAAGATTTAGAAATATTTAACAAAGTTAAGCCAGTGAACATGACACGTCGTCATTGTTTTCTGTTGTGTCTGAAATCGCTGAAAAAAACCATCCCATATCTTTTTTTGTTTGTTTGTTTTGAATGGAGGAGACCCTCCGGCTATGTGTTAATCAAGCTCTTTATCTCACACCTAACACGAGTGTCCAAAGCAAATCCCTGTGAATGGTAATCAAGGCTATTTCGGCGTTGTTGAGATGCCTTTTCCCTCCAGTTGTTTACTAATGAATTCCTAAAGTGCTGCAGCAAAGTTGATTAGAATGGATTAGCTGACCTCTCGCCATCGCCATTTGCATTCGGAGGGAAAAGACAGAGCGCTCGCCAACCTTAAAATATCTCCATCTCACTAATAGCAGACAGAGATCTGATGGAGCTTTCCTGGGCCCGTGTTTCATGTCTCATCCGGTCCGGCTTTAGGAGGATGAATGCTAAAAAAAAATAATAATAAATATTTAATGCCTCATCCGTTCAGCTTAAAATTTAATTCATTCATTCATTCATTTTCTTTTCGGCTTAGTCCCTTTATTAATAAGGGTCGCCACAGCCGAATGAACCAACAACTTATCCAGCACATGTTTTACGCAGCGGATGCCCTGCCAGCTGTAACCCAACACTGGGAAACACCCACACACTCTTGCACACACTTGCATACACTAGGGCCAATTTAGCTTATTCAATTCACCTGTACCACATGTCTTTGGACTGTGGGGGAAACCAGGGGACAAGAGGAGAACCTGCAAACTCCTCCACACAGAAATGTCAACTGACTCAGCCAGGGCTTGAACCAGCGACCTTCTTGATTTAATTTAATTTAATTTAATTTAATTTAATTTAATTTATTTTAATTTAATTTAATTTAATTTAATTTAATTTAATTTAATTTATTTTAATTTAATTTAATTTAATTTAATTTAATTTAATTTAATTTAATTTAATTTAATTTTATTTTATTTTATTTTATTTTATTTTATTTTATTTTATTTTATTTTTAAATGCTTAAAAAAATTAAATAAAAATAAAAATAATAATAATAATATGACATAAAAATTCTAAAATAAAAATATATATATATTTTTAATGCCTCATTTGGTCCGGCTTATGAAATAAATGAATAAATAAATAATTAATTAGATAAATAAATAACATAATTATTTAAAATTAATAATAATAATGATAATAATAATAATAACCATTCATTCATTCGTTCATTCATTTTGTTTTCGGCTTAGTCTCTTTATTAACAAGGGTCGCCACAGCGGAATGAACCAACAACTTATCCAGCATATGTTTTACGCAGACAATGCCCAGTACTGAGAAAAATAGTAATAATAAATAATAATAATAATAATAATAATAATAATAATAATAATAATAATAATAATAATAAAAAGAGAAAGGAAATAAAATAAATAAGAAATAAAAAGATAAGCAAAATATAAATTGAAAAATACAACAAATATAAAATACATAAAATAAAATAAAATAAATATTTAAAATATAAAATAAATATAAAAAAGAAAAAACAGAACGGAAAAGATTGAGTGCTCACCAACCGGAAGATCTGATGGAGCATTCCTGGGCTGCTGTTTCATGTCTCATCGGGTCTGGCTTTAAGAGCATGAATGCAAAAAAAAAAATAATAATAATAATAAAATAATATAAATAGAATATACTGTATATTTTTAAATGTCTCATCTAGTCCAACTTTAGGAGTATAAATGCAAAAATAAAATAAATTAAATAAAATATTTAAATGCCTCATCCAGTCCAGCTTAAGATAAAATAAAATACCAAAAAATAAAATAAAATAAAATAAATGATAATAATAATAATAATAATAATAATAATAATAATAATAATAATAATAATAATAATAATACATAAAAATTTTAAAAAAGAAAAAAAACAAAGTTTTAAATGCCTCATCAGGTCCAGCTTATAAAAAAAAAAAATCAAATAAATAAAATAAAAAAAGATTTTTAAAATAATAATAATAACAATAATAATATGAATGATTATAAAATAATAATAATGATATTAATAATAATAATAATAATAATAATAATAATAATAATATAAAAAATATGAATAATAATAATATAAATAGAAAACAGAAAAGAAAAAAGAAAATACATAAGATATAAATACATAAAATAATTTTAAAATAAATAAATATAAAAAAATGAAATACAAAATAAATGTAATTAATTAAAACAAAAATGAAATGAAATAAAATAAAATAAAACTAACTAACATAAATGCATACATACAGTTTTAATTAAAAATAAATTACATAGTGAAAAACCCACCGGGAAGGTTTGGAAAGGAGAGCGGTGGGACTCCAGCAGACCATGACCCTTCGGGCACGTTCTCCAATCATTTTGGTCAGCTAATTAAGGCACAATGTTCCAGCTGATTAGTTTCTTTTGTGTAATTACCATGCAGTCTGTTGTGGGATGTTTTCTCCAAAAGGAGACGGTGGCCTTGTGGAGAACAGAAGTGTCCAATACAAACACTAGCAAAAGCAGATCTGAGAACACGTGACCATACTGACCCAGAAAGAAACATTATAGTAATTTAATAAATACTGTAGTAATATTCATTCCTTCATTGTAAAATATCTGAATTAGTCTATTAGTCATTTAAACACATTAACTACTACACAGTTAAAGTTGAATTAAGCCTCATTCACACTATGAGTGACTCGCAGCAGTAAAGCGACAAGCGACTGTTCATTTCAATGGAGAGCGAGCGACTTCCGGCGACCTCCGTCTACGCGAGCGACAGCGACTGTTGGTGACCAGATGGGCGTGTCGAGCGATGCAACAAAGTTGAGAATCCTTCAACTTTATGCAAATGAAGAGCGACTTTCTTGAGAGACAGCCAATAGGAGCACCAGTAGAGCTCACATGATCCTCTGTCAGCTCGCACAGAGGCTGGTTGTATTCGTGTTGTATAGACCTACACAGACCTGCATTTGCAGCAGATCGCCACCCAGAGCGACAGGCAGCTACAAAGTCACTGCTAATGTGAATTAAGCTATATTTGCCCTCCTGATTTATTTATTTTTTTTTTTTTCAGATATTTCCCAAATGATGTTGAACAGATTCAGTAATTATCCACAGTATTTCCTATAATATTTTTTCTTCTGGAGAAAGTCTTATTTGTTTTATTTTTGCTAGAATAAAAGCAGTTTAAAATTTTTTTTAAACCCATTTTAGAGTCAATATTAATAGCCCCTGATGCAATATTAGTTTTGCATTGTCTACAGAACAAACCACTGTTGTACAATGACTTGCCTAATTACCCTAACTTGCCTACACTCAGTTTAACAAAAAACATAATCCTTATTTCCTTTTGTCTTTTTCTAGTTCATCTAACTTTTGAAAACATCAGCTGGACTGACCTAAAATTATTTGTCAGTAATACAAAAAACATTTAGTTGTGTTAACATAAGATTTTTAGTTTTCTGGAAAGTGTGAACTACTCTGTATCAAAACTTAAGTTGTGCCAACTGAACATTTTTTGTCTGCAGAACTGGAATGCTTGAAGTTGAGTGAACAAACAAACAAACCAACTCGGTAACACTTTATAATAACTACACACTATGAACCATTTATTAAGCATTAGCAAATAGTGAATTCATTATCTGTGAAGCACTAACTCTACATTAATAACCGTTAGTAAGCAGTTTATAACTGCAGCTACAAATGCTCTATTCTTGACGTACAACCACATTTATAATGTGCTTTATAACTGTACTTTCATACTTTACTAATGATTTATTTTTCATTACTAAATTAAGTATTGCATTATTTACAAACCAGTTATTTAAGCATAGTTAGTTGGTTTTTAAGATCATTCAGAATGAGTTAGTAAATGATTAATAAACTATTGAAATTAACATTTATAATTCTTATTATTCAGCCATATAGTAATAGTTAATTTATATGTTAATAAATGCTTAATTAACTCAACTTCATGCCGTTTTTGACCTAATCTAAAGTGAGGACTGTTAATGCTTTATAAATCCTTTATAAATGACAATTAAAGGCTCAGTTAAATTCTAAACAGGAAAAAAGAACATAAACGACATTATTCATCCCTATTCGTTTGAAGATACACAAATCAAACCGGATCAAATGAATAATAAATCTTTGCAAGCTTATCTAAAATAAAATCACTGTACAGTTTAAACATTGCATCCTATTATATTGTTAAATTATTATATTGTTGTTGTTTTTTATCCAATTTTGTTGTATTTTGACACTCCTGTTTTCAGCAATGTTTAAACTTTATAGTAACTTTACTTTTCAGATAAGATTGTAAAGATTATTGTTCATTTGATACTGAGCCTTTAATTGTCATTTATAAGGGATTTATAAAGCATAAACAGTCCTCACTTTAGATTAGGTCACAAAACTGGATGAAGTTGAGTTAATAAGTGAAGTTTAGTCATAAACTAATTTCGAGAGGATCACGTGATTATGATTGAACACGGCTGGTTACACGTTAACCACTCATGATTGTCCAATCAGACGATCCCTGACTCACTATAAAGAGCCAGGGTTTCTTACTACAGTCATCTTCGATTTGAAGAAACCCCCCCCTCCTTCCACCCCTACTCCTCCTCCTTCCTAGATGGGTGACACGGTGGCCCAGTGCCTAGCACTGTGGCCTCACACCAAGAATGTCCTTGGTTTAGGCTTTACCAAACCAGCAGGCATTTCTGTGAGGAGTTTGCCCGTTCTCCCCGTGCTCACGTGGGTTTCCCCCGGGTTCTCCGGTTTCCTCCCACCGATTAAAAAACACGCAATCCAAATTATTGTCTAAATCAACTCATAGACTTGCTCCCTACTTAGTATCTATCTCAAGAGAAGCACTATCTGATATTCAATTACCACGGCGGGGGAGTTCTCGAGATCTACCTGAGCTCAGTACTCCCCTCTCGCCCTGCAACGGGAGGGAGCCCGGGGCTCAAGGACCTTTTGAGCTCAGGGCTCTCTCCCGGGACAGCATGCCAAACTTGCTTATATTCAATCATCAGCTAAGTGTGAACTCTTGAAATCATTTATTTATCAGGGGTCATCACAGCGGAATGAACTATTCCAGCATATGTTTTACACAGCGAATGCCCTTCCAGCCACAACCTAGTACTGGTAAACGCCCATACACACTCATTCACACACACACACACACACACACACACACACACACACACACACACACACACACACACTCATACACTACGATCAATTTAGTTCATCAGTTCCCCTATAGCGCATGTGTTTGGACTGTGGGGGAAACTGGAGCACCCGGGGGAAACCCACACCAACACGGGGAGAACATGCAAACTCCACACAGAAATGACAACTGGTAGAGCCAGGACTTGAACCAGTGACCTTCTTGCTGTGAGGCGACAGCGCTAACCACTGAGTCACTGTGCCACCAATTTTGTCTTCAAATATATTTAAAAACAGCTAAAGAGAAAGCAGGAAAAATGTCACTTTAAATAAAATTACAACAATTTTGCTTGCCTAAAAACCCGGTCTAACAAGTCTAAAGTGCACTAAATCTGCTCCAATGCAGCTCTCTCCACAGCGGCCTCCCCGAGATGAAATTCTGACACCATTCAGTGTTTCTCCTGTTAAATGTCAAAGTCCATTTGTCTTTCAAGTCGTCTGTTTGAGATCTTACTGACGAGAAAAACCCAGAGCACTGGAAAACGTGGCTCTCCTGCAGCTCCAAACTGCCATGTCACACCATTACGCTTAATACATACTCTGAGAAAAAAAAAGGGCATTTGGAAATCTGCACACCGCTGTGATAACCGGAGAGATGACAGCTCTTTTTCTCCCTCTGCCACTACCTGTCCCCGCCATCTGCACTCAGTCAGACAAATGTCACCAAACACACGCTGAAATATCAACCTGGCATCCGATCCAGCGCTGAAATGACGGCCGGAAGGAAAGCTTGGGAGATGTTGTGTCCTCAGAGGTGGAGGAGGAAAAACATCATGCAGTCCTGCTTTTCTGGACAGCTAACCTTCAGAGACTCTACAGGACAGATTACAGCTTCATAGGTTTGTCAGAAGACATCACGCGCTGCTTTGACAGTAATTCCACCTGTTTCAATGCTGTCACATCGTATCATGCTTAGAAAAAAAAGCACTAAGAGGATAGAGGCTTTCTGATTTCATGCTGAGGAGGGTAAATAGCATGTTAAAGGGAGAGTTCATGCAGAAATTAAAAATGATGTCAAACTTTCTTTGGTAACACTTTACAATAGGAGTGTATTATAATATGAGTAAGTTAACATTAGATTATGTAATGCTCAATAATAGTCCTTATTACCATTAGTTCATGTTAACTCCAGTGGTGTAGTCCTAAAAAAAAAGTGGTGTACTATTACCCACCCAACCCAAATATTAAGAGTAGGCAAAGAAACGACGAAACTATATATATATATATATATATATATATATATATATATATATATATATATATATATATATATATATATATATATTATTTTTTTTATTTAACATAAGTTATCTGTAACTATTGAAAGAAAAAACAAATACTATGGAAGTTAATGATTACATGTTTCCAGCTTTCTTCAAAATATATTCTTTTGTGTTAAACAAAATAAAATAAGACAAACCGGTTCGGAACAAGTAAAGGTTGAGTAAAGGATGACAATTTTACTTTTTTTGAATGAACTATCCATTAAAAAAGGAAAAATATTTAAACAAATTTGTTCATTTTAAAGCGAGATGCTAATAGCCTAATCCTATTCAATGATTTATGCTTAGCTAATAGTGCCCCCAGCAGAGCCGGAGATTGGCTGAGTATATTAAGCTGTGGTAAAACCTGGGTAAAAGCCAACTGTTTAACTCTAAAGGGACTTGTAAAATGAGCCTATAATTAATATAACAGTATATATATATATATATATTTTTTTTTTATCAGAAAAATAAAAAGTTTTTTTCTTCAAAAACTCAAATACTAGCCTATACGCAAGTATTTTTTCCATGTTTTAAATAGAACTGCCACTTAATAATTATTAATAATTAATAATTTAAAATGGCATAAATATAAACATATTAAAAAATGTACAGGCTAATTTACATATTTCACTATCATAAAATAAGTCATAATAGGAAATAATTTTTAACAAGATACAAAACACAATGTTTCACTCTGATATGCAGTTAAAATGAGTACATTCACTGAGTGGTTCTGTCACTGTTTAATCCTGTGCATGAATGTATGATATATATAATGCCACATGCACTGTAATGTGTTTTATAATCATAGTTAATGGATAAATGTTCGTTAAGAGTTGCATTTTCGCTGGAGGAAACAGCTGTGATGATGAGGGAAGCGCCAAGGAAACTGTAGATGGGGAAACCCGATTGGTACATGTGATACAAGTGTTTCTATAGCAAAGAACTGCGAATATGCAGATATTATAACAATCTCTAGATAAACACACCTTCTGCTCTCACTCTGCAAAGCTGTGGTTTGCTGATTAAACGAAAAACGAGTTGAAAACGGAGGAGCGGAAGTCTGCCGCCGTTTTCATATCAAATTTAAAGGGGATTAAGGTGATCATTAAGTAGTGTACAGTTCATGAGGAAATCACAAAACATTTCGAGAGACTGAACAGAAATATAGGGGGCTAAAGCAATGCCCATGCTTTTTAAAAATAATTTTACCTCAGAGTTTCAGCGAGACATCATTTAGTTGACTTGTCGTCGTTATCGAAAAACTCCCGAAGTTTTCTCACAGCTGCTGCGGTCTTCAGGGGGCGGGGAATGCCGCAAATGAAACAAAAATCCACTGATTGCAACAAATAAGATGCAAGTAAAAAAAAAACATTTAGTATACAGTTAAAGGGGATGCGAATACACGTAAATTAGGGAAGTCTAATCAGAAAAACAAGTGAGTATACCGAGGGTATACGCAATTATTGATCCTCAGAAGTCGTAATACCCAAACAGCTCATGGAAAAAAGTAGGCATACTGAGTATACGTGCGTATAGCCCCGACTACACCACTGGTTAACTCGGGTATTAACTATAAACCAGGCTCATTCTGAATATGTACCCCTGTATACATTTCTGGAGAGCACTAAATATGTCCCAGGAGCTATGTTTTGGCATTCACGTCTGCTGTTCTCACGTAAATCCACCAGAGGCTGCTGTGCACTGACTGACTGACTGACTGATCAACTCACCTACTCTCCTCCTTCCCTAAACCCAACCGACAGTGTTCTCAAAAGCAATCCAGAAAAACAAAAGCCCTTGCGGCCACCTCCTTTTACCACATTTTCAGATTTGACCACATTCTCACCCTGTTATTTACTTGCTTGTTTTAGTTTTTGGATTTGTTTTTGTCTCACACAGCAAATTCATTAGTGTTAAATTTCGTGTGTTGAGGTAATTCAGAGTAAAGTGTTAAAATTCTAGAGATAGATGCAGGTAAAATAACCCTCTCAGTGTTGAAGCTGATTTGCCTCCTTGTCATATAGAGTTACACGTATCTAATGCTGATACAGTGTTGACTACTACATCTGGGAATTTATGCAGCAATATATCCCTTAAGGATTTTTCCTGGCCATTTTCTTCTGCCACGGGCAGCAATTAGAAAAAGCAACTGGTGAGTAAAAGTACTTAAAATGTTTGTATATAGACATTTGACATCGAAATTGTTATATATACTTTAGTTGTAAATATCTCACAAAAAGGATAATTTTTCATCTTTATTTTGTTCTGTATTAGCTATGTTACGTTAAAACTAAAGCTGTCTTAAAAACTGCTTCTCTTGGTTAACCCTCAGGGGTCTGAGGTGATTTTGGGGCCCCTGAGATGTTTTGACATGCTCTGACATTTGTGCTAATTTCAGCTACTTATTACATGGTATTGGCCAACATATATTTTATTTGTATTCAGCACAAACTGTGCCACAACAATATGTGACAATTATTGATGTACATGCTTGTGCTTTTTAGAAAAAAAAAATATTATGCGTGGTTAGTAGGATTTGGAGAAAAAATTTAGCTGAAATAAGGTAAAAACACACTGAATGTGCCTGAGCAAGACTTTTGAGTGACCAGTCTGGTAGGCTAGAATATTTACTTCACAATTATGTAAACATTATTTTATTCTCTCATTCAAAGGAAACATTACAAAGAATTACATTCTGTTAAGTTTGTTTGGCTCATCTCAGGTCTATGCTTGAGTGACAATGGTCATGAATAATTCACACCTGGAGAGACAAAAGACACTCTCCCTCTCACCCATCAAGGGCATTGTAAAGCAATGTCCATCTGCAAAAGCTAGCCCAAACTAAATGCTTGTTACATTTTGTTAAAATTTTGTAGGTTGTATTTTTTTTCAATATTTTGCTTGAATTTTATTGTATCATCTTTCAATTTCTGAATATGTTTGGTGACTAAAATATTATTTTAATAAATATATCTGTTTAATAAATCTGTTTTGTTTAAATGCATCAAAATACACTGCCTATATTCACTGAGAAATAAAGGGAAATATTTGAAATGGTATAAAACGTGTTTGCAAAACTGTTGTAATAAAAACTGTCTTGTGCATTAATCCAGCATTTAATAATCTGAATCAGCATTTAATAGTCTGAATGACTCTGGCATAATGACAAAACACAAGAATAATCACATTAATATTTTAAAACCTTTTATATACTTTTTGCCCAAATAGTTTCAGTCTTAGTTAACTTTTTCCAAACTTTAACAGGTTAAACTACGGTAAAATAAATAAAAATTAAATTAATAACACGTATAACATGCGTCACGTTCTAGCCAGCGCGCTGTGGGCATGTAAGCAGCCTACGTCATTGTTTGTATTAATGGCGGAAGTGGGAAGAGCCGTCGTGATGCACGCTCTGCCGGGAGAATTGTATGGATTACCAAGCGAGACAACATTTGCTTTCAAAATGAGTTGGAAAGTTCACCCTCTAAGCTTTATGCAGGTATGTCTGTCATGTGTATGTCTCATCTATTCACAGTGATTTCGCAGTTTTTTCTGACCTCAGTTTACATGTCGCGCGAGTCTCACGTGGACTATTGTAATAACAAAGCCTCGTGGGCGTGGTCGCATTAAAACTAATGAGCGTCTACAGAGAAACTAGACATCGCGTTGGTTTCATACTGATTACTTTATCAAGCAATATTTGTTTTCAACATGCACCGCTGCATTTAAAAGTAGACACTTCAAGCTTTCTATAGATATATGTCTCATGTCTGTGTGTTTAGTTTTCGCGGAGTTTCAGTGCATATTACTGACGTCTTTGTAAAAACAGTTCACGGAGAGGGAAAAGAGAAAATGCCTTCACTGTTTATTTTCCTTATTTTGCAAAATCACACACTTTTGTTGTTATTGTGAGTGTAGACAAAAAAACTAGACACCTAACAGATTCGATTGATGTATTGCTCATATCTGTACGATCAAAACTGAAAGTGTCATTTAAGTTTTTTTTTGGCTTTTTCATGTGAAAACACGTCAAAACGCGTATACGCGGGCTTCGACCCCTGGGGGTGAAAATACGGTTTGTGAATGTTTTGAACTGTTTTCCTTAAACATTATTGGAATAGTTAATAAAGTGTTGCCGATATGAAACAAGATATATTTTTATTTCCGTGCGCAGCGCAGTTCGCCAATCTAATTACATTCGGTTCCCTCACGCGACACTCAGGCTCTTTTCACACACTTTTGCCGGCGAGAGCAAAATAAAAGTTCACGCATGTGAGGGAGATGCTTTGTTTATTTGATACCTAGTTGATAATGTTAACTCTTTCAAAAGTCTTATTTCAGCACTTTTATAGTGGTTCCCATATAAACTCTGAGAAAGTGTTCATTTTAACTCTAAGGTAGTTAAATGTACTATCTAAAATTTGCAGTGTACCCACTTTCTGGAACCGTTCTTCATCAGACTCAAACCTTGTCGTTATGGGCAACTCCTCTTTGCATCTCAAGTTCGCCAACAGATGTGGCGAACCACTGGGCAAACTGGTAACAGTGGGAAAGCCGTCTATATGAAGATAAGCGCTTAGCTGCTCTAGGAAAAGTAAAGCCGTCATACCACCTCGTAGCGTTCATTTTAAAGATGAAATGCAGCCATACGTACTTCTGGCTTCATAATTTGTGATCTCCAGAAATGTATACAGGGGTAAGTTTTTCAGAATGAGCCCGTGTAATTAAATAACATACCAATATATGTTTAGTTATCAATAACAAAGCTTAATTCATGCTTATCAGATGTGTTGTTCACTGTTAATTCATGTTAACTAATGCATTAACTAATACACACATTGTGAAGTGTTTCCTCTTTCTTCTGTTGAACACTGCTGTAATGCTGGAAACCTGTAACCGTTGACTTTCATATAATTATTTATATTATTGATTGAAACAGGACAGATTACAGCTTCATAGGTTTGTCAGAAGACATCACGCGCTGCTTTGACAGTAATTCCACCTGTTTCAATGCTGTCACATCGTATCATGCTTAGAAAAAAAAGCACTAAGAGGATAGAGGCTTTCTGATTTCATGCTGAGGAGGGTAAATAGCATGTTAAAGGGAGAGTTCACGCAGAAATTAAAAATGATGTCAAACTTGAGTTTATTGCATCTCCAAAATGCGCATGAAAATAGGTGGATGGAAATTCTATTCAATTCACCTTTATTTGTATAGCGCTTCTACAATGTAGATTGTGTCAAAGCAGCTTCACATAGAAGATTATAGTAAATTGAAACAGTGTCAGTTCAATTTTCAGAGATTAAGTTCAGTTCAGTTTAGCTCAGTTCAGTGTGGTTTAATAATCACTACTGAGAGTCCAAACACTGAAGAGCAAATCCATCGATGCGCAGCTCTACAGATCCCGAACCATGCAAGCCAGTGGCGACAGCGGCGAGGAAAAAACTTCACCAATTGGCGAAAGTGAAGAATTAAAAAACCTGGAGAGAAACCAGGCTCAGTTGGGCACGACCATTTCTTCTATGGCCAAACGTCTTGTGCAGAGCTGCAGTCTAGGCACTGGAGAAGCTGGACGTCAGCGAGACTCGTCTGTCCCCGGAGCGTCACAGGAATCAGTCTCATGCTCTCACTCCTCCATGACCAACACAGCAGCTGCTCAGGATACGGCCTGGTCCAGGATTATGAGAACCTTGTGATCATCTCGTCGCTGGTCTTGGATCGAATCAGTGGTGCTGCATAGTCTGAAGGCCTCGGGATGAGTATCAGCAGGTGGAAATAGAAAATAGGAGAATAATTAGCGTAGCCACTGTTCATAGTGTATATAAACGAGATGCAAAAAACCTGCGTTGAGCACACTCATGCATCATACCGCTAAGTGATGCACTGAGTGTATGCTTTGCTAAAAAGATAGGTCTTTAATCTAGTTTTGAACTGTGAGAGTGTGTCTGAGCCTCGGACATTATCAGGAAGGCTATTCCAGAGTTTAGGAACCATAAATGAGAAGGCTCAACCTCCTTTACTCGACTTTGCTATTCTAGGTACTACCAGAAGCCCTGAGTTTTGAGATCTTAAAGAGCGGGTTGGATTGTAGCGAGACAGAAGGTTGGTTAGATAAACAGGAGCTAGATTATTTAAAGCTTTATTGGTAAAAAGAAATGTAAGACTAATGCGAGAAATACCGCTTCGTCTTTAAATAAGGGAAAGAGACCAACAGAAACTCAGTTTAAAGAATAAAACCTGCTCCTGACCAGGTTAGGTTCACAGAGTAAGTGACCACGGTAACTGACTCTGAGTAATGCTGCGTTCACACCAGATGCGGAAGCATCATCAAGCACGAGTGCTTTACATGTTAAGTCAATGCAAATGCGCGAATAGACATCCTGCGAATCACTCAAGTTCGAAAATCTGAACTTCAGCGGACATTCGCGCCGTGTTAACCAATCAGGAGCTTGCTTTTGTGGGGGGCGTGATTATGACATAGCGCCTCTTGTTTGTGTTCCGGGGGAAAGTCCTTTTGCAGACACCAACAAAACATCATCAAACTGGGCTCGGCTCAGTCAGAAGCACCGCTGCAAGCCTCCATCATCCAGGTATAGTTTCTGGAGGAGTTGATGAGCTCACAGAGCTGCGTGCATCTCTGAAAGAATCTAGTGGACTCAGACATGGCTCCAAACATGTATCCAAACAGCATAAAGCACATAAACACAGCTATTTTCTCAATAAAAGTTAGCCATTTAGCAGCGAAGCTAGAGCCACCGGGAAGACAGAAGCCCTCGTAGAGCTGGGTGCACCCGGAAGGATGTAGTGGACTCAGACACTGCTCCAAACGTATCGATGCTGTTTTTCAGCCTTCATAAAGCACATAAACACAGCTAGTCTCTCCATAAAATCCATGCTAGCCATTAAGCAACGAAGCTACAGTCACCAGGCAGACAGAAGCCCTGCCCATTACGCGAATCTGCGTCTATTGCTCAGTGAATTTGACGCGTGAATGAAGCGAGTAAACTCAAAATGTTTCTCTCATTTCAGGGTTAACATACTCTGAGTTTTTACTTAACCTCCTTTCTGAAACGGGACCCTGTTTAGCTGTGCCTTTACTGAATGAGCACTGTGCTACGTCCAACAGATCGCACTATAATGCCTTTCTTTTATTTTGCATTCTTTTATAACCTGTTTAACACATTTTAATCTGTTTTTAATCATTTTATTCTCTTGTTTTTATCTTCTTATTCTTGTTTTTTTTTTATTCCTGTTTATGTAAAGCACTTTGAATTACCACTGTGTATGAAATGTGCTATATAAATAAAATTGCCTTGCCCTAAAAGCCAAGCTTCAAGATTAATTAGGGTAAAGTTAGGGTAATTAGGCAAGTCATTGTATAACAGTGGTTTGTTCTGGAGACAATCCAAAACTAATATTGCTTAAGGGGGCTAATAATATTGACCTTAAAATGGGTTTAAAACAATTAAAAACTGCTTTTATTGTAGCCGAAATAAAACAAATAAGACTTTCTCCAGGAGAATAAATATTATAGGAAATACTGTGAAAAATTCCTGAATCTGTTAAACATCATTTGGGAAATATTTGGAAAAGAAAACAAAATTTACAAGAGGGCGAATAATTCTGACCTCAACTGCGTGTATATATATATATATATATATATTATGGGTGTCAAAATTAATCGTTTCTTCGGTGCACCGCGATGCAGACGCGTACAATTCAGTATCGGTTCAGTAATAATCATAACCGGTTATTATGTACTGACGTCATTTATCTCATATGCGCTATGTCGCGGTAGCTTACTATGGCGAGGGAGGCGAACGCGAGTGTTTACAATGCTTCGCCTACTTGACGCACAAACTGTGCACAATTTGACTGCGTGTGTGTTTTCTGGACACTCTTTCACTGACACTTACAGCAAAAGCCCCTATTTCACTGCGATTGAGAGAATGAAAGTAAACTCCATTACTCTCTCTCTCTCTTTTGCTGTGGCCCATTTGACCTGCTGGCGTGACTTTATCTCTCCTCTCGGCTGATACGGCGATACTTCTGGATAGAGGTCTGCATTCCCGTGGGTGTAAGGCGGGAGCCGCTGGACCAGACCAGATTTCTTGCGGCGCGGAAATAAATTTCCGAATAAAGCGCGGGAGCGGTCGGTAACTCTGGTGTAAGTTGAACGGGAGCGGGCGGTCTAACGATATCGCTCCCGAGCAAGCACGTGTGTGTGTGTGTGTTTATGTGTGTGGACTGTGAATGAGAGAGAGCGATGCTGTGTGTTGCTGTCTGTTTGTGTGTGCGTGTATGTGTGTGAATGAGAGGGTGTGATGCTCTGTGTCACTTGCTTGGTGCTGTGTGTCTATGTGTGTGTGTGTGTGTGTGTGTGTTTATACAGACAGCCCCAAATATAACACTGTGTTTGGGGAAAGCATCGACAATGCACCGTGATGCACCGAGATATTGAATTGAACCGAATCAATGGCATGATAATCGTAACCGAACCGAACCGTGAGACCAGTGTAGGTTCACACCTCTAATATTTATATATACATACATAAATATACACAGTACATACTTATATGTGATGTAAATACAAACTTTAATCTTGGATGTGATCAATACAACACAATCTCACTGCAATTTGTAACTTTTTGATTTAGTGGCTAATTTGTATGAATCCTTTTTAAAATCGTACAATTTCGTATGACTAAACTCGTACGAATTAGCCACTAAACTGACAAAGCGTAAAATACTTGCGTTTCCTCATGAGATCAGGCTGGATCAAAGGTTTGGCAGCACTAAAATAACATTGTCTATTGCATATTCTGAGTTGTGCATAGCAGGAGTTGACACACACTGCTAATATGATTATTGTGACAGGTCATACACAACATTATATCATTGTTGACTTCAGCGTGAGGCCTTTGAAATGTGGTGGGTGGTCCCGCAGTCGTGTCAGCGCTCGACATACGGCACTATTTGATCCATCTGTGGCAAATAACCTCCTGAAAGGCTTCCTAGTGGCCGCACAATATTTGGCCTCCATATAGCTGCCATGAGTCATGATTTATTGATTCAGTTTTGGCATGAGTTATGGGAACTTGTGCAATGGCGCTGAAAACGAATAGCATAGGATTATATTCCCTGGATGGCACCTGAATATTAATCAGACGCCTTATAATTTATAGCAGTCAGCGTTGGGCTTTTTAACGCTGTAAATTTGCGGTGTTGTGACACGCTCCTGCTTCCGGATGCGAGCCGTTGCATTAATTCGATCAATATTTAAAACACATATGATGTCAGGAGAAAGGAGCAGAAATGCTAGAAGGAGATGACAGGGAAGAAATAACATCACTGCTTTAATTTTCAGGCTGTTTTACAGGAGCGAGAATGCGTGAAGAGTGCAAACTGTCTCTTTGTGTGTGCGTGCGTGTGCTGATGAAAAAGAATTTGAGACTCCACTCAGCATATAAATTGTCTGGGCTCTCGTGTGACGCCGGTGGAGGCTGTGAAGAGGGAAATAAGTAGAATCGAGAGCGAGAGGGAAATCTTGCCTATCTTCAGGCTTTCTTAAGTCATTTGCCAGCGATTATTGTCCAAGAATAGCAGCTGCCATTAGCGTCCGTCATTTCTGCTGCTGGTAATCTTTCTGAAAGCCCGTCCCGTTCCACGTAGCGCACGCTTTGCTGCTTTATCAATAGACATGCACTTTTTATGAAATCTTTATAAAAAGAAAAATCTATTTATCCAACTATTTATCTTCTGCTTCTGTCATTTTCTCTTCTTTTAATTAGTTCTTTTATTTTTAATCATGGCGTTTCTGTGTGGAGTTTGCATGTTCTCCCCTAATTCCTCCAAGTGCTCCGGTTTCCCCCACAGTCTAAACACATGCGCTATAGAGGAATTGATTAACTAAATTGGCTGTAGTGTGTGTGTGTGCGTGTGTGTGAATGAGTGTGTATGGGCGTTTTCCAGTGATGGGTTGCAGCTGGAAGGGCATCCGCTGCATATAACATATCCTGGATAAGTTGGCAGTTCATTCCGCTGTGGCGACCCCTGATTAATAAAGGGACTAAGTCGAAGAGAAAATGAATGAACATATTCAGAATTCTCCATGTGTATATGAATATAATATTCATTATTAATATTTTAATATATTTTCAAAGTATTTTCAAAGCATTTCCTACATTCCCCTACATAGGGGACCTGATGAACTAAATTGGGCGTAGTGTATGAGTGTGGGTGTTTCTCAGTAAAGCTGCAGTCTCACTAGAGTTTGAGCTTGCGAAATTCTGTTGCATGTCGCTGCGAAAAGGGGGCGGGATTAAACAAGATGATTAGACATTAAAAAAGCGAGCGATTGCTCCATGTTTTAAATTTCTGTTCAGAGAGGTCATGTTTTGATCCTGGATTGGTTTCACGCAGTCAAGTGATGCGATTTCGCAGGTCAGAGTTCACCAAGCTTGAACTTTGCACCACAGCGAAACTT
>LR812532.1:62360004-62412504 GCA_903798195.1 Danio kyathit | reverse complement strand
ATAGGTGAATTGGGTAAGCTAAATTGGCCATAGTGTATGAGTGTGTGTTTGTGTGTGTGTGAATGAATGTGTATGGTTGTTTGCCAGTACTGGGTTGCAGCTAGAAGGGCATCCGCTGCAGAAAACATATGCTGGATATGTTGGCGGTTCATTCCGCTGTGGCAAATCTGTTTTACGCAGCAGATGCCCTTCCAGCTGCAACCCATCACTGGGAAACACCCATACACTCTCTTTCACACATATACATTACAGACAATTTAGCTCACCCAATTCCCCTACAGCGCATGTGTTTGGACTGTGGGGGAAACCGGAGCACCCGGAGGAAACCCACACCAACACGGGGAGAACATGCAAACTCCACACAGAAACTCAAACTGACCCAGCCAAGGCTCGAACTAGCGACCTTCTTGCTGTGAGGCGACAGCGCTACCCACTGCACCACCGTACTGCCCTCTGAATATACTATATATAAATGTTATGATCTTTTTCTACTTTCCTCAGCAATTACCAATACATTTGTTACAGTTTGATCAGTCATTATTAATCAAAATGCATCTGCTAATTGCAATAGTACGTCATGAGATCTGTTGAATAATTTTAAAACATACAAGATTTATTTGAACAATGCATCAGCGAATATTTAAATAAACATAAAGCAAGATTAATAAACAGTTCAGCTACTGTTAGTTAATAAACAGATGTTAATAAATGATTCAGGAGTGCTTCTTATTGTTTGTTGACATGTTTAAGTTAACAAATGCTTACCAGAGTATGTTTGTCCTTCTGAAGCTGACCTCATTTTTATGCTTTAATTAAATGCTGCAGACTAACGGCGGCCCAAATGACTGCACTGTCTTGTTTTGCAGGTGTGTGTGTGTGAGAGAGAGAAATTAGGCTGACACACACACGCACACACATGCTATACTACAGTATAATCTCCACTTTATTTTGTTAACCCACACATCTGTAATTGCATTTCAGACGAGTTAAGTCTCCTCGTATTGCTTTGTGAGTCACTTCCATGACAAGACAACCAAGCAGAGACCTTCATAGGAGACGTTGCGTAATGAGATTTTTATTCTGCTAATTTAATAACTAATGCAAACACCAAGATGTGTTAGAATGTCTACAGAGCGTCTCGTATATTTGCTCAGCTTCTTTACAGTATGTACAGCACACACACACACACACACACACACACACACACACACACACACACACACACACACACACACACACACACAGAGCCATATCACCCTGCAGACCAAGAGCGGTTGCTCACTGAAGCTAAGCAGGGCTGAGGCTGGTCAGTGTCTGGATGGGAGACCACATGGGAAAACTAGGTTGCTAGGAAGTGGTGTTAGTGAGACCAGGGGGCGCTCAACCTGCGGTCTGTGTGAGTCCTAATGCCCCAGTATAGTGAAGGGGACACTATACTGTCAGTGAGCGCTGTCTTTCGGATAAGATGTTAAACAGAGATCCTGACTCTGTGTGGTCATTAATAATATCATGGCACTTCTGGTAAAGAGTAGGGGTGTCCCTGCTGAAAAAAACAGCTTAAAACCAGCCTAAGCTGGTTGGCTGGTTTTAGCTGGTCGACCAGCCTGGTTTTAGAGGGGTTTTGGCCATTTCCAGGCTGGTTTCCAGCCATTTCCAACCTTGTTTTAGCTGGTCAGGCTGGAAAATGACCAGCTTAAACCAGCTAAAACCAGCTTGGCCAGCCTGGTTTAAGCTGGACATAGCTGGTTTTGGCTGGTCAAGCTGGTTTTAGCTAGTCAACTCCCAGCCTGACCAGCTGAGACCAGGCTGGAAATGGCTGCAAACCAGCCTGGAAATGGCCAAAACCCCTCTAAAACCAGGCTGGTCGACCAGCTAAAACCAGCCAACCAGCATAGGCTGGTTTAAGCTGGATTTTTCAGCAGGGGTAATCCTGGTGTCCTGGCCAAATTCCCTCCATCAGCACTCACCCATCATGGCCTCCCAATCATCCTCATCCACTGAATTGGCTCTATCACTGTCTCTTCAGTCCACCAATAGCTGGTGTGTGGTGAACACACTAGCGCTGTTGTCCTGTGGCTGCCGGAGCATCATCCAAGTGGAGCTGCACACTGGTGGTGGTGTGGAGAGACCACCCTTATGATTGTGAAGCGCTTTGGGTGTATGACCATTCACAGTACACATGCGCTATGTAAATACACATTACATTATATTACATTATATTACATTACAGCACTGATGCACCCACCAGGGAACAGTACTGGTACTGATGTACTGTTAAAGTCAATGTAAATATTTCCCAAATGATGTTTTACAGATTCAGGAACTTCTCACAGTATTTCCTATAATATTTTTTCTTCTGGAGAAAGTCTTATTTGTTTTATTTCAGCTAGAATAAAAGCAGTTTTTAATTCTTTTAAAGCAGTTTTAGCTCAGAGAATACATCCGGCCTCTGAGCGAGCTGAGAGAGGATCACCGTGAGCTCTACTGGTGCTCCTATTGGTTTTCCCTCAAGAAAGTCGCTCTTTATTTGCATAAAGTTGAAGGATTCTCAACTTTGTCGCGTTGCTCGTCACGCCCACCTGGTTGCCAACAGTCGCCAACAGACAGAGTTTGCCGGAAGTCGCTCACTCTCTGTTAAAATGAACAGTCACTTGCTGCTTTGCCGCTGTGAGTCGCTTGTAGTGTGAATGAGGCTTAAATGTGCTTTATAAATACACACACTACATTACATTATATTACAGCACTGATGCACCAACCAGGTAACAGTACTGGTACTCATGTACAGTTGTAGTCAATGTGAATATTTCCCAAATAATGTTTAATAGATTCAGGAATTTTTCACAGTATTTCCTATAATATTTTTTCTTCTGGAGAAAGTCTGATTTGTTTTATTTCGGCTAGAATTAAAGCAGTTTTTAATTGTTTTAAACCCATTTTAAGGTCAATTGCCCCTTAAACAATATTTGTTTTGGATTGTCACTGTTAAGGCTGGTTTTTACCACTCACGGAGCCTGCTTTGCGTTGTGCATTTATACTTCTGCATGCTGTTTGTGTTGCTCTGCAATAACACTTCAGAAACACTAGCTGTAGCAGGTTTTTATGTTCCTCTGTGTCGAGTTTCTTCATGGGTGTTTTGTTTTTTCTGGATGCTACAAGTAGCTAAAACTTACTCATTCAGAGCAGGGAACCAACGGACATGCAACAACTGTAATCATAAGCCAAAGTCAAGTCAAAGTCAGCTTTATTGTCAATTCAACCACATGTACAGGACTTACGGAGAATCGAAATTGTGTTACTCTTAGGGCTTACTCACACTATGCTATCCGAACCGTGCCCAGGCTCGTTTCCCGGATCGTTTGAGAAGTGTGAGTGCTCTGAATCGGGCTCAGGCACGGTACACTTGGGTGGCCCTGGCCCGGTTGGAAGAGGTGGGCCAGAGCGCGGTTCACTTGGGCTCAGGCACGGTACACTTGGGTGGCCCTCGCCCGGTTGGAAGAGGTGTGCCAGAGCGCGGTTCACTTGGGCTCAGGCGCGGTACGCTTACAGTGTGAGTGCAAGTGTGCTTGAGCCTGAAACTGAAAGCGAGATGTGACTTTTTAAGGGACTGTTTCATATGGATTAATTAATCATTCGTACTGTTCAATGAACGCAAACTGTCGTAGATTATTAAAGACGCAAACCCCTCACTGCACGTCAGCTGCACCTTCAGCAAACCTCCTAATTCCTGCAGCACGAGGACTTTATGATTGTTTATGAGCGTCAAAAGTGGCTGATCTGTTTGGCGAAATACTAGACTGAGTGTCACCGCATATCAAACAACTTAAACGATATAACTAAAGAAATCTCCACTGTGCTGAGCGAGAGCGCTTACTGAACAGCACATCATCGTTGACGTAAGCGCGCCCAGGCTCGAATGTAATGTGAGTGCGGGCTGTCGGGGGAGACGGGAGGGGGGACAAGCGTGCTTTGGCCCGATTCAAGGCAACTGTACATAGTGTGAGTACGGCCTCAGACCCTAGGTGCATAACAGAAAATATCAAATAGTATATTAGTGAACACAAAACAAAAGTTTCCAACTGGAGCTTCTTCACGGGACTACCAAACCGACCAATCACAGAGCTTGCACTACGTGTTGTTGTGATGTCTAGTTACATTTTTTTGAGAGCTGCGGCAAGGGCTATATGACCATGCGAAGGCTGCGCTGGACATTCACCAGTCAGAAATGTAGTTAGTGTTTGGTCAACGGCGTGCAGGAATTACACTTGTTACTAAGCCACACTTACATGCTATTTCTGACCGAATAATCAGAGTAGCAGTGAACAATATATGGAGCGCGTCACAGGCTGCCATTGTTTAAAAATGACCCAATGTGAATGTAAAACCAGCTTCAGCTCAGTAAAGCAGGCTAGGAATAGCACTATTTACTGATGTTTTGTTGTTAAACTGAATATAAATCTACATTATCAATGGTGTAAAATGACCCTATGACACTGAATTAGTCACATCAATCTTTCAGCGGTAGATTTCAGTGGCTGAACGACACTTCTGTGCAGATAACCCATTCATAACAACACAATCTTCATCAGCTCTGTGTGACTAATAGAGTTTTAAAACAGAACATGACCTGTCTAACAGAAACACTTCAGCCATGGTGTCGTCCTTCCTCCAGCGTGCAAAACTCACTCCAATATTGATTCAGGAGTTTAACAAGTTTCAATTCAGTATAAGATTTTACCGCGACTGTGACTGTCTCGTCTGCATGTGAACGCGCATGCAGGCGTGCACACGCTAATGGTGGATATGCGTGAACAGACATGCGCAAAAGCCCAAATCTGCATTTGTTGACAGACAGTTTGAGCTACTTATCAGAATTGTGGGCGATGTTGGCCCGACAGTATTTAATTGGATGAAAATGTTTTAGTTTTATACAGGGCTTTACATTAACACCCGCCAACCCGCCAAATGCGGGTAGATTTCAGCTCTGGCCGGTTAGACAGACACCTCCACTAGCCACTTTGGCTGGTTGGAAATCATTTTTAAATAGTTTTAGTTGTAGTTGTAGTTTTCTTAAAAGCAGGGTTTGACAATAAGCCTGGCCCAATATTCGTGCAAATGTGATCTTAGAATCGAGAAGCAGCACGACTGACAAAAATAACTGTGTTCGCGCGAGCAGAAAGCAGGTAAATACCGAACGAGAGGATGATCACTCGCACGCACAGATGATGTGATGCGCGCGACTGTTAAAAAGCGTGCACGCTCCCGTTTACTTGCGCGAAGCAACCATCAACGTGCCTAGAGGAAGCGCAACTGGTGTGATCGGTGATTGAAATAGACTGGACAAAGAGCGATGATCGTGCACCCACAGTCCTGCTGCTTTCAAGAGCTCAAGATTAAAACAAAAATACACATATTCTTTTATAAGCAGCAGCGGTCACTGCTTTCATTTACAGGCCTATATTAACCGTGCACGTGATCATCCTTTTATTATCAAACACGGTATGTTTCACCTGCTTTCTTTTGCTTACAGTTATTTTTGTTAATATGGTTTAATTATATTTCTTTATAATAACATTGCTTAAATGGGAGATTACTCCCCGTTTATGTTAACTGCTGATATGGGACTTTTAGCCAGGACAGATTGCTGTGCATATTTTAGATACATGACAATAATTATTTTCTTAAATGTAATGTTTTTTTAAAGAAAAGTTGTGTTGAATTAAAAAGTGCACCTATACAGCTATATTTTCCTTGTTTTTACACAATAAAAAATAGTGGCTAAGAAATGCTTATTTGGTGTGGACGGAGATAAATTTGGTAAATCCTTAATTTTGAGCCCTGAAAAGTCCTGTGAAATAAAAACTGATAGCATTGCGACACAACCCATTTGCTCATGCACACTGAGCAAGCTAATACACAATACACACAAGAAGTTAAATGAATGAGAAGGCATGTGGACACAACACATCTAAATCAAGTCATTTTAGCATGTCAAAGTCAAATTTAAGCATATAAAGTATATTTTCCCAACAAGAAAATTGTGGCTAGTGAAAATGGCGAGTGGCTAGTAATGTTGGAAATCTACTAGCCACCAAGGCTGGTGATCAAAAAAGTTAATGTTAAGCCCTGGTTTTATACCTTCACCCAGAATATGAAAGTACATATGAACACATTTATATCATTTATACTTTAATCATTACTATTGGACTGTGATGAGACTTTCAACCAGCACAACAAAACATGTTTCTAAAGACAATCACCTACTGCACCTTTAAGCCTTTAAATGTCACTTTAAGCTGAATACTAGTGTCTTAAAGAATATCTAGTCAAATATTATGTGCTGTCATCATGGAAAAAATAAAATAAATCAGTTATTAGAAATGAGTTAGTAAAACTATTATGATTATAAATGTGTTGAAAAAATCTTCTCTCTGTTAAACAGAAATTGTAAAAAAAATATGAGGGGTTAATAAGTCAGGAGGACTAATAATTCTGACTGTAGTTCCCTCCTGAACGCGTCTTTAATCACGTTCAGTTTGCATTTCAGTTTACACTGAAAACATGATCAATTACTCCGTCCTCTTTGCCTCCGCCTCGCTGGATTCTAGCAAACAGGGTTTCATGTGCTAATATTTACAGCCGAATTTTCCAATATCACGCTTTCCTGCTTCATTCGCCTTCCTGTGTGGAAACGGCTTCCCTGTAGAACAAAACAATTATTTATGGTAAAATGCACTAGTGCATGTTTTATCAAGGCATTGCATAATTGTTTCCTTCTCCAGGATTCTGGTGGGATTTCACAGTTTTTTCCTCCAAAACGTTATTTATTTATCTGTCACTGTGCGGCTTTGCCTTGATGGACTGTGAAACGTTGGTCAGTTGCTTCTGCTTCGGTTTTGTAAGAGTAAATTCTGATTAACATCAAGTATTATAACTAGAATGATACAAATGAGAATAAAGGGTTTTAAAAAAGCTATAACAAGGCAAGGCAAGTTTATTTCTATAGCACATTTCATACACAGTGGCAGTTCAAAGTGCTTTACATAAACAGGAATAAAAGAGACAAGAATAAAAAAAAAAACAGATAATACAAATGATTAAAAACAGATGAAAATGTGTTAAAACAGGTTATAAAAGAACATAAAGACACAATAGTGTGACCTGTGGGCTGTAGCACAGTGCTCTTTCAGTACAGGCACAGCTAAACAGATGTGTGTTCAGTCTTGATGTGAATGTGTCTAATGTTGGAGCACATCTGATCATTTCTGGAAGCTGATTCCAGCAGCAGGGGGCGCTGTTAGTAGGCTGATTCACCCTGCTTTGGCTGAACTCTTGGAATTTATAGTTTATATGACCCTAATGATCTAAGTGATCTGTTAGGTTTGTATTCAGTGAGCATATCTGTAATGTATTGAGCTCCTAGGCCATTTAGTGATTTATAGACAAGTAATAGTACTTTAAAATCTATTCTGAATGTAACTGGGAGCCAGTGTAGAGACCTGAGGACAGGTGTGATGTGCTCAGATTTCCTGGTTCTGGTCAGAATCCTGGCCGCAGCGTTCTGGATGAGCTGCAACTGTCTGACTGTCTTTTTGGGAAGGCCTGTGAGGAGGCCGTTACAGTAATCCACCCTGCTGCTGATAAAAGCATCAACAAGTTTCTCTAAGTCTTCACTGGAAACAAAGCATCTGATTCCTGCAATGTTTTTGAGATGATAGTATGCTGATTTAGTTACTGCTTTGACATGACTATTGAAACTCAGATCTGACTCCAGAGTCACACCAAGATTCTTGACCTTATTTTGTGTTGTTTGCCCCTTAGAGTCAAGGCACACATTCACCTTGAGAACCTCATCTCTGTTCCCAAATGCAATGACTTCAGTTTTCTCTTTGTTTAACTGAAGGATGTTTTGGCACATCCAACTGTTCATTTCATCAATGCATTGGCAGTGGGTGTAGATGGGGCTGAAGTCATTAGGCAGTAAGGCAAAGTAGATCTGAGTGTCATCAGCATAGCTGTGGTAGGAGATTTGGTTCTTTCTCAATATTTTGCTCAGCATAATATTGCTACCAGCGCATTTTATTTTCAGCTGAGGAATAATAAAAAACATTGACAAGCAGTCAGAATCAACCTTGCTTTAACCTTTTCGGATCTCTCCATTTCAATAGACATCATGTCAAATGTATTTATATATTCATTTATTTGTTTGTTTTTTATTAGTTTGTTGATTTGATTGATTGATTGATTGATTGATTGATTGATTGATTGATTGATTGATGGAATGAATAAATTTAAAGCCTGCTGATATTGGACATTTATCATCCAGTTAAATGGCTGTAAAGCTCTGCCTGTTGCAATTTAAAAAAATAGCATGGCAGCACTTTGTTACCAACATATTGTAGAAGCAACATTTGCAATGGTTTTATTTGCATTTATTGATGTGTTTGACAATATTCCATAGATTGTGTAGAGAAAAGGATTACATTTACTAATTGAAGTTAAAAATCAATTGTAGAATTACATCATGATTAATGAAAAAAAATTATATATATTCACGGTCACCGGCAATCCAACCTGAGCAGATCGCTGGGATATACACTGATCACTAACGAACTACAAATCTACCATTTCATGGACTACAAGATCCAGTCATGCACCACACACACTCACAGCAGTTCCTAATCCTGACAGATTGCATACACACAGCCGGAGGATTGTCAAGGACTGATTACATTGACTATTTAAGCAGCACAGACCCACACACTGTTGCTGAGTCTTGTTTACTACACTTGTGACATTACAATGCGTTTCCTTTATCTTGCTTTGCCAGGTTTGGACCCTCACCTTGTTTGTCTGTTTTGAAATGAATGTTAAATGTTTGTAACTTTCAGAAGAAAGAGAACAACACATTTAGCGCATCTATCATATACCCTGCGCAATAAGGCGCAAAACATGTTTGTTGATATTTTCAGACAAACGCAACCCTAATTTTCCCAATTTGCGGCACGTTGTTTAAATAGCAAATCCATTTGCGCCACTTTCTGGACTCATGGGTGTTCTGGTCTGTAAAGGAGGCGTGTTAAGATGTATTGTTGGAGTGTTGCTATTTTGAGGAACTGAAGCAGGAGCAGGTCTAAAGTCCCGCACAGAGCGCATTAGTTGTGTGCCTTAAACGCTTACACATTGCTGAATACACACAGGATGAACAGCAATACACACATATTTTATATATGAAAAATAATTAAAGGATTAAAATGATACAAAAATGATTATTTTCTACATCAATATAAACACCACTGCCTTCCTGCCTTCTTCACCTCGGGGGACTTTTTCAGTTTATTCATGACAATCTGCATCTGTATAATGTTATTATTATTAGCAGTATTATTTATTATCTGCAGATTTATATTTGTTTTAATAAACACAAGTGTAGATTTGTCCACCTGTGGGGTTTTGGAGACGTCTGCATCACCATATGGGGCATAAGAACAGGACGTGTGTTTGGATATAACTCAGTTGTTTGACCACACTTCATTATTATTGTTCATTTATTCCTTTGCTGGAGATTAGAACTGAATTTAGAAATAGTTTTATTCAAATCTGTTTGCTTAACAAAGGAAATTAAATATGTGGGTTAATGGATGTGTTCAGTGGAGTGAGTTTCCACCGTTTCCTTACTCCACCAAAGTAAAGGAGTAAAGAGTAAAAGTAAAGAGGCTGAATGGAGGAGGCTCGTTCTTTATCCTCGCGCTGCAGATGCTCTGTTTAACTGTTTTCTCACTAGTGAAGTGTTCAGTTTTTACACTTACAAAGTCCGCCATGTAAATAGCAAATGCACCATGGAGCGACGCAACTGATTCCTTAAGGGAATGAGAGATGAGACTCTGATTGGTTTAATACAGGTTATGCTCAAAACACACCCAGAACTCATGAAGAGAATAAGCACAACCCTGTTAGACCATGCGCCGGGGCGCAGTGCGTATTCTTCTATCCTCAAAATAGCCAAATTGGATTAAGACAGCCGTAAAGCTTTTGCAGCATGCGCTTTAGACTTTGCACCTAGAGCCCTTCATCTCTTTGTTTGAGTTATCCTCAATGGTTGGCATCATCTCTTCGTATGTGTGGTTCTTGAGTTAATAAAACCAATATTACTCAAGTTTTACTCAAACACCTAACTATAAGTCATAAATGCAGAGAAATGAAAATATCTTATCTTTTTATTTTTCCTGCTGGCGCTGTTTTTCCTCTCATGCTATACACTCCAAATTGAGGATATAATCCATATAAAGTGGATCATATGATCAATTTAAATGGGCTGAATTTAAACAAACAAATTCATTTCCCAGAGATGGGTTGCGGCTGGAAGGGCATCCGCTGCGTAAAATCGTGCTGGATAAGTTGGCGGTTCATTCCGCTGTGGCGACCCCGCAAGGGACAAAGCCGACAAGAAAATGAATGAATGAATGAAAATTCAATTCATCTTTATTTGTATAGCACTTTTACAATGTAGATTGTGTCAAAGCAGCTTCTCATAGAAGATTATAGTGAATGTAAACAGTGTCAGTTCAGTTTTCAGTGTTTAAGTTCAGTTTAGCTCAGTTCAGTGTGGTTTAATATTCACTACTGAGATTCCAAACACTGAAGAGCAAATCCATCGATGCGCAGCTCTACAGATCCCGAACCATGCAAGCCAGTGGCGACAGCGGCGAGGAAAAAACTTCACCAATTGGCGAAAGTGAAGAATTAAAAAAACCTCGAGAGAAACCAGGCTCAGTTGGGCACGACCATTTCTCCTATGGCCAAACGTCTTGTGCAGAGCTGCAGTCAAGGCGCCGGAGGCGGAGAATGCTGGACCTTTAGCGAAGACTCGTCTGTCCCCGGAGCGTCACAGGAATCAGTCTCATGCTCTCCACTCCTCCATGACCACCACAGCAGCTGCTCAGGATACTGCCTGGTCCAGGATAATGGAAACCTTGGGATCATCTCGTCGCTGGTCTTGTATCAAATCAGTGCCGCTGCATAGTCTGAAGGCCTCGGGATGAGTACCCCCAGATGGAAATAGAGAATAAAGAGAATAATTAGCGTAGCCGCTGTTCATAGTGTATATAAACGAGATGCAAAAACCTGCGTGGACATTCATGTAACATGCCGCTAAGTGATGCACTGAGTGTATGCTTTGCTAAAAAGATTGAATTGTGAGTTTTGAATTGTGAGAGTGTGTCTGAGCCTTGGACATCATCAGGAAGGATATTCCAGAGTTTAGGAGCCATAAGTGAGAAGCCTCGACCTCCTTTACTCGACCTTGCAATTCTAGGTACTACCAGAAGCCCTGAGTTTTGAGATCTTAAAGAGCGGGTTGGATTGTAGCGAGACAGGAGGTTGGTTAGATAAACAGGAGCTCGATTATTTAAAGCTTTATAGGTAAGGAGTAATATTTTAAATTCAATACAAAACTTAACAGGCAGCCAGTGTAAGGAGGATAACATTGGGGTGATATGATCATATTTTCTAGACCTGGTAAGAACTCTGGCAGCTGCATTTTGTACTAGCTGGAGTTTGTTAATAGAGGATGCTGGGCAACCAGCAAACAGAGCATTACAGTAGTCCAGCCTAGAAGTCAGTTGAACATTACTAAATTTATTTAGTTTAAATTCAGCCCAAATAAATAATTTGCAACCGCTTACCTTAAGAAAAATGTAGTAAATCTAATGTGTCATTTCTTTTTTACAGTGTATTTACAGTATTTATCAGTCTTTGTTCTCTTTTATAAACTATGAGGCAGCGATCTAGAGAAGCTAAGAAGTCTTCTCTCATTATTTTTCTCCCATGCAGTATTTATCAGTCATTGTGCTCCTTTATAAACTATGAGACAGCGATCCGCGGCAGCAGCTCCTGTTTTATATGCAAAACTCCAGTGTTTTGTACGTATATAGGCTTGTTCTGGTGACGTGGTCTCTTGTATTGTCTCTCTCTGGCCTACATAATAGCCAGTCCTGTGTTGAGGAGAATCCTGAGGGGCAGGTTTAATAACCCAGATAGATAGTGCTGTTAGATTTCTATCTGCAGGCACTCTGTCTCTGCCTGCGAAACCACCAGGTGCTTCACTCTAAGCATTCACAACGCTTCCCTGCGCCATGTAAATAACATTTTTCACCAGAGAAACAGGTTTTGGGAGAAAAAGGGTGTTTGTGTGAGAGGAAGCCAGGTGAGAAGAATCACACGGCTGCTTCTATTTCAGAGGACGAAAGTGAGCAATGTTTTTGTTTTGTGTCGATTTTTTTCGATTGTGCAAATGAGAGAAACTGTTAGGAATGGTGTGTAAATCTGTGACGCTTTCTACTCTGCGGTGCATGCAGTGCAGGTAATGCGGTGCAGGTAATAATGTTAATTATAATTAAAAATAAGACGTTTCTTAATACAAAGAGTTTGGGGAATGCCTAACATGGTTTGCATTTCAAATGAGAAATATTTAGTTATGTTTATGGAGGCCTTAAGAACAGAGAAAGTCTACTTTTACACTGTAAAATCCAACTTTATCAAATGAAATGAGTGTAGTTAACTCAAAATTTACTGAAAGTTAACTTACTCATTTGAAAAGAGTTTTGAACTCTGTGTTGAAGGTAATGAGTTAATTAAATACCTCATTACTTCAAGTTAAATGGAGTAAGTTCACCGTACTCATGAAGATTAGTTTAACTCAAATGGTTTGTAGCAATCAGTTTCCTCAAATGGTTTGAGTTGCCTTAACTTATTAGGTCTTACAGTACTCAGTTGGTTTGAGTTCTCTTCATTTATTGGGTTTTACTGTGCTCAAATTGCTTCATTTACTCAAATGGATTAAGTTCACATTACTCATTAGGATTAGTTTTTGAACTTAAATGTGAAGTGCAAAAGACAACCAAAGTAGATACCAAAAATTGTGACTTTATTTACTTAAAAACTTTATTACTAAAAGTGAGCAAAAAAAAAAAAAACGAAATAATCAAAAATAAAGAAAATATAAGGCAAAAATATGTATTTACAATATATACAACACTGAGACAAATACAAAGACGGGGAAAAACAAGAGAGCTGGCAGAAGAGACGTGGACAGCGCTAAAGAAATGAAAAGAACAAAACCCAAACTATATCTAACTTCCCAGAAGCGTCTAACTAACTACATATGTGAAAACGAAATAAACACGCGAAGAGTCTTCCGAGTCCTAACTATCTACTCTGTCTATCCAAAGAGTACAAGGGGTGGTGCTCGCCCCTAACCTGATGTACTAAACACAAGAGTAGTCCCACGTGTTGCAAGATGTATGTCACGTGACCTTCTTACCTGTCCGATTCGTCCAAGCCTCGTAAACAACGTTAATGAGAAATGAAATGATATTATAAATGATGGACGGATAACCCAACGCAATCTCACGGCAATTCGTAACTTTTTGATTTAGTGGCTAATTCGTAAGATCTAATTTGTACAAATTAGTACGATTTGCTCATCAACCAATGGCGGTTGGGGTTAGGGGTGGGGTTAGGTGCCACGCCTCCTTTTTAAAATCGTACATTTTCGTACGAATTTGTACGAATTAGCCACTAAACTGACAAAACGTAAAATACTTGTTTCTTCGTGAGATCAGGCTGGATAACCTGCACACAGAAACGGGCAACAACAAAACACAGTCAGATAGGGTTTTCTTTCTTTCGCAACGCTACAACAAAAGCAAGAGTGACAAGGAAAAAGAAGAAAAAGGGGCTGGTGAGGGGTCTGGCGCGCGCTTTTATGACGGGTGGTCTTTGCTTATTGGATGTGACGTAAGAGTGACATAACCGGGAAGGACCAATGAACGAAACCTGAGAATAATGAAAGCAGATACGGGAGAACAGAGCGAGAGAGAGAGAAAAGAAAAACACAAACAGAGCACAAACAACACAAATACATAACACATCTGCATCAACGTTATTTAAAATCATTTCTGCACAAAATAAATGCAAGTGAAATGCCTCCTTTAATGATTCAAACAATGTTTATGAAAATAAAATGTCAAAATATAGGTCAAATAATACCATTGTGTAACAGATATATTTTTGAAATTTATATTTATATTTCCTTATTATAGGTCTTAATAAATAAATAAATTCATTCATTCATTCATTCATTTTTCTTTGGCTTAGTTCCTTATTTCTCAGGGGTCGCCACAGCGGAATGAACTCCCAACTAATCCGCCATATGTTTTATGCAGCGGATGCACTTCCACCTGCAACTCAGTACTGGGAAACACACACACACACACACACACACACACACACACACACACACACACACACACACACACACACACACACACACACACACACACACACCACACACACACACACACACACACACACACACACACACACACACACTATACGGCCAATTTAATTCATCAACTCTCTTATAGCGCATGTGTTTGGAATGTGGGAAACCGGAGCACCCGGAGGAAACCCATGCCAACACTGGGAGAACATGCAAACTCCACACAGAAATGCCAACTCACCCAGCTGGGACTCGAACCAGTGACCTTCTTGCTGTGAGGCCACAGTGCTAACCACTGAGCCACTGTGATGCAAACATAAAAAAATGAACACTGCGGGAAAAATCTCTAAAATTTCAAACATTTCTTGAACTACTCATTGTTCCTACATAAAGAAATACATGTTCACTATACATTTTCACAGCTTTATATTCCCTACATTGTCATTCCCTGCAATTTACGGCAAGGAGAATTCAAGGTGAAAATTCCAGCTGTTTTCTGTCCTCCTGTCATTACTTAATTTAACCATCATTCAGCAGGTCTTGTCATCTTCCCCTGGGCTTCACTTGTCCCGCTTCCAGTGTAATCCAGACTCAATTTTGCATTTTAATATTAATAAGGTTTGTCAATGTTAAGCAGTCATGTGAATGCAGGGAATAAAGTTGAAAATTACTCACCAGGGTTTTACCCCCGAGGAGCTGGAAAATATGAATTATTACACCCATTTAATCTACTAATGCAGCCTCAATAAAACTCACATTACTGTAATTTAAATCCAGCTCATTAAACTTTTCCAGAGATTATTAAAACAACTGTCAGAAAGAAGCAAAACGGAGAAGCGTCTAATAAAGTTTGCGGTTTAAATGATTTTAAAAAGGAGAGCAGGTTGCAGGATTTTTGGTAATTAAAACAGTGTTTCAAAGGCGCTGTGAGTTTTGGCAGGTGACGCACGCTGACCTGATTAACCTACAAATTGATATTAAATCTCAAGATGTCTTTCTTGGCTCTCAGTTAATACAATCCGAAGCCTAATTAAGCAGTTAATACACCAAATGAGATGTAGTGGCTGTGTGGCATGGGTGTAATGAGGAAATCCTGATAGTTTCAGTCATCTGGCATTGCCGGACTTTAAACTGGAGGAAAACCATTGCAGATTGGACTGTTATGGGTTCCGTATAACTAAAGTGTGTCCTCCAGCATGTGTGATGCAATGTTATTTACCATAGAACATGATTTAAAAAGTTTTGCTGAAAGTTTGCACCAAGAATCTCACAGTTTAAGCAAACACAAAATCTAAATCCTGCTCACTATATTCAAACTTGCATCATTATGGGATTTATTTGCAATATTTTCCTCTGTTGACCTTCCTTGCAAATTCAAGTTGATGATCCAAGTTTTAGTAGTGTGCAGGATTATTATTATTATTATTTTTTTTTGCATGTTTTACTGTACTCTGATTCATCTATATAGGATTCACATGTGCTAATCACTATGTTTTTCATTAAATGTCCTTACAAATACAGTTGGATGATGCAAGTTTTAGTAGTGTGCATGATTTATTATTATTATTGTTATTGTTATTATTATTATTATTATTATTATTATTATTATTATTATTATTATTATTTATTATTTATTTTTGCATGTTTTATTTGTACTCTGATTCATCTATATAGGATTTACATGTGCTATTCGCTATGTTTTCTATTGTATGTTGGAAATTATGATTTAGGATTTTACATTTGGCTTAATATTTCACTGAAATGCTTTTCTTACTTAGATTTTTTGTCTTATTTCTAGTCCAAAGATTCAAATACCCATAGTCCCGACATATTGTCTTGTTCTAAGAAATAATATGCCAAAATAAAATGACTTTTTCCATAAAAACAAGGCAAATAATCTGCCAATGGAATAAGAAATATAATCTTGTTTTCCCCTGTTGACATTAGATTATTTTGCAGAGCTCATTGGCAAATTATTTTACTTGTTTTAATGAAAAATTCACTTAATTTAGACATTATTTCTTAAAAGATGACAATATGTTTTGCTTGTATAGAAAATACTTCTTGATTTAAGAATTGTTAGATATTTGGACTACAAATCAGACAAAAAACTAAGAAAAGCATTTTTTGCAGTGTTCAGTTTTTTTTTTTTTTGCATTATTTTCCTCTGTTGACCTTTCTTGCAAATACAATTTGATGATGCAAGTTTTAGTAGTGTGCAGGATTATTATTGTTATTTATTTTTTGCATGTTTTATTTATACTCAGATTCATCTAAATATGATTCACATGTGCTAGTCTCTATGCTTTCTATTGTATATTGGAAATTGAGATTTAGGATTTTACATTTGGTTTAGCATTTCAGTGCAATGCTTTTCTTACTTAGATTTTTTGTCTTGTTTCTAGTCTAAATATCCAAATACCCATAGTCCCAACATATTGCCTTGTTCTAGAAAATAATATGCCAAAATAAAGTGAATTTTTCAATAAACCAAGCCAAATAATCTGCCAATTTAATAAGAAATATAATCTTGTTTTTCCTTTTTGACATTAGATTATTTTGTTTGACTCATTGGCAGATTATTCTGCTTGTTTTAATGAAAAATTCACTTAATTTTGACTCATTATTTCTGAAAAACAAGACAATATGTTTTGCTTGTCTAGGAAATACTTCTTGATTTAGGAATTGTTAGATATTTGGATTAGAAACAAGACAAAAAAATCTAAGTAAGAAAAGCATTTTTTGCAGTGTTCACAGTTTTCTTTTTTGCAATATTTTCCTCTGTTGAATGTCCTTACAAAAACAGTTGGATGATGCAAGTTTTAGTAGTGTGCAGGATTTATTATTATTATTATTATTATTATTATTATTTTTTATTTTTTTTGCATGTTTTATTGTACTCTGATTCATCTATATAGGATTTACATGTGCTATTCTCTATTTTTTTATTGTATGTTGGAAATTATGATTTAGAATTTTACATTTGGTTTAACATTTCAGTGCAATGCTTTTCTTACTTTTCTAGTCCAAATACCCATAGTCCCAACATATTGTCTTGTTCTAGAAAATAATATGCCATATTTAAGTGAATTTTTCATTAAAACAAGCCAAATTATCTGCCAATGGGGTAAGAAATATAATCTTGTTTTTCTTTTTTTGATAAACGATTATTTTGCTTGGCTCATTGGTAGATTATTTTTCTTGTTTAAATGAAAAATGCACTTAATTTTGACATATTAATTCTAAAACAAGACAATATTTGTAAATACTTCTTGATTTAAGAATTGTTAGATTATTGGACTAGAAACAATATTCGCAGTTTTTTTTTTTTTGCAATATTTTCATCAGTTGACCTTCCTTGCAAATACAATTGGATGATTCAAGTTTTAGCAGTTTGCAGGATTATTATTATTTTTTGCCTATTCACCTATATAGGATTTACATGTGCTGGTCATGATGTCTTCGTATGTTGGAAAACATGACAGAATTTTACATTTGGCTTAATATTTCACTGCAATGCTTTTCTTACTTAGATTTGTTGTCTTGTTTCTCATCCAAATAATCAAATACCCATAGTCCCAACATATTGTCTGGTTATAAACAAATTATATGCCAAAATAAGTGAGTTTTTCCATAAAACTAGCCAAATAATCTGCCAATGGGGAGATTTCCCTTTGACATTAGATTATATAGACTGGAAACAAGACAAACAAATCTAAGGAATAAAAGCATTTTTTGCAATGTTCACAGATTTTTTTTAAACTCCCAGTGACAATTTCCATAAGACAAAGCTTTTATAAAAACTGATGGTAATACTACGGTAACACAACTATTATTGTTATATAAACAAATGACTCAATACTATAGTTAACTATAGGATTTATTATATTACAATACACCACAGTTTACTGTAGAATCTCCAGTATTTATTACAGTTCACTTTAGTTAATACCACAGTATGCTGTAGCAATCAAAGTGTTGTAAATACTATAATGCATACACTACAATACACTTAACTATAGTATGGTGCAAAATCACTGCTATAAAATTCTATAGTGTTAAAAAAAAAGAAATCTAATGCACATGTCTAAATGTGATGCTGCAAACGCACACTTCATCTTCACATTTGATTTTAAAACTGACAGTGTATTAGTTTATTTTAAAGGGCACCTATAATGCAAAAATCACTTTTATGTGGGGTTTAAACCCAGTTGTGTGTTAGCAGTGTGTGAATATCTCCAGCTTCTAATGGTAAAGATTAATTAATTGTATTATTTATAATCAGACTTGATAAAGGCAGTCTGCAAAAACACTTTGATTGACATTCTCCCTTTCTATGTGTGATCAGAGGGGGAAAGCCCCGCCCACTATTGCCCATCTCTCCCTCATTAGCATAACTAGCAGCCCTGAGTGAGAAGCAGCCGTCTGTCCTGTAGCCATTAGAGTGTTTGAGCTGCTGAAGATAATGTCAGCATAGACTAAGAGGATTATAGATGTGGAGTTTTTGATGAAGCACAAATGAACAGTGGAGTATGGAATCTAACATTATGTTGACAAATAGGCTCCGCCCTCTTTTGAAAAGAGCACAGTCTCATTTGAATTTAAAGCGACAGTCACCAAAACGACACAATTAGGATCAAAGCCTATAGAGCAGCAGTGTCCAAACTCAGTTCTGGAGGGCCAGTGTCCTGGAGAGTTTAGCTCCAACCCTATAATCAAACACACCTGAACTAATCAAGCTCTTACTAGAAATACTAGCAACTTTCTGGCTGGTGTGTTGAAGCAAGTTGGAGATAAACTCTTGACGACACCGGCCCTCAAGGACTGAGTTTGAACACCCCTACTATAGAGGGTCAGTTTCAGAGAGTTATGGCACATTATTTGTGTGATATTCTGAGCTGAAGCTCCTCATACACACTCCAGGCACATCAGAGACTTATTTTACATCTTGCAAAAAGGGTCAGAATAGGTCCTTTTTAATTGCGCACATGCATATATGAATTTATAATGCATTTTTGTTCATTTTGCTGGTGTTTCCTTGCTGTAGATGTAGCCTATGAATCCTCCAGATGGTGTCAAGCGTCTGTCCTGTCCACTAATGCTCGTCATCTGTAGTCTGTTAGCGGTTTGAGCGTGGTCTCTGGCCCGTTTCAGCACACCATGACAGATGAGTCGGCAGCAGAAATGGGACATTGTCCTCTAGTGTCATTTATTAGTGAGGTTGTGCAGGCCGCGGCCCAGGCATCCAGGCTAATTCAGAGGCTGTAGATCAGTCACAGTCATTTAGACGGACCAGCACTGCTCCTGGACACAAGATCTTATCCCAGACACTGATATATCAAGTGCTTTCTAACACACTAGATCATTCCCTACAGCCCAGATCGCTTAGCAGAGCACAAACACTGCCAGGGAGGGCCATTGTTAGAGGATTTGTCTACATTATTTTGTGAATCTGAAATGCGTTACTTATGAAATGCACTACTTTTGCTGTACATTTCAGATGACAAATCCACTAGAGGGCACTGTCTACATTTTTTGGGAACCTGAAATGCGTTATTTATGAATATGTTAGTTTTGTTGTACGTTTCCGATCACAAATCCACTAGAGGGCGCTGTCTACATTATTTTGTGAATCTGAAATACGTTACTTATCAAATACATTACTTTTGTTGTTCGTTTCAGATGAAAAATCCACTAGAGGGTGCTGTCTAAATTTTTGTGAATTTGAAATACGTTACTTATGAAATGCATTACTTTTGTTGTATGTTTCAGACAACAAATCCACTATAGCAATGGTCTTAAACTCAATTCCTGGAGGGCCGCAGCTCTGCATAGTTTAGCTCCAACCACCTCCAGCTCACAGTTCCTTAATAGTCTCTAGTAGTTTTGAACATCTTGATTAGTTGGATCAGCCGTGTTTGATTAGGGTTGGAGCAAAACAGTGCAGAGCTGCGGCCCTCCAGGAATCCAGTTTGTAACTTATGCACTAGAGGGCGCTGTCTACATTTTTTTAAATCTGAAATATGTTACTTATCAAATACATTACTTTTGTTGTACATTTGAGATGACAAATCCACTAGATGGCGCTGTCTGCATTTTTTGTGCATCTTAAATATGTTAACTTATGAAATGCATTATTTTTTGTTGTACGTTTCAGATGACAAATCCACTAGAGGGCGCTGTCTACATTTTTGTGAATCTGAAATACGTTACTTATCAAATACATTACTTTTGTTGTACGTTTCAGATGACAAACCCACTAGAGGGCGCTGTCTACTTTTTTTGGGAACCTGAAATGCGCTACTTATGAAATACGTAAATGTCGTGATATGGTTCAGATGAAAAATGCACTAGAGGGCGCTGTCTACATTTTTTTATGAATCTGAAATACATTACTTATGTAATGCATTACTTTTGTTGTACGTTTCCGATCACAAATCCGCTAGAGGGCGCTGTCTGCATTTTTGTGAATTTGAAATACGTTACTTATGAAATGCATTACTTTTGTTGTACGTTTCAGACAACAAATCCACTATAGCAATGGTCTTAAACTCAATTCCTGGAGAACCGCAGCTCTGCATAGTTTAGCTCCAACCACCTCCAGCTCACAGTTCCTTAATAGTCTCTAGTAGTCTTGAACATCTTGATTAGTTGCATCAGCTGTGTTTGATTAGGGTTGGAGCAAAACAGTGCAGAGCTGCGGCCCTCCAGGAATCCAGTTTGTGACTTATGCACTAGAGGGCGCTGTCTACATTTTTTTATTAATCTGAATTGCTTATGAAATATGTTACTTTTGTTGTACATTTAAGATGAAAAACCCACTAGAAAGCGCTGTCTACATTTTTTGTGAATCTGAAATATGTTAACTTATGAAATTCATTACTTTTGTTGTACGTTTCAGATCACAGATCCGCTAGAGGGTGCTATAGCAATGAAATTTGTAGTTTGTTAATTATTATTTTTATGATTTATTTTTTTTTATTTTTTTTTGCAATAGCATGTTAAATGTATTAACTTTCTCTACCTAAAGATCTTAGATGACCAAGCAGTTATTTAATGGATAAAAACAGTTTTGTTTAATTTCACCAAAATGTATAGTCTATTTTCACTGAGAAATGGATTAAAATATTAATTTACAAAATAGTGTATACTCATTTATGCTAAGCACTGTATATTAGTCATATATAATCGATATAGTATTTTGGGGGCCACTATAAATGTCTCCACCTTTCACCTCTGCTGCTATATTTCATTCTTAAAAACACAGAAACAGAAAGAAGAATGTGTTTTGTGTTTTGCGGCGGTGTTTTTGTTGCGTCGTTTAAAGCCTGTGACAGGATCAAGCGGATGCGTTCTCTCTTTGCTGAAGGGTTTAGAGTTCAGCCGCTCCACAATGCAGGAATGATCTGAATTCAGCTTATCTCACCGCATCTGTCCCCACTGTCTGATTGAGTGAAACAGGGCAAGTCTTTCTGTCACCTACAAGAGGCTTCAGCTAATGCATCCACCTGTCCACTGTCAACATGCTGCTGCTGTGTGTGTGTGTGTGTGTGTGTGTGTGTGTTCCTGCTATTCCCTACATTACAAGAAATATACAGTAATCTAGTTTAGCAATATCTGTAATTGATGACCTTGTCAGGACATTTTTGGGCTCACTGAGGAAAACAGCTCATAAATAACTAAATAAATCTAATAAATCAATTTAGATTTTTGAGAATGTAGAAATGCAGATTGTTTCCTGTTATGGTTGAGGTTGAGAGGAGAGAATTTAAAGATTGTACAGTAGAAACATCATTACATCTATGGGAAGTCCTCATAAAGATAGCTTTGTGTGTGTGTGTGTGTGTGTGTGTGTGTGTGTGTGTGTGTGTGTGTGTGTGTGTGTGTGTGTGTGTGTGTGTGTGTGTGTAAACAATGTAATGTATTGTAATATAGTATACTGGTACCAGTACTTGTTGACCTTGTGGGGACATTTTTCAACACGGGCTCATTGGGTAAATGTGCCCTGGTGTACATTTTTGAGAACCAAGAAATATGTGCTTGTGGGTATATATGGCTGCATTTTGGCTGGCTTTGATGCTCTAATTTGCTTTTGAAAACACTGTGGGTTGTGTTTATTGAAAGGAGTGTGTGGTTCAGTCGATATCAAACTGATTTCAAGAGTTCACACTTAGCTGATGATTAAATATAAAGCTTGTTTGGCATGCTGTCCCGGGAGAGAGCCCTGAGCTCATGAGATCCTCGAGCCCGGGGCTCCCTCCCGTTGCAAGGCGAGAGGGGAGATCGAGCTCAGGTAGATCTCGAGAACTCCCCCTTCGTAGTGTTAAAGAGCAGATAGTAGTTCTCTTTAACGAGATAGGTACTACATAAGGAGCAAGTCTATAAAGTTGATCAATAAATAATTTAGGTTGCGTGTTTTTAAAATCGGTGGGAGGAAACCGGAGGACCCGGAGACAACCCACTTGAGTACGGGGAGAACATGCAAACTCTGCACAGAAAATGCCCACTGGTTAGGTACAGCCTAGAACCATTGACATTCTTGCTGTGAGGCAACAGCGCTAAGCACTGGGCCACCGTGTCACCCATCTAGAGAAGGGAAGGAGTAGGGGTGGAAGGGGGGATTCTTCAAAGCGAAGATAGTGGTGATATGAAACCCGGGATATTTATAGTAGTTTAGGGATCATCTGATTGATGCATGTTGATTTGGATAATGTGGGTCCAGCTGCTAGCAATCATAAGCACGTGATCCTCTCGAAATTAGTTTATAAATAAACTTCACTTCAAGAGTTCACACTTAGCTGATGATCAATAAAGCGTAATTGGTATGCTGTCCCGGGAGAGAGCCCTGAGCTCGTATATCCTCGAGCCCGGGGCTCCCTCCCGTTAGAAGGGCGAGAGGGAAGTTCGAGCTCAGGAAGGTCTCGAGAACTCCCCCGCTTATCGCCGTATGAAAAGTGTAAACTAAGGTTGTCTTAGGCAATAATTTGGTTTAGTCGATTGGCTATGGTGTATGTTTTTGGACGGTGGGAGGAAACCGGGGAACCCGGGGAAAACCCACGCGAACACGGGGAGAACATGAAAACTCTGCACAGAAACGCCAAGCGGCTCAATGGGAGGTTGAACCGGCGGCGTTCCTGCTGTGAGCCAACAGTGCTATTCACTGGGCCGCCGTGTCGCCCTATAGGAAAGGGTGGAAGTAGGGGTGGAAGGAGGGGGGAACTTCGAGACGAAGATAACTGGAGTGAAATCTCTGGTTATTTATAGTGTGTCCGTAATCATCTAATAGGGCAGATTACTGAGCTGATAAGGTGCCAGATTTTGACATAATTTGCTTTGTGATTGTGAAGAATACTTGTTGAAGTTGAGGTGTCACAGTGGCGAAGTGAATAGCACGGTCGCCTCACAGCAAGAAGGTCGCTGGTTCGAGTCCCGGCTGGGTCAGTCGGCATTTCTGTGTGGAGTTTGTATGTTCTCCTCGTGTTGGTGTGGGTTTACTCCAGGTGCTCCGGTTTCCCCCCCGCAGGTGAATTGGATAAGCTAAATTGTCCATAGAGTATGTGTGTGAATGAGAGTGTATGGGTGTTTTCCAGTGACGGGTTCTGCTGTGGTGACTCCTGATTAATAAAGTGACTAAACTGAAAAGAAAATGAATGAATAAACTAAGTGAAGTTTTTAAGCTAATTTCGAGAGGAGCATGTGATATGATTGATGAGGCCAAATTAAGACTCAAAATCAGCCAAGAGAGGTTGAAAACGACCCAACAGCACACAAGTAGAGAAGACTGAGCAAAAGTTACAATCTAGTTTTGTCTCTTGCTTGATCATGTTCTGAATCTGTGGGCTTTTTTGAGAGGAGTATGGATGCAGACCTGCTGCTGTGCAATCTGAGCTGCATCCAATACTTTTTAATGCACTCACCTAACCCCGCCCCTCACAGTGACATCACTAGCTCCATTGAGTGCATTGTGTCTGACATTGCATCACTGAGATATGCAGTCTCAGCTTGCATCATCAAGGCTGCATCCAGATACTATTTGACTTTTTGGTGAAAAGGGCATTATTTGCAATAATAACAAATGAATACGATAATATTCATCCTTTCAAACCTGACGAGATACATTTAGAAAAATGAGAGAATTACCTGGCATTCACTATGAAAGGAAACAGTCCTTTTCTCTGCCATGGTAAAAGGTCATAGGTCATCATGAATCAGTAAAATCACATAACAGATCTATCTTTGACATTCCCAGTGTAAATTATCTCCCGAATGAGCTCCGGCTCAGTGTACGGTGTGTGTGTGTGTGTGTGTGTGTGTGGACGTGCTCATAGGCAAGAAAGATCTCTTCTGTGTTTTTATGCGTGTTCAGACTTCATGGCTTCTGGAAAGGATCTTAATATTTTATTAGTCTGCATCTTTAATGCACAAATCCAGAAATCTGAGCATTTCTGCCTGTAAAACAATAAGCCTTGAATTTGTGATTACATAGACTCAAAACCCAGCACAGCAGAAACTTTCCTAAAGCATTACGCAACGAGAAACAGACACGCTCCGACTGACCTTGTTTATTATAATCCGTGTGGTGTGTACAGGTTTACCAAGTGACGAATAAGATTACTTTTCTGCAGAAATAGTCAAGTTTACTTTTCATTTTTCGGTCCCTTACAGTTACAGTTAGTATAATGCACTTGCCTTAAATTCATTCATTCTTTTCCCTTTGGCTTAGTCCGTTATTTATTGGGGTCACCACAGCGGAATGAACCGCCAACTTATCCAGCATATGTTTTACACAGTGAATGCCCTTCCAGCTGCAACCCAGTACTGGGAAACACCCATACACGCTCATGCACACACATACACTATGGCCAATTTAGTTGATCAATTCCCCTATAGTGCATGTGTTTGGACTGTGGGGGAAACCGGAGCACCCGGAGGAAACCACACAGAAACACCAACTGGCCCAGCTGGGACTCGAAACAGCAACCTTCTTGCTGTGAGGCAACAGTGCTAACCACTGAGCCACCATGCCTTAAATTCTGCTTGAATTGGAAGCTTTCAGATCCAGCTATGACTGCCGAGGACGAAAGCAGGGGCGGAGCCTACCACACTGGACAGGGCCAACCTGGTGGTGTTGGGGAGGATGGTGGGTGAACGTTCGCGTCAGTATCTGAAACCATATGAATGGACACCTTATATATTCCTTGTGTCTCTTGGCTATTAGTTGAAACTGATTGTGATGAGTGACGTGACATTAGGTCATCCATTTCCTTGATGTTGAATATCCTGCAATGTGACTATTGCAGATTGGCCCATTGCGATATTGATGCTGGCACGATATATTATAAATAATAAAGTAAATACTTAGATTAATGATGGGCTAATAAATCTGTGTATTTCTGTGCATGCAGATTCTGTGTTTGGGGTTAGTAATTAGTTATGGATTACTTATTTGCAGTAACCCAACACGGAATATAAGGCATTAAAACAATTGAGTGTATAACAACAAAATCCACTCATAACAACTCAAGTCCACTCGAAAAGTAAGTGGAAAAATTCAAAAGCTTTTATTAATGTGTTATTAACATGATGATGGCATGTTTTGCTGAAATGCATACACTATCTGACAAAAGTCTTGTCGTAGATCCTGTTACAAACCCCTGATGTTTGTCTAGAGGAAAGTGGGGTTTCACATTTATGTGCAATTATAGTAATATAGTCGTTTACTTTTAATTTTTCGGTCCCTTACAGTTACAGTTAGTATAATGCACTTGCCTTAAATTCATTCATTTTTTTCCCTTTGGCTTAGTCCCTTATTTATTGGGGTCATCACAGCGGAATGAACCGCCAACTTATCCAGCATATGTTTTACACAGTGGATGCCCTTCCAGCTGCAACCCAGTACTGGGAAACACCCATACACACTCATTCACACACATACACTATGGCCAATTTAGTTAATCAATTCCCCTATAGCGCATGTGTTTGGACTGTGGGGGAAACCGGAGCACCTGGAGGAAACCACACAGAAACACCAACTGGCCCAGCTGGGACTCGAAACAGCAACCTTCTTGCTGTGAGGCAACAGTGCTAACCACTGAGCCACCATGCCTTAAATACTGCTTGAATTGGAAGCTTTCAGATCCAGCTATGACTGCCGAGGACGAAGGCAGAGGCGGAGCCTACCACACTGGACAGGGCCAACCTGGTGGTGTTGGGGAGGATGGTGGGTGAACGTTCGCATCAGTATCTGAAACCATATGAATGAAATGAATGGACAGCTTATATATTCCTTGTGTCTCTTGGCTATTGGTTGAAACTGATTGTGATGAGTGACGTGACATTAGGTCATCCATTTCCTAGTTAATTATGATCCCATCTTGCACTCTAAAAAATGCCAGGTTATTTTAACCGAATTCTGGGTGTAATGGGGACTAACCCAACTGCTGGGTTATTTTTTAAATTAAATTAATAGGAACAATTTTAACCCAATGTTTGGGTTAGTCCATATTTTACCCAATTTGGGTTTAAATAACCCAGCATTTCTTAGAGTGATGATGTTGAATATCCTGCAATGCGAGTATTGCAGATTGGCCCATTGCGATATCGATGCTGGCACGATATATTATAAATAATAAAGTAAATACTCAGATTAATGATGGGCTAAAAAATCTGTGTATTTCTGTGCATGCAGATTCTGTGTTTGGGGTTAGTAATTAGTTATGGATTACTTATTTGCAGTAACCCAACACGTAATATAAGGCATTAAAACAATTGGGTGTATAACAACAAAATCCACTCATAACAACTCAAGTCCACTCGAAAAGTAAGTGGAAAAATTCAAAAGCTTTTATTAATGTGTTATTAACGTGATGATGGCATGTTTTGCTGAAATGCATACACTATCTGACAAAAGTCTTGTCGTGGATCCTGTTACAAACCCCTGATGTTTGTCTAGGGGAAAGTGGGGTTTCACATTTATGTGCAATTAAAATACATTTATAAGTGCAAAAGACAACCATAGTAGATACCAAAAATTGTGACTTTTACAATACCCAAAGTGAACAAAAAAAAAAAAGTAAGGCAAAAATATATATTTACAATATATACAACACTGGGACAAACACAAAGACGGGGAAAAAAAAGAGAGATGTGGCAGAAGAAACGTGGGCGGCGTGGAAGAAATGAAAAGAACAAAACCCAAACTATATCTAAAGGCCCGTGCACACCGGGACGCTTTTTGCTCACGTTTTCTGTCGATGATTAACGCCTTGTGACTAAATAAAGGGCGCCAATGTGATCATGCAAAACGGCAGGCGCAAAAGCGTCGTTTTTTAAAGAAACGCCTCATGCTCGTTTTTTTTTTTTGACGCGCCGCGTCAAAACCTTCTCCACCAATCAGATTGGCACTTTTGTTCACGTGCACGGAGATGCTGAAGTTACAGTAAACAGCACTTAGAGGCGCTCAAGCGCAAAACTGTCAATGCATGCGCACACTGAAGAAGATGCCCAGAGGCGTTATGAACGTGGAGCTGCTTATTGCACTGATGAACAATAATAATTTCTTCATCGCTAGAGCTGAAGCTGCTACTTGAACCATCCATGCTTATTCGAATCGCCAGTAACTTTAACAACAAGCATGTCAACTTTCTGTCTTCTTCTTCTGTGTTACAAGCGGGTGTCAGAAGCTTAAAGTTGCGTAGCGCCATCTAACGTCAAGGAGTGATTTTGCATACTCTTTTGTTTAACGCCTGTAAATATCGCTTGGGTTTGAATCCGGAAAAACTTCTCGAAACACTGACGATAAACGCAAAACGAAAAGCGTCCTGGTGGGTACAAGCCTTAACTCCCCAGAAGTGTCTAACTAACTAAATATATGAAACAAAATAACAAACACGCGAAGAGTCTACTCTGTCTAAAAGTACAAGCGGTGGCGCTCGCCCCTAACCTAATGTACTAAACACAAAAGTAGTCCTACGTGTTGCAAGATGTATGTCATGTGACCTGTTCGCTTTGTCCAAGCCTCGTAAACAACGTTAATGAGAAATGGAATGATATATGAATGATGGACGGATAACCGGCACACACAAGACGTTTGGCCGTAGGAGAAATGGTCGTGCCCAACTGAGCCTGGTTTCTCTCAATGTTTTTTAATTCTTCACTTTCGTCAATTGGTGAAGTTTTTTCCTCGCCGCTGTCGCCACTGGCTTGCATGGTTCGGGATCTGTAGAGCTGCGCATCGATGGATTTGCTCTTCAGTGTTTGGACTCTCAGTAGTGATTATTAACCCACACTGAACTGAGCTAAACTGAACTTAAACACTGAAAACTGAACTGACACTGTTTCAATTTACTATAATCTCTATGTGAAGCTGCTTTGACACAATCTACATTGTAAAAACGCTATAGAAATTAAAGTGAAGTGAATTGAATATTACACAACACACACAAGAAGTGAAATGAATGAGGAGGCAGGTGGTCATAACACAACATCTAAACCAAGTCGTTTTAGCATGTCAAAGTCAAATTTATGCATATAAAATATATTTTCCCAACAAGAAAAGTGTGGCTAGTGAAAATGGCGAGTGGCTAGTAATATTGGAAGTTTACTAGCCACAGCGGCTGGTGATCAAAAAAGTTAATGTCAAGCCCTGATTGTAAGTGTTGTATCGTCATCTTTCAGGTTGTATTTTAGCTGTGGTGCACTTTTTAAATGAATTAATAAAAAACAAAGCAGCTGCGTGCCATCGCGACAGCAATAAGATCCAATGGACAGCCGATCGCTTTCACTCCAGAATGGCGAATCACTCCACGCCGGGCAATGGAATGTTCTATTGAGCAGGGGCGGACTGGGACCAAAAATCAGCCCTGGCAGTTGATCACCAACTGAAGAGCGGGTGGGAGTTGGCGTGCGTGTAGTAGGCGATTACCAACTGACGAACGGGAGGGTGGGGGATGTGGGGTGGGGGGTGGTTCGCCGGCCCACGTGTAACACTGATGGCCCCACATTTAAAAAAAATGAACTGGCCCTTATGGCATTTGCCAGAATTGCCCGATGGCCAGTCCGCCCCTGCTATTGAGTGTTGCCTCTTGGGGATCTTGGTGATTCCAAGCTCTTTGGTGTAGGTTCGGTGCACAATAGTCCTGTTTGCTTTTAAAATAATAGCCATGTTAATGTACATTCATGAATCCCTTATCCAAAGAGCAGCGACACATTAATTACCCCTGAAGCACTTTTAGTTTGATTTTGTATTTACCATTCAGCGTTTGTTTGATCAACTAAAACAATGCTTTTCTCTCCGTTCTGCTTGCTGCCTGTGATTGGAGTTAAATGCATTGTCTATTCAGTTGTAAATGGCAGCGCGGTGTCGTGGTGGAGATGTAATTTAGCTCTTCTTTCAGCTGTATGTATTGTTCATTAATGTTGCTGGCGTATCTATCATAGTTACTCTCCTCTGCTCTGTCATCTGTCTCTGCCTGTTTTGCATGAGAGCGGTTGTTCTCGTCTCATTGGCATGCATCTATTTACCTCCGGGCTCTTGTTTATTTTAATACAACAATAGTACAGTAAGCACTTTGGAGAGACGCTACTGTCACCAACAGCCACTGATGGAGAGCCACAATGGCAGAAATTTATCAGCATCGCCAAATTTATGGAGTGCCAAAGTGCTTCACTTGACAAAAAACAAGCTTGTCAGCACACGACACATGCCACATGCACACACACGCATTGTGTTTTCATGCTTTATGGGGACTTTACACATATGTGATGCTGTTTCTAGTGTATTAACTGTGAATTATGTCCTCTAATTTCTACACTTTGCACTTTTACATTGTCAAAACAGTTAATTCTGGCTGATTGTTATAAAAAATGACCAATATTGCTCTACTTGAGGAGATATTTGGTCCCCACAAGGTGATGAATACAAATACACACTTTTTACACAAACCCTCCTTGATGAGAAAATAATAATAAAAATAAACAGTATATTCTGGTTTGGTAGGCTTTGAAGCATGTATAATCATGCATTGTGGCTATTTTTTCATTATATGAAATTGACTTGTGCTTATTTTATTTTGTGTTGAGCAGAAATGTAAACTAAATTGGTGGTGAAGACAAGAAATGTCAATCTGTTTAGTATTTTTTAGTTGTTTTTTCTGCAACACTACTTCATTTTATCATTTATTCAAGCTTGTCAGCACACATTGTGTTTTCATGCTTTATGGGGACTCACCAAAAGATGTCATGCTGTTTCTATTGTACTGACTGTGTTTTCTGTCCTCGAAATCCAACACTGTGCACGTTTACATTTTCAAAAAAAATTAATTCTGGATGATTTATGAGCTGATTGTGACCAAAAATATGTAAAAAAAAAATGACTGATAAAAACTATGACTGATATTGTTCTACATTTGGTCCCCACAAGGTGATGAATTCCAGGTATTGATACACACTTTTTACACAAACCCTCCTTGATGGAAAAACAATGAAAATAAACAGTATATTCTGCTTTAGTAGGTTTTGAATCATGGATACTCATGGATCATGGCTATTTTTCCATCATTTGAAATTGACTTGTGCTTGTTTTATTTTGTGTTGAGTAGAAAAATCAACTGAATTGGTGGTGAAGACAAGAACTGACAGTCTGTTTAATATATATATATATAGTTTTTTTCTGCAACATTACTTCATTTTGTCATTTATTCAAGCTTTTTTAGCACACAATAAATGCCACACACACACACACACACACACACACACATACAGTACTTTCTGCGGACTCTCCATAGATGTCATGTCGTTTCTATTGTATAGACCAGGGGTCATCAATTATATTTGTCAGAGGGCCAGAGTTTTACCAGACAGTGTCCTTGGGGGCCGGACCCCTAAGAAGAAAATCAAATACAAATCTGAGAACTTCTCTTTGAAACAATAAATGCTTAACGCCGCATAGTCTGTCCTTATTTTGAAGTGTAGCCTAAATATAGTCATAAATGGTGCTTATTCTGACAAGAGACTCAGTTGTTGTTATTTTTAGTTGCTTTAATAGTGTGGAATAGGGCTGTGCGATTTCGATTTGATTTGCGATTTAATTTTGTAGTCAAGTCAATAATTCAATAATCTGTATTTTAGCTTCTTACTGCTAAAATGCAGTGAGTGTTAGTTAAAAAAAGAGCTTAAAAGATATTAACTTATATTAGCAAACATCTCTGAAATTGTACTTATATATATTTGTGTGTGTGTGTGTGTGTAATGAAAGATAATACATTTCTATATTAAAAGTATATTTTCATATTTGTTTATTATAAATTTTCATTATTTTTATAAAACTGTAATATTAAACTGACAGTTGAAATGCACATTTGTAAATAAACATTTAAATAGTAAAATAGTTTGATAGCAATTCTGATTGGGCAGTACGAAAGTGTGCTCACTCGATTGGCTAGTAAGGCTGTCACACACAGACGACTGTCACACACAGACGGCAGTCAGTCATGCATTTGCTCTGAGCGAGAGAGGTTAGATAATATATATGTCATATTGCATCCTCTTGTGATTAGCTAATCGCAACGTTCCAAATCGTGATTGCGATTCGATTTTGATTAATTGCACAGCCACATTTTCTTTTAGATCCTCACAATTTTGGAATCCCGCCGCGGGCCGGATTGAACGAGCCGCCAGTTGATGATTAGTGGTATTCACCTTATTCTCCGCGTACGAGCGGGCGCAGCCATTTGAATCATTTTGGCTCGAGACTTCCGGTCTCATTCACTTCCATTCATTTTTAGACGTTAAAAACAGTTCGTTCTGCTGCTTGATGTTGCAACCTGAGGTTTTCTTATTATATTATTCTATTTTGTCTGTATAATCATGCAAACACTTGTTTGCAGAGCGAGTAGTTTGACCGTTTTCAGCCGTTTATTATTCCTAGTCATTTCTCCCATAGGCAACTGAATCGGAAGTTCTAAAACAATCGCAAAAACGAGCGCACTTCCACATTCAAGAATAAGGTCAATAGACAGTATATTTTGTCCTCGCTACTCTAAATTCAACACTCTACACTTTTACATTTTCAAAATAATTAATTCTGGATTATTTATGAGCTGATTATGACCAAACATATGTAAAAACTTACCCACGTTGCTATACTTGAGGAGACATTTGGTCCCCATAAGGTGATGAATACCAGGTACCGACACACACTTTTTACACAAACCCTCCATTATGGAAATAAATAATAAAAATAAACAGTATATTCTGGTTTGGTAGGTTTTGAACTATGTATACTCATGGATTGTAGCTATTTTTTTCTTCAAATTGACTGGAGCTTGTTTTGTTTTGTTGTAAGTAGAAAAATAAACTTAATTGGTGGTGAAGACAAGAACTGACAATTTGTTTAGTATTTTTTTTTTTTATTGTTTTCTGCAACATTCCTTCATTATGTATTTTATTTAAGTTAGCACACAATACATGCCACACGCACACACACATAGTGTTTTAATGCTTTCTGGGGACTCTTCATAGATGTCATGCTGTTTTTGTTGTATAGACAGTATATTCTGTCCTCGCTCCTCTAAATTCAACACTCTACACTTTTACATTTTCAAAATAATTAATTCTGGATTTTTTATGAGCTGATTATGACCAAAAATAGGTAAAACAATACTACTTGATTTTATTATCTTTACACTACCTGACAAAAGTATTGTGGTTGATCTCAGTTGTAAGAGCACCAAATAATAACTCGACTTCTAGTTGATCATTTGTAAAAGTGTCAGAAGGTGGATTTCTCTGCTGAATCATCTGTTGATCTGCATCCCAATCATCACCAATACTGCAGAAGACCTACTGGAACCCACATGGAGCCAAGATTCTCACAGAAATCAGTCAAGTTTGGTGAAGGAGAAATCATGGTTTGGGGTTCATTCAGTATGGGGGCGTGCGAGAGATCTGCAGAGTGGATGATCAACATCAACAGCCTGAGGTATCAAGACATTTGTGCTGCCCATTACATTACAAACCACAGGAGAGGGACAATTCTCCAGCAGGATAGCGCTCCTTCTCATACTTCAGCCTCCACATCACAGTTCCTGAAAGCAAAGAAGGTCAAGGTGCTACAGGATTGGCCAGCCCAGTCACCAGACATGAACATTATTGAGCATGTCTGGGGTAAGATGAAGGAGGAGGCATTGAAGATGAACACAAAGACTCTGGGAGTCCTGCAAGAGCGCTTTCTTTGCCATTCCAGATGACTTTATTAATGCGTGATTTGAGTCATTCAGAGATGTATGATGCAGTCCTCCAAGCTCATGATGGAGTCAGACACAATATTCATTCTGTTTCCACTGCAGAATGACTTTATATTCTATACTGGACATTATTTCTGTTCAGTGACGAGACTTTTTTATAAGCAAAGTCAGACCTTACTGTTCTAATGAAATCATTCAAAATCAAGGCATGATCATATTTTATTTCGCTAAAATAAGCGTCATCTAGAGGCCTTTGCCTTTCATATAAGACACTTCTGATACCAAATGATCAACTAGAAGTCAAGTTATTAATTGTTGTTCCTAAAACTTGGATAGGCGACAAGACTTTTGTCAGGTAGTGTATGTGAGGAGTTTTCCTAGCAAGGGTTAATCTAATTAATTTGATTGCTCAGGAATTATAGCATAACTTTTTATCATTGATTGACGCTTCAACTTGAAGCACACGACTTGCATGAGAGCATATTAAACACACATTCAGAAGAGCGTAACATTTAGTCTTTGTTTCTTGATTATCGTACCCTCTTAACTCCTCTTTGGAGAAATGCACAGTGGCTAATGAATTCCTCTGAGAAAGTCCTTGTTATTTTTAAATTGTTAATGATGACAGAAATCTCTGAAATGGTGAATACTCCAGCAGAATGTAAAGTCTAAATGGTGAAATGAATGTGGCTCTGCCTGAAGTTTTGCTTTTGTTCTCGGGGATTATAAAAGTGAGATATGTGCCCCTGGAAGCTGGATCACTGTCTGAAAGTTTGGAGCTGGGTGAGCGGGATATAACTGTATTATTAATAGCTTCACGTCCTTATGCAGAATCCTGTGTCAATATATTTATTTAACACAAAATGAAGCTCTCATGAGTCTCATCTCTGCCAAGCATAAAGAGGGAAATTAATGTTGAATCACCCGTGTGAATAATTTCATACACTGTGTCAGAATGAGCCTCAATTTTCCAACTCTGAATGTTTTCCGGATCACATTTTATGCCTTTTAGAGCAGTATGGGCTGGTTTTAGAGTCACGTCCAAGAGGTCTTGAGGAAAAAAATCTGTTTGCATTTCTTAATGTTTATCACTATTTACCCACTAGAAATACAAGCCTCAGCCTATATTTTTGTGCAATATAAAATACACTGCTCCCTGTTCGTTTCGTTGCACATTTCTGATGACAAATCAACTAGAGGGCGCTGTCTACATTTGTTGTGAAATATGTTACTTGCTGTATGAAATACAATACTTTAGTTGTACGTTTCAGATGACAAATCCAGTAGGGTGCTGTCTACATTTGTTGTGAAATATGTTACTTATGAAATACAATACATTTGCTTCAGACAACAAATCAAATTGTGAATCTGAAATACGTTACTTATGAAATACATTACTTTTGCTATATGTTCAGATGACGAATCTATTAGAGGACGCTGTCTACATATTTGTAATTCAGAAATCATTACTTATGAAATACATACATTTTTTATTATACGTTTCAGATGACGAATCCACTGGAGGGCGCTGTCTACATTTTTGTGATTTAGAAATACGTTACTTGTGAATTACATTTGCTGTACATTTCCGATGACAAAATCACTAGAGGGCACTGTCTACATTTTAGTGAATCTAAAATACACTACTTATGAAAGACATACATTTTTTACTATACGTTTCAGGTAACGAATTCACTAGAGGGCGATGTCTACTTTATTGTGAATCAGAAATACGTTACTTTTTAATTACATTTGTTGTACATTTCAGATGATAAAATCATTAGAGGGCACTGTCTACATTATTTTGTGAATCTGAAATACGTAAATGTTGTATGTTTCAGATGAAAAATGCATTAGAGGGCGCTGTCTACATTTTTGTGAATCTAAAATACATTACTTATGAAATACATACATTTTTTACTATACGTTTCAGGTAACAGACCACTAGAGGGCGATGTCTACATTATTGTGAATCAGAAATACGTTACTTATTAATTACATTTGTTGTACATTTCAGATGAAAAATGCATTAGAGGGCGCTGTCTACATTTTTGTGAATCTAAAATACACTACTTGTGAAATACATAAATGTTTTACTATACGTTTCAGGTAACGAATCCACTAGAGGGCGCTGTCTACATTTTTGTGAATCTAAAATACACTATTTGTGAAATACATAAATTTTTTACTATACGTTTCAGGTAACGAATCCACTAGAGGGCGATGTCTACATTATTATGAATCTAAAATACACTAATGAAATACATTACTTTTGTTGTACGTTTCAGATGACAAACCCAGTAGAGGGCACTGTCTATATATTTTATGAATCAGAAATGCATAACGTATAAAATATGTTACTTTTGTTGTTCATTTTAGATGACAGATCCACTAGTAGACGCTGTCTAAATTTTTTTGTGAATCTGAAATACCTTACTTTTTGAATACATTACTTTTGTTGTACGTTTCAAATGGTAAATCCACCAGAGGGCGCTGTTTACATTTTTTGTCAATCGTAAATACGTTAGTTTTGGAATACATTACTTTTGTTGTACGTTTCAGATAACAAATTCACTAGAGGGCACTGTCTATGTTGTTTTTGTGAATCTGAAATACACTACTTATGAAATACATTACTTTTGTTGCACGTTTCAGATGACAAACCCACTAGAAGGCACTGTCTTTATATATTTTATGAATCAGAAATGCATAACGTATAAAATATGTTACCTTTGTTGTTCATTTAAGATTACAGATCCACTAGTAGACGCTGTCTAAATGTTTTTGTGAATATTAAATATTTTACTTTTCGAATACATTACTTTTGTTGTACGTTTCAAATGGTAAATCCACCAGAGGGCGCTGTTTACATTTTTTGTCAATTGTAAATACGTTAGTTTTGGAATACATTACTTTTGTTGTACGTTTCAGATAACAAATTCACTAGAGGGCGCTGTCTATGTTGTTTTTGTGAATCTGAAATACATTACTTATGAAATGTTACATTTTAGATGACAACCCCACTAGAGGGCGCCGTCTACATTATTGTGAATCATTAATACATTACTTATAAATTACATTACTTTTGTTGTACATTTGAGATGACAAATCCACTAGAGGGCACTGTCTACATCTTTGTGAATCTGAAATGCGTTACTTATGAAATGTTACTTTTGTTGTACGTTACAATAAAAGATGCACTTGAGGGCCTTGTCTACACTTTTGTGAATCAGAAATATGTTACTAATGAAATGCGTTACTTTTGTTGTTTGTTTCAGATCACAAATCCACTAGAGGGCGCTGTCAACATTTTTTTGTGAATCTGAAATATGTACTTATGAAATGTAACTTTACTTGTATGTTTCAGATGACAAACCCACTAGAGGGCGCTGTCTGAAAACCTGAATATGTAATTTTCAAACATTTGTATGTGCAACGTTCCTACTTTAACTATTTAGCTTAACTTTTGTTTCTGACCGGATAAATAATTGCTTTATAATTTTGCTTCATTCTGCCACTATTTGTGCTTTAAAGGGTCACGAAACACCAAAACACATTTGTTGAGCTGTTGACAGTCATATATGTGTCCCACACTGCTATAAACACTATTAGGACACATTTATTGCACTAAAAAGTGAAAATTTGTTGTTTTTGCGTTATTTTGAGCAAATTCGTTCTTCCGGTTTGAAACGAATTTTTGAAGCTGCGTCACGGCCATGAGATACTTGCGTGTAAATCCAGCGTGGAGAGTGGCTGTCTGTCCCTACGAGAACATTGTGACGTCTCTGAGGGTGCGGCATTAATTCATGAGAAAGATTTTGTTCAAACCAATCAGCGCGCTCTATTGTGTATGCGGCGGAACTTCATAAATATGCATGATAGCTTCGGAGACCTGTTACAGTGTTCAGACAGCAGAGAGACGCCACACTGTGTCAAAACAAGTGAAAGAACAACAATTTGGAGACACGGGTCATCAATGTTGCATTTATTAGTGTTCTGTGTTTATTAATGTGCTGCAACGAAGGTTTTGTTTTCATTTTCCCGCTGTGAGAGCGCAGCTGGACTCGTATGTGGAATACAGTACACACGACAATGCGTTTGTAAGGAACATTTTTCTCCCGAGAGCTTTTCACATCTGGAAATGATGAAATCCGGATTTTCCGCTCGTCTCCTTTTAAAAAAAGACACAGTTCCAGTGTGATTGTCTGTCTACAGATTTGGTAAGTATGTGCGATCAGTGCCCTTTGTTTGTTCATTCAGATGGCAAAGTTAGTTCGTATCGTCAGCAGTGCTCTTTCAGTTTTTAAAGACATACCATAGTCAAAATGATTTAGTTACTAAGTTTACAGTATGTTAATATCACTGCAATATTATAGCACAATATTATAGACTGAAAGATCCGCTGTAAATGCTGCTCCCTGAATGTAAACACAGCAATCAAATTTTGACCGTCGTGTAGGATTTTCACCGCATTTTGTGACAGGATAGTCTCGACACACACGGCTTTCCGACGTTACCTACCGAGTCCATCTTACCGAGAAATGCGGAGGATTTTTTTTTCTCCCATTCGCCGTGCGGTATCAAACATTGCATTAAAACTCCACTCTCCAGCAGTTCCTCGCTTTCAATATCTCGTTTGTTACAGGGGACATGCAGGAAATGTTCCTGAATAAAAAATGAAAGTGCCAAACTGCAGTTAAAGTCGACAAATTAATAATTTGGCAAGTAAATCGATTACTGATGTCCATGTAAACACAGTCACTGTCTTTCTTCCCTGCGTCTGCGTGCCCAAACGGGAACTCCCATATTTGCAAATCCCTCCCTCTTTCCCTCCTCCGACACTCCCACCTAAACAGAGCTGGACACGCCCACTTTACTGACCTTTTTCCAAACTAGAGGTGTGAAAACACCCTGCTGAGAGAGGGGGGTTTCATGGCCCTTTAAATATATACAGCTTTAATATATATTTGTAGGAATTAAAGATGCTTTTTTTGCAACTGAAACAAAAGCTACTCCATACTTTTTTATTCATTTTCTGAGGGAAATAAAAAAATCTAGTCAAACTCTTGCTTTATATACATAAATAATGCACAATTATAGACTTGATCAAAATCATGTTTTAGCTGTGATATATCAGACATATTCATAGTGAATTTAATTTTAGGTTTTCTCCTTGAGGGCATTGCTGTATAAAACACACAAAAGAGTGAGTTTTCTGTCCTCCGTCTGTTTAGTTCCCACAGATGAACTACTGTAAATCCTGTCCTGGAATCATGATGTATTCTCCGCACAGGTCTAATATCTGCCGTGTGCAGCGGAGGATTCATTAATGATTACTGACGCGTCTGCGCCAATCTCTCACGCAGGATATTGGTGATTAGCTTTGTTGATTAAAAACATCATTTAAAGCTTTCCTTTAATATCTTCATATGCGAGAGCCATTTTTTAATATCTGCATTGAAAGATAACCTCTCCGTCAGGTCGTTCATCAGGCGTGAATCTAACGAAGATGATTTTTTTTCCTTCTGTTCTCCATGTATTGAGGACATTGTGTCTTCAGCGTGTCTTTCCTGATTCTCTCATTATTCAGACTGAAACCTGCTGACTAATACAGAGCAGCAGTTATGAGCTCCATGTATTGTTAATGGGGAAGGAGGACGGAGAAGACACCTCAGGTTTTCTGCTGTTATTGAGCTGTCTGTAGCCATAGAGACTGAAGGAAGGGTTTAAAGGGATAGTTCATGCAAAAACTAATATTCTCTCATTAAGACCCTTGTGTTATGGCCGGTACAGTATGGTACGGGTCCCCTTTATCAGGCTTGCGTTTCCACTGCCAAAAGGGTAGCAATGGTGTACGACAGAAAGTTTCAGTCAACGTCATTCTCGCTCAAGGAAATGTCAAAGTAAAGCTGTTCACATATCATATGAGAAGCACTTCTCACAAAACAGATGCTTTATACACATACATACTTGTGTATAAATGTTCATTACTAACCTTTCTATGAACAGGATTTGATTACAACTGCAGGTCAATAATGCAAAATAGCCTACTGTAACGTCTGCGGTCATATACAATAAATAAATACAACATATATGAACACATACAGACCCTTACAGTCTCCGATATGTTACCCCTTACAGAAAAACTACACACAGCATACATTTGGTCCTTATTTAGGTTCAAAAACAACATGAAATATAGCCCACAGTCAGTGCAAGCCTCTCATCTGTGTCTGTAATCTTCAGCAGCACATGTGACCTCTGTTAGAGAGTAATTCCATCATTCCCGAGTTCATAATAGTCCAAAAGGTGATGATAATAGTTAAACATGGCCGTTTGTTCATGTTTTAGGTTGCTGAAAGAATCATTTTCTCCTGTGTTTTTTCGGCTTCTCTGTTTTTTCATGCTTCACTCTCACGTTTGTTCGTTTCTGACAGGATCGGATGTCAGAAGCACTTCAATAATCATGTGCACGCTATTATAATCAGCTCAAGAAGTTCATTATTTCAAATATAGACACGCATGTGAGCTCTCTTAAAAAAGTGAAACCGTTCATGATTTAGACGGCCTTGTAAATAACTACGGGGCACAGTGTAGATTCTGCTCTTCTTCTTGGTTTTGTGGCTGTTCATCAAGATGACGACAAGGTTTGTTTAGGCTCAGGTCGACCATGGTTTGTTATTATACAGTTGAAGTCAGAATTATTAGCCCCCCGTTGAATTTTATGTTCTTTTTTTATATTTCCCAAATGATGTTTAACAGAGCCAGGAATTTTTCACAGCATGTCTGATAATATTTTTTCTTTTCGGGAAAGTCTTATTTGTTTTATTTCGGCTAGAATAAAAGCAGTTTTTAATTTTTTAAACACCATTTTAAGATCAAAATTAATAGCCCCTTTAAGCTATATTTTGTCTTGATAGTCTACAGAACAAATTATCATTATACAACAACTTGCCTAATTACCCTAACCTGCCTAATTAACCTAATTAACCTAGTTAAGCCTTTAAATGTCACTTTAAGCTGAATACTAGTATCTTGAGGAATATCTATTCCCCGCATATAATTATGTGCTGTAATCAGTTATTATAGATGAGTTATTAAAACTATTATGTTTAGAAATGTGTTGAAAAAATCTTCTCTCCCTTAAATATATATATATCATTAATGCACATCAGTAACTCGCCAGTAACTTTTTTTAATGCATGTTCCTGTAAGAAAACATTGCAAATAATTGGAAATCCGGCGACCGCAATAATCAAACCCTTGGGAACAACTGTGGTCGGAACCAAAGTTCACAGGACTGTGTTCTCTGGACTCTTCACGGTGGACATCTACATTCTGATTGGTTGCCGCCGAACCGCGTCATAGCTCATTACCATAAAGTTGACTTGATTTCAACTCTCCTCGACGCTCACACCGGCGAAGACGCGCCGCACTGCTCCTCGCTGCTTATCGCCGCCGGCTCCTATTGAAAATGAATGACTTCTGGCTACTTTGACGCTCTCGACGCTTTCGGTGTGAACGTAGTTACACCCAACTCTGATTTTGAATTTGTTTTGAAGTTTGTTTTTTTTACTTAAAACAAGCAAAATCATGTTATTTCAAAGTGAAAACAAGATTGTTTTAAATTTTTTGAGGAAAAATCTCACTTAATTTTGACTCATTTTTAAAAACAAGACATTATTTTTTACTTGTCTATACAATGCTTCTTGATTTAGGACTTTTTTTTTGTATATATTTAGACAAGAAACAAGACAAAAACTCTAAGACAGAAAACATCTTTTTTTGCATTGTTGGTTTCATCTCTACCTCAACTGATAAAGCAAACACATACAGTAATGTGGACAGAAAACACAACAGCACGTCTATGCCTGAAGCACACTAGACTCTCATTATCATCAACAGACCTGTTTACACAATTTAGCACACATCTTTAATCAAAAGCAACACACAAATAAAGACAAATTTGTCACAAATGGCAAATATGTACACTTTCTCATGTCTGTGGGACACATTGCAAAGCTTGTAATTATTCTATTGCCTATTAAATAACTTTCTTTTGTATCTGCACTGAAATAAAACAGCAGATAGAGATAATTATATGCCTTTTTACAGTGCACACCGAGGTCTTCAGCAGGGGGTCCAGCAATTATTGCATGATCTGAAATGTTTGTGCAAAACAAAATACTGTAGAAAATAAGCTTCATACTTCAATAAATGTGCAATGTAGGCTTCAATTATGATACATGAATTAACATAACAGAACATACATTTTAATTGTTATTAGATGCATGCAGATCATTATACTAATATAATCCTTTAGTAGACTTTTTATCCAAATAATACAAAAAAAAAAATCTTATTAAAGCAACAATTGCAGAAAGACTATTTTGAACAATTGTCCATGCATTTTAAGAAAAAAGTTACTAAATTTAGGATTGATGTCTTGATTTAATAAATGTCTATGAGTAAATGAACCACGTTGGCGCCGACGAAGATGGCCGCCTCCGTGTCGTGCTCTGCAGTTGTCTTTGTGTTTTTGTTAGTTCGTCCTGTCTTCAGTCAATTAGTTTCACCAGAGACAAACTGTTGGACATTCGGACGAATACACCACCAAATATTTTTCCAGACTTGGACTTATGTGATGTTTTGTTGGACATTGTAGTTGGCGGAGCCGCGGTGCTGCTCAAACGCTTTCAGGCGCGTAGATGAGGAAGGCGTGCAGGCACGCTTGTGAAACTCAGACAGCACAGGTTTCGAACCGCATTGTCTACCATCCATCTGGCAAATCTCCGCTCTCTACCCAACAAAATAGACGAACTCATTCTGCTCTCCCAGACAAACAGGGATTTTTCGCATTCAGCTGCTCTGTGTTTCACGGAAACCTGGCTGAACGACTCCATACCGGACAACGCGCTTCACCTACCGGGATATCAGCTGTTCAGAGCGGATCTCGACGAAGAATCGACGGGGAAATCGCGAGGTGGCGGGACGTGATTTTACATCAACGAAAGGTGGTGTACAGATGTAACAGTTTTAAAGAAGATGTGCTGTGCAGATCTAGAAGCACTGTTTATTAACTCTAAGCCTATCTACAGCTCGCACGAGTTCTGCTCGTTCATCCTCGTCAGTGTTTACATTCCTCCGCACGCGCATGCACGCCTGGCGATACAGAAACTAGCTGATCAGATCACGGTGATAGAGCAACAACACCCGGACTCTGTTTTAATCATTCTCGGAGATTTTAACAAAGCAAAACTATCCCGTGAACAGCCAAAATATAGACAGCATGTTACATGTCCCACAAGAGACAGTAACATATTGGATCACTGCTATACCACAATAAAGGATGCATACCGCTCTGTCCAACAAGCAGCTTTGGGGCACTCTGACCACTGTTTGATTCATCTCATACCAACCTACAGGCAGGAACTGAAAACAGCCAAACCTGTATTAAGATCTGTGAAAAGATGGACTAACAAAACAGAGCGGGATCTACAAGCCTGTTTCGATCTCACAGATTGGAGTGTCTTTGAAGCTGCTGCAAACGATCTGGATGAGCTCACAGAGACTGTAACATCTTATATCAGTGTGCATTCCTACCAGGACTCAACTCACATACAACAATGACAAACCATGGTTTACTGTAAAAACTCAGATATCTACGCCAGGCCAAGGAGGCTGCTTACAGGAATGGGGAGAGGGCCTTGTATAAGCAGGCCAAATACACACTGGAGAAGGAGATCAGAGTCGCAAAAAGGAACTATTCTGAGAAACTAAGGAGTCAGTTATCTTCCAGCGACTCAGCATCCATGTGGAAAAGTTTGAAAACCATCAAAAACTACAAGACACCATCCCTCAGCACTGTAGACAACCAACGACTTGCAAATGACCTGAATGAGTTTTACTGCCGGTTTGAGAAATCCCCCCACACCCACTCTGAACTGCTGTTAACATCACCATTAACACCTCCACCACCCCCCGCCTCCCCCATACCTGAACTTCAGTTCAGTGAAGATGATGTGCGCCAGGTCTTCCGGAAACAGAAGAGGAAAAAAGCTCCAGGCCCAGATTTTATAACACCAGCCTGTTTAAAATCATGTGCTGACCAACTGGCCCCCATCTTCACCCTGATCTTCAACAGATCACTGGAGCTGTGTGAAGTGCCCTCCTGCTTCAAACGCTCCATCATCATTCCCATACCAAAGAAACCCAAACTCACTGGACTAAATGACTACAGACCGGTGGCGCTGACGTCTGTGGTCATGAAGTCTTTTGAAAAACTGGTGCTGGCCCACCTGAAGGACATCACTGAACCCTCACTGGACTCTCTTCAGTTTGCCTACAGAGCAAACAGGTCTGTGGATGATGCAGTCAATATGGGACTGCATTATGTTCTGCAACACCTAGACAGACCGGGGACCTATGTGAGGATCTTGTTTGTTGACTTCAGCTCGGCTTTTAACACTATCATCCCAAAACTTCTCCTGCCCAAATTAACTCAGCTCTCCGTGCCCACCTCTGTCTGTCAGTGGATCAACAGCTTCCTAACGGACTGGCAGCAGCTGGTGAAGCTGGGAAAATTCTCATCCAGTACCCGCACAATCAGCACTGGCGCCCCCCAGGGGTGTGTCCTCTCCCCACTGCTCTTCTCCCTGTACACGAATGACTGCACTTCAAAAGACTCCTCTGTCAAGCTCCTAAAGTTTGCAGACGACACCACATTTATCAGCCTCATTCAGGACGGTGACGAGTCTGCTTACAGACAGGAGGTTAAGGAGCTGGCTGTCTGGTGCAGTCACAACAACCTGGAGCTGAACACGCTCAAAACAGTGGAGATGATAGTGGACTTCAGGAGAAACCCGCCTGCTCTCCCCCCACTGAGCATCATGGACAGCATTGTGGCAGCAGTGGAGTCATTCAGGTTCCTGGGCACCACCATCTCTCAGGACCTGAAGTGGGACACTCACATTGACTCCATTGTCAAAAAAGCTCAACAGAGGCTGCACTTTCTTCATCAGCTGAGGAAGTTCAACCTCCCAAAGGAGCTGCTGAAACAGTTCTACACCTCCATCATTGAATCATTCATCTGCACATCAATAACTGTCTGGTATAACACACATACACTACGGACAATTTAGCCTACCCAATTCACCTGTACCGCATGTCTTTGGACCTGTGGGGGAAACTCGGAGCACCCAGAGGAAACCCACGCAAACGCAAGTAGAACATGCCAACTCCACACAGAAATGCCAACTGACCCAGCCAAGGGTCGGACCAGTAACCTTCTTGCTGTGAGGCGACAGCACTACCTACTGCGCCACTGTGTCACCATTATTTCATTAGTAATATAATAATCAAAAGTCTCTGCATATTGGGTTAAATATATAATAAATAAATGTAAATTATTATTTATGTTTTGAAGAAAATAATACATAAGACATTTCATCAAACACAACACAGAACAAACACAAAACTTTTGTCTTTTGTGTGTTTTTAAATATATATTTTAACACTGGTGGTTGCTATTCACTGACTTTGTGTGTGTGTGTGTGCAAGCGGTGTTAAAAAAGCATTTATCCGAGATGTACAAATGAAGGGTTTGCAGCATTAAGAGCAACACCAGGGTGAGAAAATAATGACTGGATTTAGATTTTTAAAAATCCTTCAACGCTGACATTTGACACTGACAATCTATTAAATTGCATGCTTACAAGTCTTTTAAACATGTCAGTGCTCCTGTTCACAAGGTCATCCAGAAAGACCACACGCTTTATTGACTCTTATGTTGAGAGTTTGTCTGATCTGCAGCTTCTGAATGAATGTGAACAGCCAAGCTTTATTACTACACATCTAGAAAACATTCCAAGAAAGACCAGGGGCTGGTTGTAAGTTAAAACGTAGCCTAGTTATGACATAAAGGAATACTTATCATACACCCGGCGCAATAAGGCGCAAGACGTGTTTGGCGTGATTTGTTGCTATTTTCAGACCAGTGCAACAGTCATTTTTACAATTTACGCAACGTTGTTTAAATCGTAAATCCATCTGTGCGTGAACTCATGGGTGTGCTGGTCTATAAAGGAGGTGTGTTAAGGCGCATTGTTGGAGTGTTGCTATTTTGAGGAACTGAAATAGACCACACCATTGACCAACTAAAAGCTGCTCTAAAGTCCAGCAGAGCACGTTAGTTATGCACCTTAAACACTTACACATTGCTCAGTACACACAGGATGTACAGCAACACACAAATATCTTTACAGATGAAAGCAAATAAAGGATTAAAATGTTACAGAAATTATTGTTTTCTAAATAAATATAAACACCACTGCCTTCATGCCTTCTTCACCTCGGGGGGCTTTTTCAGTTTATTGAATAGTTTTGACACAAATCTTTGTGCTTAACAAAGGAAATTAAATATGTGGGCTAATGGATGTGTTCAGGGGAGTGAGTTTCCACCGTTTCCTTACTCCACCGGAGTAAAGAGTAAAAGTAAAGTAAAGAGGCTGAATGGAGGAGGCTCGTTCTTCATCCTCGCGCTGCAGATGCTCTGTTTAACTTATTTGTCACTAGTGAAGTTTTCAGTTTTTACACTTACAAAGTCCGCCATGTAAATAGCAAATGCACCATGCACAGCAAAAAAATCAGTGTACATTTAACTCAATTTGAGTATAACCGAACACTCCTTGGGTGTACATATGACTCCCTCCATTCTGGAGTTAAAATAACACTTTCTAAAGTGTGAAATTTGTGCATTACTCTCAGAGTTCATTTTAACACAGTAAGAGTTGTGGAGTTACACAGTTGGAGTGTGTGTTACCCTTCAAAGTGTTAATATATTACCTTTTTTCCTATATTATCAACTGGTGCGTGTGACAGATAACAGTGATCAAATATGTTGAAAATAGTTTTAATGTATTAAATGTTCATTAATCTTTTCAGAAATAATTTCAATACATTTAACTCTTTGCATTTTAAAATGCAACAAGACATGTTTCAAGTTTAAGTAAAACATACTGGTTTGATCACGGTTTGTCCGAAAAAACGGTTTGAGTAAAAAAACTGGACTTCCCATCAGTATTGGAAAAAAACTGCATATTGGGTTAAAAGTTTAACACTAAAAAAAAAAACCTCTTAAGTATATGCTCTTTCACACTCGTGGATTAAAATGTACTCCGGTTTTAACAATGAACAACACCAAAAAAAATCACACCGTATATTTAACACTGGAGCTTTTGCTGTGTGGAGCGACGCAACTGACTCTTAAAGGGAATGTGAGACGAGACTCTGATTGGTTTAATGCATGTTATGATCAAAACACACCCAGAACTCATTAAGAGAATAAGCACAACCATGTTAGACCATGCACCGGGGCGCAGAGCGTATTCTCCCATCATTAAAATAGCAAAAGTGGATGCAGACAAGCCTTTAATGCTTTTGTGCTGTGAGCTTTAGGGCTCTATTTTAATGATCTAGGCGCAAAGTCCAAAGTGCACAGCGCAAAAGCATTAAGGGCGTGTCAGAATCCACTTTTGCTAATTTAAGGACGAAAAATTCCGCTTTGCGCCGCGGCGCATGGTCTAACAGGGTTGAGCTTATTCTCTAAATAAGTTTTAGGTGTGTTTTGAGAATAAACCAATCAGAGTCTCATCTCTCATTCCCTTTAAGAGTCAGTTGCATCGCTCCATGCGCATTTGGACTTTGTAAGTGTAAAACCTGAACGCTTCACTAGCGTGAAAACAGTTAAACAGAGCATCTGCAGCGCGAGAATGAGCCTCCTCATTCTTTACTTTCACTTTCACTCTCTTTCGTGGATAAGGAAACGTGTTGTATGCACAGACATCCATTAGCCCACATATTTAATTTTGTTTGTTAAGCGCAAAGATTTGTTTAAAACTATTTCTAAATTCATTTCTAATCTCCAGCAAAGGAATAAATGAACAATAATAATGAAGTGTGGTCAAACAACTGAGTTACATCCAAGCACACGTCCTGTTCTTATGCTCCGTATGGTCTAAAACCTGACAGGTGGACAAATCTAAGCTTGTTTTTAAGGTAACACTTTATTTTGATGGTCCATTTGAGTATTAGTAGACTGTCTGCTTAATATCTGTTGATAATGACATTAAACAGTCCTTCAACAGACATTTAACTGACTATAAGAAACTGTGCAAGTACATGTCAACTTACACTAACCCTAACCCCAACCTAACAGTCTACTTATAATCTAATGAGAATTAGTTGCAATGTAACTTCAACAATGTAAATTCAACAAACGGACCATCAAAATAAAGTGTGACCGTTTTTAATAAAACAAATATAAATATGCATATAATAAATATTAATACTACTACTAATAATAACATTATACAAAAGCAAATTGTCGTAAATAAACTGAAAAAGCCCCCCGAGATGATGAAGGCATTAAGGCAGTGGTTTTTATATTTATGTAGAAAATCCATAATTTTTTTCACTTTTTTATTTGTAAAGATATTTTTGTATGGCTGTACATCCTGTGTATATTAAGCAATGTTTAAGCGAGGCGCTAACTAAACAACTAACGCGCTCTGTGCTTTAGACCTCCTCTTAGCTGGTCTATTGTGCAGTCTATTTTAGTTCCTCGCCAGCAATGCGCCTCAACACACTTCCTTTTTTAGACCAGAACGCCTCTGGGCGCACATATGAGCAAAAATTAATTTGCTATTTAAACAGCGTGGTGAAAAACATCAAAATGACTCTTGCGTCGAGCTGAAACTATCAAACAACAATTGCGTTGCGCCTTGTGCCGCATTGCGCCGGGTGTATGATAGGGCCCATAGACTTTGCACCTAGATCATTAAAATAGAGCCCTAAGTTACAACTTGCACACTGCTAAATATTTTTGTGCTGCACCTCTGAACTTAGTTGAAACATAACGCTAAATTCCAACTAAATATTTACTGCAGAAATGATACGACAGCAATATTAGTTTACATTGAGGAGCTTGTAATGATCATGAAGAATGATCTCCCTCTGCTCACAGGCCTTAATGTTCAAATGGCTTTCAAGAAGTGTTTAAGATGTGTTCGATCAATTACAATGAGTAAAATTGAATTTAAACAACGTTAAATACAAATTGGGGGAAAAATATTAAAATAATGCATGCAGTAATTTAATACCTGAATATGCTGATATGCAGAATGCTCTCAGTAAGATGTAGTTTTCCATTGATCCTGACAGTGCTGTGCATCTTCTGTGCGTTTTCTGCACTTTATATATTTTATATGATATATTATATGTACAGTTGAAGTCAGTTTTATTAGCCCTCCTGAATTATTAGCCCCCCTGTATATTACTTCCCCAATTTCTGTTTAATGGAAACATTTTTTCTTTTATCTTTGTCATGATGACATTATAATATTGGACTTCACTGTAAAAAATAAATCCGTAAAATTTACGATAAAAAACTGGCAGCTGTGGTTGCCAGTATTTAACTGTAAAAAAAACGGTACAAACCGTAAAAGTAATTTCTTATTTTTACAGTAAACTACCGTATTTTATTAATTTATAGAGGTAATATGTCTGTATTTTAAATTAGCAACATCTACACATCTTTTGTTACACAGATAGTAGAGGTGTGAACCTACACTGGTCTCACGGTTCGGTTCGGTTACGATTATCATGCCATCGATTCGGTTCAATTGGATATCTCGGTGCATCACGGTGCATTGACGATGCTTTCCATACACAGTTTTATATTTTCTTCACAGGACAACAATTCTTGTATTAAAATGTATAAATATATTTATATACTATTTGTAAAACAATTTTGTCCTTTAATACAAACAGTCAGATATATAAACTGTACCTTTAAACAACACGAGCATTTATAGACCATTTTGAGGGATGTAAACAAAAACAATGGTCCTAACGTATTTCCTGTTTTACATTTTTAATTTCCATTGCTTCTGAGAATCCAAAAAGGTCCACATATTGATAAATAGTGTTATGACGGCTGATTTAAAATCAAGTTATGATTGAATTGCCTCTTGTTATAGTTAGGAAATAGTTTAACGTCAAGCAGGAAATGTTCATGGGCCAATGACATGACCACATTGAAATAGTCTATAGCAAATAAACAAATATAAATATCCCGCTCGCTTTCTGAGCCTGTCTACCAAGTTATTTCTTACACCCCTTTGATTGGTCAAGCGCTCAACAGAAAGGGCTGCGATTGGCTCTTACACGCTGGCGCTCTTCACAGATGCACTCATGGGCCACAGTGAGAGAGAGAGAGAGAAATGGAGATTACTTTCATTCTCTTAATCGTTGTGAAATAGGGGCTTTTGCTGTAAGTGTCAGTGAAACAGTGTTCAGCAAACACACACGCAGTGAAATTGTGCACAGTTTCAGAGTTTTTACGTAGTTAGAGCGTTGTAAATACTCGCGTTCGCCTCCCTCGCCATAGTAAGCTACGGCGACATAGCGCATGTGAGATAAATGACGTCAGTACATAATAACCAGTTATGATTATTACTGAACCGATACCGAATTGTCCGCGTCTGCATCGCGGTGCACAGAAGAAACGATTAATTTTGACACCCCTAACAGATAGACACGATAACAGAGCCATATGCAGGTGGTGGCGAGAAAGTTCATACATAATGATCCAATGCTCATCACAGACAACTTTTCCCACAATCAGAAAAGCCTATCAGTGTAAAGAAGGTGTTCAGTGTCATTCACACAGCTACTAAACACCAGTATGGTAACACGCATAAAATTAAAGTCATGAAATAAACATTGTTTATCAACATTAGATGTAACATAAATCACTAATATACATTACTGATGGGGAAACAACTAAAAGATCCAAAGTAATGTCAACAAAAAGCATAAAAAATGATGTGCCAAAAAGGGAATTCTGGCAAAGTCGGTTATTATACGGTTATTCACCGTATATATTAAGGAAACATACTGTTAACCAGGTTACGGATTTTTACTGTAGCATATTTACAGTTTTTTTTACCGTTGAAATCCCGACCATTTTTTACAGTATAGATATTAGTCAAGACACTAGTATTCAGCTTAAAGTGACATTTAAAGGCTTAACTAGGTTAATTAGGGTAAAGTTAGGGTAATTAGGCAAGTCATTTGCTGTTTCTCAATTCCAAGAACGCTGAGAACGGACTTGCGTTCTTGTGGGGACTGGTCTTGGTAGAACGAACTCGGGAGACCACGAGAACAGAGAACGCGTCCTGTGAGAAATGAGATGATGCGTTCTTCCCAGGTTGTTCCTGATGGTCACGTGACCTTCACGCGTTTTAAATAAAAAATTGTTGAAATATTACAGCATTTATACAATGATTTATTGTTTTTCCCCTTTTCAAAATATATATTATGCATAAAAACATTATAAATAAAGGTTGCACAATACAAATAAAACTGATTTTAATACGAATTTGAGCAAACAAACACTCTTAATGTGTTTATTCCTTTATTAAGATGTCCATGGTAATGTGTATATTCACCGTTTCATTTAGGGAAACTCTTGAGGTAAATAAGTGATATCTTCGAACTTTAATAATAAATCTAAATAAAACGCTGCGCTTCCCACCTCCAATCGCAATGACTTCTGGGACTTCTAGAGCGAGATCGGTGCTCAAGTCTGCATCGGTGCGTCCTCGATATCAAGAACACATCCGGGAAGTTTCACGCGTCCTCTGTACTTGCGATCTTGAGTATTGGAATTGAACTTTGGCAGCTGATGATGACGTTACACGAGAACACGAGGACGCAAAACCGCTGAAGAACGCATATTGAGAAACAGCCCATTGTATAACAGGGGTTTGTTCTGGAGACAATCCAAAACTAATATTGCTTAAGGGGGGTAATAATATTGACCTTAAAATGGCTTTAAAACTATTAAAACCTGCTTTTGTTCTAGCCGAAATAAAACAAATAAGACTTTCTCCAGGAGAGTAAATATTATAGGAAATACTGTGAAAAATTCCTGAATCTGTTCAACATCATTTGGGAAATATTTGAAAAAGAAAATAAAACTCACAGGAGGGCGAATAATTCTGACTTCATCTGTATATTTTATATTATATGTACTTTGAGCATGTTCTCCCCGTGTTGGCATGAGTTTACTCCAGGTGCTCCGGTTTCCCCTACAGTCCAACCACATGCGCTATAGGGGAATTGATGAACTAAATTGACCAAAGTGTATAAGTGTGTGTGTGCGAATGAGTGTGTATGGGTGTTTCCCAGTACTGGATTGTGGCTGGAAGGGCATTCACTGCATAAAACAAATGCTGAGATAGTTGGCGGTTCATTCCGTTGTGGCGACCTATGATATATAAGGGTTTAAGCCGAAGCAAAATGAATGAATGAATGAATGAATGAATGAATGTACATGTTGAGAAGCTAAATGTGCTCATGCTTAAACACTGCGTTTCAGATCTGTCAGTTTTCTCTCTGCTTTATTGAAATCGTTGAGTGTGTGTCTTTTTTATTAGCGTGTCATTTTCTCCATCATGTGGTTTTTGTGGATGTTGAACCTGAATATCCATGATGATCCTCCTGACATTCACTGAGAGATTTGTTTCATTTCTTTTTGGTAGCCACAATTCTTTTAAAGCAATATCACACATATTGCCTGCATACTGTGCCTTCGTTTCTGCAGTTTAACCAGAGACTGACTGTGTGTCATTACTTTTACTTTGCATTTGTCTTTAATCAATAATAATAATAATAATAATAATAATAATAATAATAATAATAATAGTAATAATAATAATAATAATAATAATAATAATAATAATAATAATAATGATAGTAATATTAATAATAATATAAAACAATACAACAATGATAACAACAACAACAACAACAACAACAACAACAACAACAACAACACTAAATAATAATAATATTAGGAATAATAATAATAATAATAATAATAATATAAAACAATACAATAACAACAACAACAAC